>ML106367.1:16393-76521 GCA_003697995.1 Taxidea taxus jeffersonii
GGGCTCCCGGCTATGTCTCTCCCCTGCTCATGCTCTCTGTATCTCTCTATATCTGTCTCAAATGAAGACATAACATCTTAAAAAAAAAAAAAAAGCTTCAAGAAAGCCCTAGGGCCAAGAAGATACCCCCTTCAGTCCTGTTAGGAGCTCTAACAACCTGCACATGAATATGACAAAGTTCAATAAGCAAAGAGCCCTCAATGAGCCCTCCACGACATAAACACTGATGATTAAGACAAATGTGGAAAAAGATGCCTAAAGATTCCAGATGGACTACAAACCCCATTCCATCCCATTGCTCCAGATTCATGGTCTTCTCTCCCCGCAGTGAGCCATAGCCATCTTGTGCCATCCATGCCATGGTGGGGAGAGTTTGGGAAGGGAGCACAGAGGTGCCACCTTAAACTCTTACCCTGCCTGCAGTCCTATCAGCTCTGCGGGTTTTCTGTCCTGGGACCCTGTAGCTATTCTGGGTACGTCCCGAAGCTGGGAAGCGATCCATGCTCCTGGCCAGGATGCAGGGCCAGATTTCCCAGGCTCTCGGGCAAAGTTCCTCAAAATGACACCAAGCCATTGCACGCTGGATCCTGTGAGAAAACGTGGTGCCCTAGAAAAATGGGGCCTTGTGTTTCAGGTCCAAAAACATGGGAAATCCTCTTCCTCTTATACTCTGGGTAATCCCATTTTAGGTGCTTCTGCTGGAGTGCTAATGGTTAGGAAAAAAGTCCTCCTTTGGTGCCACCATCAGAGGACTCCTGCTGGCTGGTGGGTGGAGCTCACTCACATGGACATGCCCGAAGTGATGGGGCGTGGTCACCGTGGGGACCTGTGATAGAAGCGAGTCCCAGCGAGTGGGAGGGCTTGGGATGCAGGGGCCATGTGTAATCTTGCCTGCTATCCAGGAAGGCTTCCAAACTTCGTCTTGTGGGAAAGTTGTTTTATGATTGTTGAATCTTTCCTGATGGCATGGTGTAATGAGCACGATGAAATAAAACAAAACAAAAACAGTGGCGTCTCTGCGGCCTCCTGGAATGGACTTGACCCGTCACAGCTGTGTTGGTGTGGACAGGGTTGGACACAGATTGGATGCCCCTGCAAGTTGCCTTCTGAGTAGGAGCTCGCTCTTCCTCTGCTGGGGGCTAAGTGGGCGGGCAGTCACCTGATAATGGGCTTTGAAGCCTGGCTTCTCCACTATGTATGTTTAGCCATTATTTGTAACCTCTTCATTCTTCAGTTTCCTTGTTTGCGAAGTGGCAGTAATTATCGTGGTAGCCCCAGAGGGTGACGTGAGCATTGAATCTATGTGTGGTATTGTCTGGGCCACGTCCAAAGTTGCCGATGGGCTAAGAGCTCAAAAACGTTCATGTTTTTATTCACTTTTTTTTTCCCCCTTAAGATTTATTTATTATTTGAGAGAGGAGGGGGCTGGGAAGAGGTAGAAGGAGAGGGAGAGAGAGAATCTCCAGCAGACTCCCTGCTGAGTGCAGAGCCTGGACGTGGGGCTCGATCCTGTGATCCTGAGACTGTGACCTGTGCCGAAAGCAAGAGTCAGAGGCTTAACTGACTGAGCTGCCTCGGTGCCCCAACATTCTTGTCTTCATTATCTGTGTGATGCTGTATGTCACACTCAACCTCTCTTTTAAAATGAAAGCGGCATGTAGGCAAGAAGTCCTGTGAGTTGTGAATTTGGTAGTTGGGTTCTAGGGAGTCCAAGTTGTGGGTCACTTTAGGACCCTAGTAATGCCGGGCTGCTGCTGCTGGAGGGGGCAGGACGGGGGAATCCAGGGCTGTGCCCAGAGGAGGCCCCTGGGGATGGCCCTCACTTCAGTCTTTAATGTGTAAAACTGAACTTCCTGAAGCACCTAACACTCGAGGACATCACATGACCTTTATCTAAATCTCTTGGGTTTGCAAATGGAGCTTTGATTTCATAAGAAGGCTTTCTGGAACTTCCTGCTCTTGGTCCCGCAGCACCGTGAGAACAGGCTTCCCTGTGTATTTTGGCAGGGGTTGGCCGGAACAGGGAAACAAGGTGATGTGCAGAACTCAAGAATAATATAAAATGAGTGAAGTGATACTTTCTGCATCTTGAAATTTTTTCTTTGGGTGCATTTCAAATTTTGGGCAAAGAATCATGGGGCTGGTTCACCTTTATGTAGGGAGGGCTCTGCTACTTACATCCAAGGGGTTATGCAACTGTATTAAGCCTACTCGTCTACACAAGGGTTATTGATACATTCTCATATTCTCCCTCTCTAATTTTTTCAAGTAAAATTCTTGTGTTTCCTGGTTTTCTTAGGACATCCAGCGGGTGTTCTGAAGGAGACCTACGTAGAGTGCAGTTACAATGTTGGCTTCTGGAGTGACTGACTCCATGTTTTATTCTTTCCCTTCCTAGAGCATAGTGAGTCACCATGTTGGATCATGGGCCTTGTTTAAATTTGGCTGATGGAATAGTTATGAAATGTTTTCTGGGGTCTACTTTCAGTGATGTATATTCAGGTTAAATCTATACTATGATGAAGTGGAATCTGCATTGGGTTTTTACTCCTGATGTATAGCACTTTGGAAAGCTTTTCTGAGAAAGTTTAAATGAGTCATATTCTTTCAGATATTGACTTATCATGTCCAGTGGACATTCCTAGTTTCCTTGGAACACTGGGTGCTTCTCTTGGTGATAAGAGAAGAATGTGCCCTTTAACTTCCAATCAACACAGATGTCTTGAGTACCTACCACATGCTATGAGGAAAATTTACTATTTCTTCTATGTAGAATGTTCTCCCTTAACAACCTAGAAGTCTTAAATTCTGAGTGCATTTTTCCCTCTCCCTTATGGCCCACTTTTTAAACCAAACTTTTCTGAGAAGGTCTCACACATTAGTTTCCTGCTTGCGTGTTCCGTGGAGACTGCTTTTATCTTGGTGCTAGCTCGTGCAGTTTTCTTAGTTTGGTTCCCTAGTATCGGGGACTTCTCTTCTTTTTGTCTTCACTTTGGACTTCTTAGGTGCTCAGAAAATATTTACCGGATACATGTTGAATGATCTTCCAAACAAGAGTTGAATAAATGGATTGTCACCTCCTAAGAGGATGGGTCATCTTAATGGCAGAAGATAAGGACTCACTCTAGACCAGGCGCTCCAGCTGCCTCTGGGGAGTGACCTTTGTCCGCAGACTTTGTGGGTCTGGCGAGGCAGCAAGTCAACTTCTGTGCAATTCAACACACACATTGCCTCTCTGCGATGGTGAAGGTGGTCTGCCTGCCATAACTTTCGGTGTCATTTGGCTTGGCTGTGTGCTGAAAGCATTAGTGGCTGAGTTTATTTTCATATTGGGTGGTCTGCAACACAGACCCTACCAGTGAAATCAGTGAAAGCCCCAGCAATGACATGAAGTATAGACCCAGAAGCACTTCCTGCATTTGGTTAGTGTAGTCTCTTTCCAGGGCGTGATGCAGAAGTGAATTTCAATCACATTTCTTTCTGAATTAGCCTGGATTCGTAGTAAGTCAGATGCGGAGTAATGACCTTTCACCACAAGGAATGAACAAAACCAGTAGTCAAGGGGTTAGGGGGAGAAAGCATGCTCTTAAAAAGAAAAAAGAAATTCCTTGATTTTTTTTTCATTTTTTAGCTTTAAATTTTATTTTATTTTTTTCTGTTTATACTGCATTCAAGAATGAATGAGGAAGAAGGAATGTATGACTTCCTCAAGGTACTGTGTTGGCCACCTCTGAGATCAAAGCCCTTTCCACCCCAACCCCCGCCCAGAGCTATTTTTTTCTAAGCCTGCCAGGAAATTCCTCAGACACCCTACATGACAACTGCCTGACCCTAAGAGTGTCCTCACCGGGGGTGACAGGCTGATTCAAGCCTGACCCAGACATGTTCTGTGGTCAGTTGTGACCTTGACAGTGGTGTTTAGAAATGAGGTAAACCATCCTTTCAATGTCTGCCATGTTGGCTCACAGGCTCCAGGACAGAAGCCACATCCTTCACTGGTGTCGGTGGAAGCTCCAGAGAGGCTAGAAGGCATGGGCTAAGTGGGCACTCCTTCAGAACTTCCTGAGCTGGTCAGATCAAGGCCCATGTGGCACCACTCTGGTCAGCCTTGTATCCTCAGCACTTTCTGGCTTGGCAGAGAGTGGTCCAGGCTTTCTGCAAACAGACCCTGCCCAGAGATGGCCCAGAGCCAGCGTCATAACTGGGGGAGATTTGCCTTCCTCTGGCAAAACAGAGTGAAATCTCAGCTAGTACCGTGTAGGCATATACAGTATATCTGATTTGTAAGAATTGTAAAGATCTTTCTTAGATATATGTAGGCATATAACTTGCATAAAGTATGTGTATATGGCTTTGGTGTAATTTTTTATAATATTTTTATAATCAAAGAGTTTATAACCAAAGAAGTAATTATAATCAATAATTGATAATCAAAGAAAGAATTCTTTGCCTTTAGAGAAAAATTGAAAATCACTGTTATATTTAAAAGGGACTTTTCTTTATCCACTCATCCCACCACGTAGCACTTGCAAGGCGCTGGGTTCTATTCTAAGGGTGTCACAAATACCAACTCATTCAATATTCCCAACCTCCCTAAGTGGTAGGTACCACTGTTGTCTCCCTTTTGCTGATGAGGACACAGGGGTTCAGAGCAGCTAGGGTGTTCCAGTGGCTGAGTCTGCACGCCCAGCCCCCGACTTCCTAGCCCTCTCCCAGCACAGACCTTCCTGGCCACTCGCCCTCCACGTGCCTGGAAACCTAGGACAAATGGCTTCATCTCTCCTGTTGGCGATCCCAGAGCTCCAGCCTGCGATCTCTGCGATTTCCTTCCATCCCGCCGGCTGAGACTCTGGAGTCCCTGTGTGCCCACGACACAGCGGCAGCCAGCCGGGAGGGTTCCGGGGCAGGGGTTCTGAGACCCGTGGCAGATGTGGATGTCGGGCCTCAAGCTGGACTCTTGGCTGCCCTGACAAAGGCCAAGCAGCTACTAGATGGCCATGGACGTGGGCCACTGTGGACCATTAGCAACCGGAACCAGATGTGGCACTGCGCTCTGAAGCAGAGGGTCTGCATTTGATCGCCCATCAGCTGCAGCGATGTTTTATTTTAACTGGGGCTTCAAAATTCTGTTTCCACTGAATTTACACTTACATGGGATGATGCTTAGAAATGCATGATTGAATTACTGCTTAGTCAGGTGTTCTCATCAGCTGCCAGAGATTTTATTAAAAATTATAGCAGGTTTTATGAACAGAATGAAAAAGAGCATAAGTAGAGAATCAGTAAGTGTCTCACCCATTTTCCTTTAGAAAGGGTCACTTGTATTGTTGCAGTTAGCTGCCTTATAGGGACCAAAAGATTATCCTTTGAGGAGAGAGAAAAGCTTTTAAGGGACTATAATTTTTAAAGGCTCTGGTGATCAGATTTGTCTGAGGATAATTTCTGTGCACGAATCTGCATTTTGTGAGGGTGCTGCAGGACAGAGCTTTCCAGAGCATGGCTTTGGTCGTAGATCAGCATGGCGCCCCTTTCTGTGTGACTCCCAAGACTTGGAAGTTGTGCTCCCATGGGATTTAGGGGAGAGGGTTGTGGGGCCCTGTAGAAGGGAATGTGAGGAAAAGAGAAAGTTGAGGTTTGCTCTTAAGGTGAACCTCTCCTTCCAGGCACTGCGTGTGGGGCTGAGCTTGCCCCCACCAGAATCCTTCCCATGGCTTTGCAGATCTTGTACAGCCCTGACCTGGCATGGAGCTGGAGCTCCAGAAGGGAGGGGATGGGGAGGCGGCTGGGAATCTCTGCACCGCTGACCTGGAGAGCTTGTGGCTGGGGAGGGGATGGGCAGAGGTCTGCATGAAAAGGCTTCACAGTGTTTGATACCACATTCCTATTCATCTGGAAATTGCGTCACTGCCACCTAAGAGCTGAGCCTGGGAGCTGGGTATTTAATAAGGAGGCAAAACCCCAAACCCCAACAATTACAATTGGATATAAAAAGTGGCACAGAGGGGTATGGTGATGGGAAGGGCAGAGACCAGCTGGGATTTGGTGAGCCAGGAAATTGTTCACAGACGGGGTATGGGACATTTGAGCTGGACCTGAGGGCTGAGCAGGGTTTGAAGGACACGGGTAGTTAGGAAAAGGCATTCCATCTCCGGTCTAAGCACTGAGGACATATTTCTTATGGAGAAGTGGGAAAGAGCCGTTTGATCCCTCAGGAAACTCTTAGGTGTGGGAAATGGAGTGCGATTAAGGGAACTCCATGATTCCCCTGTTATCCTCCTTCCTCTATCCCAAAATAATTTATTGAGTGGCTTCTCTGGATCAAAGCTGGTAGCGCAAATCCTCATTTGATGGGAGTGGAGCAGCTAGCTTCCCCTGTGCCTGCCTCCTTGTATGTCCAACTATGGGTAGTCCCTTCCCATTCTGTGCTGTGGTTCGTCTGTGTGACCAGCAGCTTAAGGCAGAAGTGATAGCATGTCACTCTTGAGATCAGATTGTAAGAAAGACCAAAGTTCCACCTAGGCTGTGTTCTCATGCTCCTAGGTCACTTGCTCTGGGGAACCATGTGCTATGTCATGAGAACACTCATGCCATCTGTGGAGAGGTCCATGTGGCAAGAAATGGAAGTTTCTAGACAAAGGGTTATGAGAGACAGAGGCCTGCTAACTGCATACGTGAGGCTGGAGGTAGAGCTCACACCTTCCCTTGAGCCTTCTGATAAAGTTACGTCCTGCTCAACAGCCTGACTGAAGCCTCAGGAGAGTTCTTTTTTTTTTTTTTTTAAATATATTTTGTTTATTTATTTTTTTAGAGAGAGAGAAAGCGTGAGCTCAGGCAGACAGAGAGGCAGGCAGAGGCAGAGGGAGAAGCAGGCTCCCCGCCAAGCAAGGAGCCCGATGTGGGACTCGATCCCTGGACGCTGGGATCATGACCCGAGCCGAAGGCAGCCGCTTAACCAACTGAGCCACCCAGGTGTCCCTCTCAGGAGAGTTCTTAACCCAAACCACCGGGCTCATCTGCTCCTGTTTCCTGACTGAGAGAAATTTGCTTTAATAAATGTTTGTGGCTTTAATCTGCTAAATATTGGACTAATTAGCCATATAGCAACAGATAACTAATATTAAGGCTACTTTCTTACATTACCATTCACTTCCCTGTTCTTACTCTCTAACGTCCATACTAGCTAATCAGGAATATGGCTGCTTGGGGTATTGGTCTTAGATCTGGGCACGAGATGCTTTGTACCAGGCCCCGTGTGCTCATGGTAACACTCTGGCCACCTTCCAGTCCTGCCTTTTTCCTTGGGTTAGACCTTTTTGGCCGAGAGGACTGCAGCCTGCATTAGCTGATTTCCCCACATGGCAACTGTATGGATACCTGGGATTCTCTGCCCTAAGGTACCCAAACCTGGCCTTATCCCTGGGTGGACCCCTTGGGGGGTGAACTGTACTGCTAGAAATAAACCCAGGTCTATGGGTTGTGAGGGGATGACTGTTCTTGACGATGTGAGTAGATCTTAGATGTGTGGGCTACAGCGTCTATAGGTGTGCTCATGGCAACCCCCCAAGAGAATGTTGGCTCTTCTTCAACATTCAGGCAAGAAACTCAGAATTTTAAATTTGAACGTGGCCTTCTAAGTCATTATGAAGATCTAATTGTCAGGTTAGGAGGACAGATAGTTTGTGACTGTGATCTATCACTTAAATATTTATATATAGGTAGCTGGGTCTCCATTTTACTCTTGTTCTGGGCCCTATAAGTGTTAAAGTCAGTCATGGCCACTTGATTTCAAAAGGGATTTGTAGAAAATAGTTCTTTTCAGCCAGAGCTAGCCAAGCTACAAGTAGGAAAACGTTTCTACTCTTAGAGTCTGAAATAAAATGAAAATGAATCAAACTTACATTTTTATCTTCAGCTCTGTTCATCTAAATAGGTAGGCAGGTTGCCTCTCCACTGTCCATCCGCCAGCCGTCTACTTGCCTACCTACCTACCTACCTACATAAAAATACCTTTCTTTTTTAGGACATTTTTTCCTCTAAAATTTCTTCTGCTCTGTACAATCCCTTTTATTTCCCATGTGGCCACCTCTTCTATTTCCTTTGGGACATTCTTCTTAGGAATTGCCTTTTAACATTGGACTTATTGGCTAAAGCTCTTAGACACACTGGTGAATTTGTGGGATTATTGGATTTCTGAACTCAGTATCTCCGCCATTCCCAATTAGAAGAAAACTTTTGACTTTTCTACCATTTCTCATGCTGGACTTGCTCATTTCTCATTTCTTCACTTGCTCTTTCCTTGTACTCTCTTTCTATTAGTTCTGGAGTGGACACATTTTAGTGGCAGAAGAAAGCAAAGGGATCTATATATCTGTTTATATTTTGTTGACTTGTGAGGCTCTTTGTCTAAATTATTTGTGTGTGGGAATTCTAGCCACTGGGGGAAAGATAGAGAAAGGGAGTCGTTTTCTGTTCCAGCTGGAACTGGGACTTTAAACATAAACCATATTGCATTTGAAAATGGCCTCGTAGCTTTATCACACTCACAGGAATCTTATCGCATTCTTGTGTTCTAATGAAATCCAAAAGAGACTGGCTGGCCACTAGCAAAATCAGTGACCATTAAACAATGCTCAGGTTACCCAACCCATATCTTTTCTTCCCCAAAGAATGCGATAGCACCATTTTAGTAAATATGATACGGGAAAGCAATTTTTAAGTTATTTCCTGATATCTAAATATATTTAGTAATCTACATATTTAGGGTTATTTTGGAGTTGTTTTCTCCATCAGCATATATGTACTTGTGTTCATGTGCATGCACATATGCATGAATTAATATTTGGAAAAACTGGCTTTTATTCCAAGGTTGTCCCACGTGCCTTCCGGCCAGGTCAGAATGGGTTAGTCGACGAGAAGTGCCGGTTCTCCCCGCAGTTGGAGCATCAAACAGTCAGCACTTGGAGTGTTCCAAGTTATCAGTGTAACTCTAAAAGACACGTTTATTTAATCCTGACTCGTAGGACTTAGGCCATCAAGACCCTCCTCCTCCTTTGCCAGCAAAGTAATTGCTACCACATTTAACTTTATGAATGTGGTGCCATTTCCCTGCAATTGTGGTTAACTAAGGAGAAATCCTGAGACACATAAACCTTGGTTTCTATGAGACATATACGTATGTCATTGAAATATGAGAGCTTGCCTTTACAATGGTATCCTTTTAGAGAGCCAGAGTTGTCCGAGGCTCCTTGGAATGGTTCTTAAAAGACTTTGGCAGTGCTGCAATCTTTTCTTTCTTTTTCTTTTTCCTTTCCTTTTTTTTTTTTTTTGGAGGAGTCAGGGTACAGGTTGGGGAAGGAGGGAGGCAAATGGGTAGAGGGGTATTTTTTGTTTTGTTTTCCCATTGTTCAGGAATCTGGCATTATTCAGTGGAAGCCATTAAGGCCCATTTTTAGGCAGGAGCCTTAGAGTCTGACCATGTTTGAAACACTCACCCTGTAAATTTTTCAATTTGTTGATGGGCTTCCAAGAGGAACATCTCCAAAGTGTAGTGACTGATGACAATCGCTGTGTCAAGATCAAAGCTTCAGTGTTCTGTCTGTTGACACCTGAGAACATTATCAGAGGGAATATTGAACTGTCAGCAGCAGATGTAAAGGAATTATTTACCAGAGATCTAGTGAATCCCAGGGCACTAGAAATGCAATCATCCGTAGAAAACACAACATTTTTAAAACTGCCTTCCAACCTTCCAACAGCTTCAGTCTGGCCTGCCTGGGGGTGGCCATCTTGAATGTGTGGTTACAGTGAGGGCATTGACTTGCCTCTACCCATGGCTCCGTCGCACACGTTTCCTGAGCGGATGCCAATGGAGCAGCCATTTCCACATTTGATTTGCTACTTATTTGAGTTTCCCCAAAAGAACCATAAAATTCAGGAAATAAACAGACACTAGGGAGAGCATTTCTGCTCCAACATACACATGTGTTTGACCTCACATCCGTGTGATTGTATTTTTGGAAATTTGGAAAGCACAATAATAATAACGGAGCTCTTCTTCCTGTCTCCAAGTTTCCCAGTCAACATGCAATGCCCAGGTAAAGTGGGTGAAGTTTGTCCTTTTTCTAGATGTAGGTTAGGAAATTGAAATAGAAACTCCCAGGGCGCCTGGGTGGCTCAGTGGGCTAAGCCTCTGCCTTCGGCTCAGGTCATGATCTCAGTGTCCTGGGATCGAGCCCCACATCGGGCTCTCTGCTGAGCGGGGAGCCTGCTTCCCCTTCCCCTCTCTCTGCCTGCCTCTCTGCCTACTTCTGATCTCTCTCTCCATCAAATAAATAAATAAAATCTTAAAAAAAAAGAGAAATAAATAGAAACTACCTGTTGGATGGAACAGGCGGGCTGGGAGAAGAGCTCAAGGTGTTCGAGCCAGATTTGGGCAACTGTCCTTGAGTCTTCCATGCTGCATGTGTTCCCTGAGCATCTTCCATCTGCTATCCCCTAGGATGAACAAAATGAAGACTCTCACTTTCACATACCTCCTGTTCTAGTGAGGCTGTCTGACTTCGAATTCACATTCACACAAGCATGATTACGAGCTGTGACAACTGCTGTGACAGATAAGGAGCAGGTGCTTGATGGGAGCAAAACGAGGGAGACTTGTTTAGATGGTCAGTGTTGGGGGGCCACTCAGGAATATCCCCCTTCCACAAAGTAACATTTTAATTGGGACCTGGAGCCACAGCTGGTTAGGAAAGAAAGAGGGAAAACTCTGTAGGCTGAGGGTAGGGCATGTACATAGGCTGTGATGTAGGGAAGATCTTGACCTTTTGGAAGTCTTGGCTGGATCCTGAGGGAAAGCTGTGGAGAGAGGGTGTGGGAGTCAGAGGGGCCAAGCCAGGGTAATAGGAGGGCAGCTGAAAGCAACGTGCCTGTCTGAGGAAAGGGCCCATTTCCCAGGTCCACAAGGAAAAGGATGGGACCACCTTTCAGTTCCTAGGGAGGCTCTGACTCAGCTTTGGAAAATAAAATAACCTTAAGGCAATTTGATAAAAATGTCCCCATCTCTACTCATCTCAAACAGGAATTCTAAACCTATTGCTGATATAAATCACTTTGCAGAGTGTGTGGGTGGGGGACTTCTGTCTGATCCTTTCAGTAATCCTAGATGTTACTGTTGAGTGTGTAGAAGCAGCCCCCAGAAGAGCAAGACTTGAATAGGGGTTGATTTCCAAGATGATTTGCAACATACCTGTTTCAGTTCTATTTGGATATACTCGCTCATGTCAGTACATTTCTACAAGTGTTCCTTTAGTTATTTTGAAATATATGGATTTCAGAACAACAACAAAATAGTTCTTCTTGTTCAAATGCTAGAGCCAAATAGCATTCTCAAACTTTTCCAACACAAGACTTCCCTGAGGCCATTATTAGAGAGGCTGAAGTAAGGAACTAGGAATGAAATACACTCCACCTAGCTCCCTACTTCTTCTACTCATGCGTCCAGGCCCCTGGGGAGCTTGGCCAGATCACCTGGTGAGAAGAGATCACTGAGAAATTGAGTCTCTGAGTTGTCTGCTCTATGATGGGACCAAAGAAAATTTTATTCTGCCAAATTTCCAGAATGATTTTAAAAGGTGCACACAATTGTGAAGAGCTTTCTATTCGTCCAGTTCACAAGTATGTAGCAAATGTTTGCTGTGTGCCACATACTGGATTAGGCTTTCTAAAGGATTCCCTCTCCCCAAGAAAAGATTCCACTCCGTCTTCATCGTACTTATAATCTAATGAGGACATAAAACCAAAGTTCTTCTACACAAAAGTAGCATTAGGGAAATATCACATGGGGAGTTCCAACAGAAAAGGTGATCAGCGTTCAAAGGATATAGAGATACTATGGGCAGGGGGATCCGGAAGTGGGGGTGGGGAGGGAGGGTCTGGAATGTCAGGTGAGTGTTCACAGGGACATATGAAGGAAGGGAAGGACTGTGATTGGGAGAGAGGAGCACAGAAGCCATAGTGAAGGGTGATATGTGGGGGAAATCATGGTCTTATATCATGACAATGATCTGAGCCTGGTTTTATTTGGAAAATGGCTTCTTGGGAATGGGAGATTGCCTGTAGTAGGTACAGTGAGAAGACTGTATGAAGGAGAAGCTTGAAGGTCCCCAGTTGAGCTCTGGATGGGGGAGGACGGGATCGGTACTTCAGGGGCCATGTCTTTGTTGGTTTCATACACATCCATTGACTTTTTTCTAATCCTAAAAGTCATGCATATGCAATATAAGAACAGGGCAAATACAGCAAATTATAAAGAATAAGAATAGCCCGTAGTCCTGCTGGGCTGAGATGACCTCAGTCAGCATGGCAGAGTGTCTTTATTTATATAGGCATGTGTGTATTTATGCACAGCCACACACGTAGTTTTTAGAAAAAAATGTGTTCGTAGTACTAAAAAAGGTTATGGATTTTGCTTAATTGTGTACCATGAGTGTGGTTTTATGGACTCTGAGAATATTATCCTAATGGCTGCAGAGTATCTACGGAAAGGACATGCTGTCATTTCCTTGCCCTTCTTCTTTTTATTAGGCATTTATGTAACTTTCAATTCTTTGCTCATGTCAATAACAATGTGATAAACACTCTGGAGTATAACTTTTGTTTTCACTTTTTGTTACTTCTTTAGGATAAATTCCTAGATGCATAATTATTGGGTCAAGCTGTGCAAAGTGTTCTAGGCTTTTAGCATACAGTATCAAATTGTAAGGGCCCGCTGTAACCTGTTTGTTCTTTGATGGGATTAAACATTGCCTCATTTGGTTAGCTTGGCTTCTGCCCCAGGGTTACCATTTTTATGCTTTTCTCCCAAATTTTCCAAACCGGGAACGGATTCCAATGCCCAGGAAGCTAAGTGCTCTGCACTCTTAAAGGTCATGGGAGAGAACTACCTAGTGTGATGGGTAAACAAAATGTGGTCTATCCCCCCATTGTAATATTGTCCAGATGTAAAAAGGAATGAAGGAGTGATACACACTACAATATGTATGAACTTTGAAACATTATGCTAAGTGAAAAAAGCCAGACACAAAAGATCATATATTGGATGATTCCATTTATATAAAATATACAGAATAAGCAAAGGGGTGGGTGAATGGGGAGTGACTGCTTCATGGGTATGCAATTTGTATTAGGGGTGATGAAAACATTTTAGAATGAGGTGGAGGCAGCGATGATTGGACAGCCTTGTGAATTACTAAATGTCACTGGATTGTACGCTTCAAGTTAGTTAAGATGGTAAACTTTATGTTATATGAATTTTACCTCCATGAGAAAAAGTTACTGGTGTGTATAATTGCTCAGGAAAACAGAAAAGGGAACTTACTAGGGACCTCGAGGGTCCTCTTCACCTGTTCCAGCAAATCTGGTCCAGGCCATCTGAGAAGCAAAGTGCATTCCTTTTGGAAACAGAAGAAACTAGATCAAAGCTTTAATTTCAGGAGACAACTTTTCTAGTAATTATCCAGGTAAATTTAGATATAGCACATTTCTCCTAGCATTTAATTTCTTTCAAAGAGTCTTTCTAATAGGACAAGATCTAATTTTCTCAGTTTTTTTTTTTTTCATAAGACCACTGGAAGTGCCAACCTTTCAATATGGTGGTGGGTTGCTTTTAATGTAAAGATGATCCCCAGAGCCCATGTAACAGACTTGCTTGTAGAATTTCATCTTGGTAAAATTCCTCCCTGATTCTTTACTTACTCATTTTGTGAGGGAATGAGTTATTAACTATAAAGTTGGCCAAAGAGTCTCTGGGAATTAAAGTCTGAATGTAAATTAATAATTAGCTCACTTGGTCTCAATTTTCAGAAGCAAAATATATTCACGTATCTCTGTAAAAGTTGCCAAATAGCTAGCTCATTGGAGTCTCCTAATTATGGGGAAATGGCATTAATCTCTTCTTCTCACTATCTCAGAGATATGAAATTTTTTAATGACAATTCTGGCTAGGTTATGCTTTAGAATTGGTGTTTCCGAATATTTAAAGTTATTATTTTAAGATAAAAATAGCATTTTGTTTGAAAAAGAGAAGAAGAAAAGAAAATGTTTAGAAAATTCAATCAGAAAGTGGTGATGATAGAAATGAAATCTCCATTAGTCTTAGCAACAAAGCCTAGGGGACTTTTGAAAGGTGTTTTAATAGAAAAACCTAGCTTGAGAGACTTACAGTTAAACACTGAAGATGAAGAAAAATGAACCCCCTTATCTTTATAGTTATTAGATTTGTGATGGAGAAAAATGTGTGTCAAAGATGAACGCCCCCAGACAAGGACTGAGCCATCCAGCCAGCCATCTGTCGATCGTCCATCCGTTCGTCCATTCATCTGTCCATCCATTCATCTATCCATCCATCCATTTGCTCTCTAGTGTCTGCCTGTCTGCATGAAGCTCAGCCCCAGTGATAAAGAGACTATACAAGAATTTTAGACACCAGGGTTCTTACTGAGAATTCAAGGCATGTAGATTGGTAATATTGATACAAAGCTGATAGAAATGTGCCTTATAATTAGCGTAACAAATTCTATACAGAGGGAAAAATACACTGACTTGCTGGGAGATTTGAGATTTCTTAGAGAAAATGACCATGGGGCTGCCCTCGAAAGACAGATGGCCCTTTCAACAGGCAAAGATGAGAGAGGGCATTTCATTGGGGGAAGCAGCAAAGTATGCAAGTGGCATGCTGAGTGGGCAGAGGGATTATGGTCTGTTCAAAGCTCAGTGGCTGCTCTTCATGTGGCCGAAGCTTGGTTCCCGAGAGAGGAGAGTGGGGTGTGAGAGCAGATGGGCAGGGGCACACTGGGATGGGAGAACAGAGGGTCACGAGGCAGAAATGGAAGACGGACATTGGAATGGGTCCATCTGGGTCTTCTCTTGTGGGGTCAGTTGAGGACATGAACTGTTCTCTTGGTCAAGCCACTTTGCTCTACTTGTCTCTCCTTCCCCTCTAACAAAGCCCTTACATGGAGGGAGAAATAGGACATGTTCTAAGAACACTTAGCAATCTTGGACTTAAAAGGCACCTTTTTAATTTAAAAATAAAACACAGCACTTCTCATTTTGTTTGGGGTTGTGATTCTGTGGTGAGTTGAAAGCAGTGAGCTGCTCTCTGACAGCACTCCCCTCCCTCCAGCATCTGAGGACTGAAAGCCAAGGACAGGAGAACTCCATTGACACCTAGGGAGTTTCATCTCAGACATCTTATTTTGGGGGGAGGGGATGAAGAAGATCCACACTGGATCTTAGGGCCCTGGGGTAGAGGAGAGGGGGCTTCTTGAGTACAGGGAGGAGGAGGAAGCCCCCAGAAGATATGTGGGAGGCCATTCTGAGCCTGGGCTGGAAGGAAGGCAGCCACCAGGGGTGGCAGCAAGAAGACCAGCAGAGCAGGCAGTTAGCAAAACCAGAGCACTGTCTTTTATTTCCAGAAAGGCTTTTGCATGAACCGAGAGCCTTTAAAGGTGGTGGTATTGTAAACGGTGTCAGT
The DNA here is from genome assembly GCA_003697995.1 of Taxidea taxus jeffersonii. Classification (NCBI taxonomy): domain Eukaryota; kingdom Metazoa; phylum Chordata; class Mammalia; order Carnivora; family Mustelidae; genus Taxidea; species Taxidea taxus. The sequence continues at coordinate 31,926 of ML106367.1, forward strand.
AATTGCCAGTGAGGGGCAAGTGAAGAACTAGATTGATGGTTTAGTTGGCTTGGCCCTGAATGGGATTACTGACAGGTCCTTTTTTTTTTTTTAAACTTGGTTTAAAAATTCCTATTTGTCACCCATGCCTCTGTCCTTCCTTCCATCCCTCCATCCTTCCAATCCTCCATCCATCCATCTCTGAAGACTGTATGTTATAATGGCCTCCCCCAGTGAAAGTATCATCATATGCTTGCTGACCAATTGCCCTGACCCACACTCCCATGCATCCGTTAGTTTTTAACACATCAGAGTACGCAGCGTCTCTGTCTTGTTTATTTCAGAAGCTGCCTGGCATGGGGTAGGTGCTACGTAAATATTTATCATATAAATTCATGAACTCATTATCATGCTTTAAATTCATGCGTCACACATTATGTACCAACCCTGCTCTAGGCATTCTGCTAGATTCTGGATATACAAAAATGAATTTTGAACACTGAAAAAAAACAAATTAAAAAAACCAAAACAAAACGAATCAAAAAAACCCAAACAAACAAACCAAAAAGATATGCTCTTTGCACCCAAGAAGCTACGGTGGGCCACAGGTGAAAGAACACAGTTGAACATCTGTTTGGGAATGGTTATACAGATAGAAGGGAAGGAGAAACCCCTTTATTTAGTACCCAGCATGCCCTGTTCCTGTGCTTGTTGGCATCCATGTGGTGTATTTTTCTCGTATCACCTTTGTAAGGCATTATCTCCAAGTCCCTGGAAGAAACCAAGGCTCAGAGAGTTACTTATCTCCTGATAATAGAAAGTGCAGTAAGAGTCCCAGGTGCGGCCGTGTGATTCATTCTGTTGGGAGAAAGGAAGTAGAACGTTGGTCCAGGGTGACCTCTCAGAAGAGGTGACAAGTGCACAGAGACTAGACGAAGGGAGTGAGATTGTACCTTATTGTGGGAGAGGACAGGGAGGAGGGGTGCAGCTTTCTGGTGGAGACATGGAAGGGCAGCACCAGTTTCCAATAGGAAAGTCAGTAAAATATAGGTCATCAATAATTATGGCCCACAGACCAGTGCACCTGTCCCTGGTGATGAAGAACATGATGCCCCTCCCCTACACACTTAACATTCTCTTTCCACTGTGTCTCTCACGAAACCAAGAGATGACCGACTTGCCATTCAGCTTCTTTTCAAGGACAGTAGTGATTCGAAGAGGAGAAGACACATTCTTCTTTCCAGAAGTGGATTATGGTCTTAAAATTAGCAGGCAGAGTCAGCATACTTGAGTGCTGATGCCAGCCATCAACGGATTCTACTTTCCTTAAAGGACCCTTTATCTTCCAGAATAGAACCACGCACAACAGGTTATTAATTCATTAATTTCCGGTGGCTCCATTCTGTCTTGGACAGTAGAATGGACAGTAGCCTTTGTTTGGTGTTTAGCTAGAAACTCTACATCCAAACAATCTTTCTCCTCCCCCACCCTCTCTAGATTATATGGGTCATTGCCTTGCCCTCGCTTCCAATTTGACAATCCCACTCTGGTGTGAGAAGAAACTAACAGTATCAGGTTCCTTTGCCCTAAACAGTTAATTCATCTCACATGGTCGAGTGGCTCATTCCCAGGAAGTGCCTGCCCAGGCTCAACAGAGGGTCAGCCCCCACTGTCACTAGGGGTGAGGGCTCTGGATGGCAACAGTTGCCCCTCCTTCCTGCCTCTTCCCCAGCTATTCTGCTACTCATAGATAAAAATGATGTTTGTTTCATGTGTTCCTCTTTTGCCATCCAAATACCAGATGCACTGTACTGTTATTATTTTTTTTAAAGATTTTATTTATTTATTTGACAGACAGAGATCACAAGCAGGCAGAGAGGCAGGCAGAGAGAGAGGAGGAGGCAGGCTCCCCGCTGAGCAGAGAGCCCGATGTGGGGCTCGATCCCAGGACCCTGGGATCATGACCTGAGCCGAAGGCAGAGGCTTTAACCTACTGAGCCACCCAGGCGCCCCCACTATACTGTTACTAATTAAAAATGCGGAGCCGACATCAAGAGTTTGGAGCAGCTTGAAGAAGTTCTATTTGTTGGATGAGTCCCCCAGATTTAAGAGAGAGGGGTCAACATAGAATTAAAAGGCGTCACCGTCACTGGCAGATCGAAAATCCCAACCCCCCAAGCAAAGCCATCTGTACGGCCCGCTCTCCATGTTCTAGCTCTGCATGTGAACGTTGGTCCCCAGGTATCGCTCTGCCCCTGTTTTACAGCTCATGTTTTACAGTTGTTTTACTGAGGTGTCCGTTGGTATTAGGCCCTCCTGCTTTTGATCCCCCTGACTTGCCTTCTCCTTCTGAACTGTGTTTCTGCAACCAATTTACAGGACTCCATATTCAATTTCAGCTGCCCTGTGATGGGTTCTGTGGACAGCACAGCCTGACGTGTGAGATCCTCTGGCACTTGCTCGCCTTTAACCATCGAGCTGGCTCTTGTGTCGTCAGCTGGCCTCCCGGGTCATTCCTAGGTAGCTGGTTACAGGCTTCCAAGGGCCCAGATAAAAATGCCCCTGGGGGTCCTTCGTAAGCTCATGTCTATTTACATCATGTCTATTTACATCCCAGAAAACCCTCAGAGACCCACAGTGCAACTGTGGTGGGGTCTGTCCCAAACAGAGGGAAACGTGTTGGTAACCCTTGAAAAATTTCTGGCAAAGGGAGTCCACCAACCTTGGATCAGCCCTACAGTGAGCCCTCCCTTTGCTCTCAACTTTCTGGGCAATCAGAGGAAGCAAATCGACTGTTTTTGTTTTAGAACCAGCAGGAGTTTTGTAACCTGGCAAATGATAGATAAATAAATAAATATTTATTTATTTATTTATTTATTTATTTATATGTTATACATATAAGTAATTTTCTTTCTAATAAAGACTTCTTGGCCAAGAGAGAAACTCCTGAAAATTAATAATGCATTTATTTCTGGTTAACAGTGAGGGTTTAGAATGCTCTCAGGACTGATTGACCGTTTCCTACTTCAAAATTTGTGAAAACTAAGCACCCACATCTGTCTCAAACCCAACATTAACCTTTGAGAAGCCCCTTCTAAGAACACCCTAAATGCACCCTCTTTTATGACCTGCACCCCCAAAGAAGGGCTTATGGCTTTGTGGTGGTTTGTGTCCCGTTCTGATGCTGGGGTCTTCCCACCCCCACCCTGCTTTTAGGCTCCCCTCCACCTCTCCCCGGAACCGCAAAGAGAGACAAAGCGGGATCTGCCCCTCCTCCACTGGTCTTTTCCCCTGTTGGAATTTGCAGCTCTGTGGGGTGTGTGTGTGTAACTGCATCAGCATCTTGAGTCCCCCTCCCTGCTGTCCTTCAAGCTGCTGCCAGGAGAGCACAAAACAATAATAAAGATGCCATGAACATTTAGCCCCCTTGACCAAGCAAGTGCAGAGGGAGGCAGACACCCAAGGACTTTATTTAAAAGTCTACCACCAGGACCGGGGTTTCAGGACAGGCTGGCTCTTTTCTTGTCTGATGTTCTGTCCTGCAGAGAGGGCGTTGAGCTGCTCGGACCTTTGTCCCAGGGAATCTAAATATCCCTCCCACCGCATTATGTGGAGCCGATGCCTGAGCCTTTCAGAGACAGAGGCATGCTGGACACTGGGGATGGCCACTGCAGAGTGGGGGAGGGCGGGAGCCATTGCTGGGGACAATGGGGACTGGGGACTTTGTAACACAGGATCCTGTCCACCTCTGGCTCTTTTCCTCTGACCTTCCCAGATTGGACCACACAATGGAATTGCGGGAATGTCCAATGTAAGCAGCTTTTTCAGGGGCTCTGTGTTTCTGCTGGAAGCCTTGTTTCCAGATGGGAGGAGTTGTTGAAGGGAGGGGGGTCTTGGTGTAGAGTTATCCCTGATAGGCTTCATGAATTGGGTGATGGTTTTGTCAGTGAGCAGTGGTCACAATCCTGAGTTGCTGATTTTCTTCTAAAGACTGGCAAGAACTCTGCCTCTACCCAATCACCCCAGCAGGCTAGGAGAGACATGGCTTTGAAGCCGACTTAAGCCTGAGATCAAAGACACTTTTAGTCATCACTCAATGTGGGCAAAATTAAAGGAGTGTTGGATAGCCCCAAATCATTCTTATTAAAGAGCTGACACTCGAACTTCTCCCGACCAAAGTATTTTGGGAGGGTTGTGGGTGAGGGGGGGTGTCCTACTGGGTTATCCGTGTTCTGGTTTTCAGTGAATTTAGGTTTTCTCTCTTCACATCCATTTTTGATTTGAGAACTGTAAAGAACTGAAGTTTCAGATTAATTCCATTCATGCATGATGCTGGTTAGTGGATGCTGGAAGGACCACCGAGGTTTGACTTTATTTGGAGAAGTAGACCGGAGACTTTCAAGGTCTCTGCCTGCATGAAAGTCCCCAACCACAGTGGAAATCGGGATGAAATGTATAGCCCCGCTTCTGATGTGTTTCCATGGCTTTTTGGTTTGGATTGAACAGAAAACCTAGAGCAAATAGTCTTTCTGAGGACACAAACTTCCACTTTTCCATTTTTTTCAAGCTAGAGAAATGCCAAAATTTTCCAGCCTCAAGAAGAATATTCTAATTCAGATCTGCCCAGAATTGGCTTGAATTTCTTATCTTTGGGCTCTTGCTACTCCTGGTGAATATAAAGGGTTATTTCAGAGATCTCCATGGGGATTACATTGACTACAAGTTACCTATAGCAGAAGTTTAATCCCAGTTGACGTACGTTTTCTGCTTCTGGGCAGCACGTGTTGGTCAGTGCGTGCTCCAAGACTCGGGAAAGAAATTTCTTTCTACTGATAGCCCAAACCAGGTGGGATTCAGAGGCAAATTGTATAGAAAAATAAACCAGACAATACAGTCTGCCCCCTCCCATCACTGACTTTTTTTTTTTTTTCATAACCTGCTATCCTTGGTTGGTTTCCTTAGCTCTCTCATTAGAATTTGATTTATAATTCCAGTTGCATTTTCTGAAAGAACATGGTTGTTTCAGAGGCAAGTTGGAAAACAAATCCAGCTGGGTTGTTAGTTGAATAAGATATTTGCCGATGATGAGACATAGTCACTGAAAACAAACCAAACCGCCTTCCCCTGGCTTCCCCCTGTCAGCCAGGAGAGTGCTGGACCCTGGCGTGGATGGAGTATCTGCTTAGGGCTTGCCGCACCGCTTCTGACTAAGCAAGTACCAATACTGGAAACTACGGTTGAAGAGGATCGTGGCCACATTTGAGTTGGTGACAGAGAGGGCATTTAGCCTCTGGCTGTGTTTTGCTTGACCCGCAGCATGATTTAAATAGTGAATGCTTTTCATTGAGCATGGAAGCCTAGAAGTCCACGGTTGTCCCTCTTGCCTTACATGTGGTCCTTATCACTCATTGCTACCACTCGTGTGACCCCTGAAGGCATTTGAGATACTTCCAGACACATTTCTGGACACTGGGGACGTCTGCCTGTGGATGGGACAGGGAAAGCCCTTGCCTTCATGAAGCTTTTGTTCTAGGAGGGGAGGCAGAAATGAAACCGTCCCACGAATCATTACCCAGATCACTTCTGATAGAGATGTGTGCTCTGCGGAAACTAGTAGAGGGTGACGGGCTAGGGGGGTGGATGGGGGAGCGATGTGACATAGGGTGGTGAGGGAGGTCATGAGGGGAGTGACATTGAGCTGAGCCCTGTGACACTCTGAGGGAGTGGTGTTCCAGGCACAGGGAGTAGCAAGCAACGAGGCAGGAGGCAGGAAGGACATGGCAGAGGTGCAGTGTGGCTGGAGTTGAGAGAGGATGGGAGATGGTAGCGGAGCAGCCGTCTTTGCTGACTGGGGTCGGGTTGTAGAGGACATCGGAGGAACCTGGAGTTGCCCCTGGGCGTGGTCTCCAAGGTTGGAGTAGGTGCCTGCAGGTACTCCCCCAAGTCTTATTCTGCAGCCCTGGCTGGTACCTGCCTGGGCTGTGGGAGACGGGCTACCACCCTTAACCATGCAGGGGTACTGTGGCTGCAAGCTAGTGCGGGTGGAGAGAGGAGGGAAGGGGAGAGGATAAATGGAGGAGCCACAATGCCTCCACAAGGCAGCGGACAGCACCTGATAAAAAGCCTGGCTGCCCTATGGGGTACCCAGTCTTCTCCAGTCCTCTTCCCGGCATCACCTCATTATCATTCACTTAAGTGGGTGTGCTCTGAAAGGGAGCATTGTTTCGGAATCAATAAGGGGCTGAGTCCGTGTAGCGCGGTGAGTGTCTCAGTGAGCCTCCTTATCACCAGAGCACAGCAGAGGATAGGTCCAAATAAAACACATTATCGGGCTTTGTTGACTTTCCAGGCCCAGCAGCTGTATTAATGGAGCTCTTTATATCCATTCCCTTTATGAACTGGGTTTTCTCACTTTCATTTCTCTGGGAACTTCTAAATAAAGCTCTTGCTGAAGAATGCCAAGGGTGTTTGAGTTGGAGAGTTGAACAGAAACCATTTGCTCAATGGAATTCAGACTTGCAGAATGGCTGTGGGGGGAATGGCAGAAAAGACCACCCCCATTCTAAGGACTGGGGGGCCAGAGGTGGTTAATTGTTTACTTTGTGGCATTCCATATCCTATGTAAATTTACAATGCTGGACTGATACCCTTAGCATCAATGCCATAAGAATGTTTTCTCTAAATCTACATGTCTGCAATGAGAAATTGGAATGGCATTGTTTTACATGTTTTTTTGCATTAGGGTCCTAGCATTTGTCCATTGAATTTAGCTCATATGTGGATTTGTGGATACACAAATTTTGAGAAGATTTAGTTATCAGTAGCATACTATTACTGGACACTCACAGTGAAATTCTTACTTGCCTGTGCCCTTTCTGCTCGGGAGCAGGGTCATTGCTATTACTGCGGGAGGAAACTTGCAAGGCAGATGGCAAGTTCAAGTAATACTGATCCCACCCAACTCAAAATGAGCATGTTAAGGAATTCCTTTTCTTGTATCCCATTTTATAAACCTATATGCCTGATCTTCCCTGGAAGGATATTTTGCTTGGTTTATAAACGAAGTATTTTCTGACTCAACATAAAAAAGATCTGAAGGATAAAAATATGATGTCTAGGTTCCCTTTAAATAGCAAAAGATCTCAATACTGGGTCTACCCAGGGGCCTGTGTGCACCCCGGATCCACAGTCTCCACCACTCCCCATTGTCTCCCTGCCTCTGAGGTTGACCATCAGTTTATAATGTATCATAATACTGACATTTATCTTCAGGGTAGAGAAATATTTCTTTGGACTCATGTCTTTTTTAATTAATTATTTTTATTAACATATAATGTATTATTTGCCCCAGGGGTACAGGTCTGTGAATCATCAGGCTTACACATCTCACAGCACTCACCATAGCACATACCCTCCCCAATGTCTATAACCCAGCCACCCTATCCCTACCCCTCCACCTCCCAGCATTCCTGTTTGTTTTGTGCAATTAAGAGACTCTTTGGCTTGTCTCCCTCCCGATCTCATCTTCGTTCATTTTTTCCTTCCCTACCCCCCAAACCTCCCACCCTGACTCTCAACTTCCTCATATCAGGGAGATCATATGATAGTTGTCTTTCTCTGATTGACTTATTTCGCTCAGCATAATACCCTCTAGTTCCATCTACATCATTGCAAATGGCAAGAGTTCATTTCTTTTGAGGGCTGCATAGTATTCCATTGCATAGATACACCACATCTTCTTTATCCATTCACCTGTTGGTGGACATCCAGGTTCTTTCCATAGTTTGGCTATTGTGGACATTGCTGTTATAAACATTCAGGTGCTCGTGCCCCTTTGGATCATTTATATTTGTAAAGATACGTAATATCTTTAGGGTAAATATTCTTTTTTTAAAAAGATTTATTTATTTATTTAAGAGGGAGAGAGAGTTGGGGGAGAGACGGCAGAGAGAGGGAGAGGGGAGAGGGGCAGAGAGAGAAGCAGACCCCACAGAGCAAGAAGCCCAACGCAGGGCTCGATCCCAGGACCCTGATATCATAACCTGAGCCGAAGGCAGACGCTTAACCAACTGAGCCACCCAGATATGCCTGGACTCGTGTCTTTATCAAAAGTGGGACTACAGAAACTTATTAGATAGCTGAATGCTTGACAAGACAAGCAGAGTGATGTGTTTCATATCCCCATATCTGGGGGCCAGGCTTATTTGTGATGCTTGCTGGATCCTGGGTCCACTTGCCTTTATCACCTTCACATTTATGTCCCCTCTACTTGAAGTCACCTTCCCCACCCATTTCTGTAGCTTTCAGCTTAAATATTACCTCTCTACCCCTACTCTCCCTGGTTCCTGTGTTGGAGCAGGTGGTTCTGCTCTGTGCCTCATCACAACACTTTCCATGCTTTCTTGTATTTACACATTTAAACATCTGCTTTTGACTTTAAGTTTTATGAGGTCAGAGCTGTCTTCATGGCTATACCTCTGACAGTTGGATATAGTATATGTGCAATAAATATCTTTTCAAAAGGATGAATGATGTTACTGTTACCTGGATTTCAAATAAAAACAAAATGTAATGTCATTTGAGTCCTTGTAACATGCTTTTAAATTCATTATAGTCTCAGCACAGAGTGACTGCTTCCGAGATGAATTGTTCTTCTTCTCACTCTAGAGCAGAGGTTGATTTGGATAATTGTCATAGGGATAATACGAGTCTTGAGATAATGTGTTCATCGGGCTTCATGTGGCAGGTGTTGTTCCCATCACTGCAGATGTGCTGGTCTCTCATGAAGTTCTTACTCCAGGGACATTTGGGGGATGTGTAGAACAATAAGAAAGTAAAAACAAATAAGATAAGCTCCAGTATTTTTTTTAATAATTTTTAAAATTTGTTTAATTTCTTTTCAGTATAACAGAATTCATTGTTTATGCACCATACCCAGTGCTCCATGCAATACGTGCCCTCCATAAAACCCACCACCTGGCTCCCCTGCCCCTTCAAAACCCTCAGAATGTTTTTCAGAGTCCATAGTCTCTCATGGTTCAACTCCCCTTCCAATTTTCCTCAATTCCCTTCTCCTCTCCATCTCCCCATGTCCTCTGTGTTATTTGTTATGCTCCACAAATAAGTGAAACCATATGACAGTTGACTCTCCCTGCTTGACTTATTTCACTCAGCATAATCTCTTCCAGTCCCGTCCATGTTGATACAAAAGTTGGGTATTCATCCTTTCTGATGGAGGCATAATACTCCATAGTGTATATGGACCACATCTTCCTTATCCATTCATCCATTGAAGGTCATCTTGGTTCTTTCCATAGTTTGGCGACCCTGGCCATTGCTGCTATGAACATTGGGGTGCAGATGGCCCTTCTTTTCACTATATCTGTATCTTTGGGTTAAATACCCAGTATTGCTATTGCAGGGTCATAGGGAAGCTCTATTTTTAATTCCTTAAGGAGTCTCCACACTGTTTTCCAAAGTGGTTGCACCAACTTGCATTCCCACCAACAGTGTAAGAGGGCTCCCCTTTCTCCACATCCTCTCCAACACGCGTTGTTTCCTGTCCTGCTAATTTTGGCCATTCTAACTGGTGTAAGGTGGTATCTCAATGTGGTTTTGATTTGAATCTCCCTGATGGCCAGTGATGATGAACATTTTTTCATGTGTCTGATAGCCACTTGTATGTCTTCATTGGAGAAGTTCATGTCTTCTGCCCATTTTTTGACATGATTATCTGTTTTGTGTGTGTTGAGTTTGAGAAGTTCTTTATAGATTCTGGATATCAGCCTTTTGTCTGTACTGTCATTTGCAAATATCTTCTCCCATTCTGTAGGTTGCCTCTTTGTTTTGTTGACTGTTTCCTTTGCTGTACAGAAGCTTTTGATCTTGATGAAGTCCCAAAAGTTCATTTTCGCTTTTGTTTCCTTTGCCTTTGGAGACATGTCTTGAAAGAAGTTGCTGTAGCTGATATTGAAGAGGTTACTGCCTATGTTCTCCTCTAGGATTCTGATGGATTCCTGTCTCACGTTGAGGTCTTTTATCCCTTTCGAGTTTATCTTTGTGTAGGGTGTAAGAGAATGGTTGAGTTTCATTCTTCTACATATAGCTGTCCAATTTTCCCAGCACCATTTATTGAAGAGACTGTCCTTTTTCCACTGTATATTTTTTCCTGCTTTGTCGAAGATTATTTGACCATAGAGTTGAGGGTCCATATCTGGGCTCTCTACTCTGTTCCACTGTTCTATGTGTCTGTTTTTATGCCAGTACCATGCTGTCTTGGTGACCACAGCTTTGTAGTAAAGCTTGAAATCAGGTAATGTGATGCGATAAGCTCCAGTATTGATAAACACTGTAAAGAAGTTAAAACAGGTGCTTGGACATTAGAATGACTAACGGAGGCAGGTGGAGATAAGGGGCTCTCATAGCTGATGTTGTCAGAGAATGCCTTTTCCCTGACCTGCTATTTGAACTGAGATTCAAATGATAAGAAAAAAATGCCACCCTTAGGAAGATGTGGGGGAAGAATGCCCCAGTTATAACAAAGAGCAAGTGCAAAGGCCCTGGGGTGAGAGCAAGCTTTGTGTGTTTGAAATACAAAGACAAGACAGCTGAAGCTGCAACCTATGAGGAGCATGGTATGGGGATGTCAGAAAGGGAGGCAGGGGATGGAGCAGGCAGGACCTTGGAGGTCACAGAGGAGACAGGTTATTTTTGTTCTAAGGAGTGCTGTGCAGACTTCAGATTTCTCCTGGCAGACAGAGTGGTGTCATGGAGAAAGTGTGGACCTGAGAATTAATCAGACCTTGGTTTGAACCTCTTCTCCACCTCCTCCTAAGCATGACCTTAAGCAAGTCTCATTTCTCTGAGCCCAGGTTCCAGCTGTAAGATAGGATTATGGTTTCAATGTGATTTCTTCATTGCCTTGTTCCTTCATTCTGCAAATACTTACTACATTGCTACTGTGCAGAAGGCCCTTGGAGATAGCTCCAGGAATAGGACAGATGAGGTTTCCTTGTCTTCCATGGAGCTTATGGTCTGTATGGAGGTGCCAATCAGCTACAAGCAATATGCACACAATCACTTCAGGCAGTGGTCAGTTCCATGAAGAAAAGACACAGAAGACAGAGGAAGGAGACTGGAAGGGAGTTACTTGATCCAGCCATTGCCCAAATTTTACTTTCGAGGACACTAAGGGTCAGAGAAGTTAAGCAACTTGATCAAGGTCACACTGCACCCAAGAGGCAGAAACAGAAATCAAAGCTTGTTTTTCCAGTTCCAAGGTCTTAATTCTTTCAAGTTGCTTACACAGTTGTTGGCTTTATTCCCCCAGAAGTAGGCTAAGAAATCACTTATTTTGTTGGGATGACTTCAACCAGAGAATTGAGAATTAATGCCTAAACTGTCCTGGTAACTGTCTACCGCCGGGCTCCACTGTGCACATACTGAATTATGTGGCTGTGAACATGACCTGGGGCTGAGAACTCAGTGCCAAAGCTGAGTGGGCCCCGTTCCATGGTTACCTCGAGGCATTGTCACGTTCCTGGTTTCTGGGGCACTTTCATGCTGCCCATCCATTTGATGCTATGCCAACCCTTTGAAAACAATGTTATTGATCTTGATTTACAGATGGAGACAGTGAGGTTGTAAAGAGTATTTAAGTGACTTGTCTGAGCTGCGCACATATCAGGTGGTTGGGATAGGACTTTAAAGTGATCTTCACGGTCTAAATCCTCAGCTGCTTCTATGTGCCTTCCTCCTAGGGGTCTTTCTGCCTCCATGTGTTCTCCTGTCCCCAGACCTGAGCTCCTAAGAGAATCCCATAGAGGAGCATGTCCTCAGTAAAGATATTTTGATCCTAGGGGTTTGTTATGGTGGGTATTGACATCACTGTTTGGCTTGAATCAATGACTCATCTTTTTTTTTTTTTTTAAGATTTAAAATTTTTTTTTTTTATGTGACAGAGAGAGGGAGAGAGAGCAAGCAAGCACAGGCAGACAGAGAGGCAGGCAGAGGCAGAGGGAGAAGCAGGCTCCCCGCCGAGCAAGGAGCCTGATGTGGGACTCGATCCCAGGACGCTGGGATCATGACCTGAGCCGAAGGCAGCTGCTTAACCAACTGAGCCACCCAGGCGTCCCTCAATGACTCATCTTTAAGAGCAGTATCTGGACACGTTGAGTACCTTCTAGTAGGTGAGGGAGAATTTTCTGTTCCGGGAGCCTTTCTCTAGGTAGCAAGTGCTGCTTTGGTCTAAACAGGAAGTTGGTCCTGGTATGAAAGAACTTGTCTTATTTGGAACTTCTATAGCTCTTGAAAGATGCATTATTAATATATTTTAAAAACGTGAAACAAATGACGAAGATTCTGTAATGTGTGTGGTGGGGATCTAGGGGGTGGGCCAGGTGGAGTTCCCCCAGGAAAACGTTCATGCATCCTTCCTATCCCCAAGTTTCCAAGCACAAACTCTTTCCAGTTTCTTCCTTGCCACCCGCTCACCCTACCTGTCCCTTAGGAGGCCAATCCCTGTTCAGGAAATGGGGCATTTCGCAAGGCTGTCTCAGACCCTTTTAACTCCTCACTCTGCTCTGCTCCTGAAGCACACCGTTCTTCCCCATAGCTACCATTACCACCTCTGAGTAGGTAAGTCACAACCTTCCTTCCTCCTTTCCTTCCTTTGCTTTTCACCCAGATATCTGATTGATGTCTTCTCCTGGATCTCTTGAAGGAAAGTCAAACTCAAATTGTCCAAACAATTTTTACTCCTCTTGTTCCTCATCTAGTGTTTTCTATCTCAGTGAGTATCGTCACTATCTATACCATCATAGGAGCCAGGAAAATCCCCAGGGGGATTTGTTTTTTATCTCCACCCCATATCTAGTTCGGCACATCTTGCCTTCTGAATAGCTCTGTAGCTCTGGTACATGTGCAGTTCTCTCCATAGCTACCATCACCATCATAGCCCGAGCTATTCGATGTGCCATCTTCCCCCTGCTCCCCAATCACCACACAGCAGACTGACCAGTCCTTTCAGAAGGCAGATCTGATTATGAACCCATGCCTTAAAACTCTCTAGTTTCTTACTGAGAAGAGAAATGGAGTTCCTTGGCTTGACCTACAGGATCCTATTGAGTCTGGACTTCTTTCTCCTCCTCCAGTAAGACTCATCTTAAACTATTACCCACACTGTCCTCACTCCAGCAAGCTGGTCTTCTTTCTGCCTATTACTCCATAGGCTCTTTTTTACACTATCCCCTCTGCTTAGAATCATCTTTCTTTGCTTTTTGAGTCAGATTCACTTGTAGTTACCATTTTCTTATCACCACTTGGGCACACCTTTCCTGGCTAGGTTGAATGCCTTTCTTATAGACTCTATGATAGGGTATTGCTATTTTGTAGCCCTTTCTATAGGTACAACTTAAAATTTTTTTCACGTGATCATTCATCTCTCCTCTTGTAGACTGTGACTTTTGTGAGCATAGGGATTCTGCTTCCTTTTACTCCCCACCCCCAGTATTATAGTTGGCTTGTAGATTGAGTGCAGGTCTCTTTACCAGGAACAGTCAGTATATATTAATTTCCCCTAGACGTGTTGAAGGCATGGTAGTGTCACTTCCAGGTGGTTGGGTTGGAGTAGTTGACCAGAATTGGCATGACTGTCCACATCATCACCACCACGATCACCACCACCATGATCACCACCACCATCAATACCATCACCACAATCACCACCACCACGATCACCACCACCATCAATACCACTACCACGATCACCACCACCATCGATACCACCACCACGATCACCACCACCATCAATACCATCACCACAATCACCATCACCATCACTACTACCACTACTGTCACCACTGTCGCCGCCATCATCATTAGGACCTTCTGTGTTGCAGACTAGTTGCCATTTTCTTATTATGGGACAAAACCAGTTGTTCATTGGTTCTTGATGAGCATCTAGAGTTCTGATGATGTTGTCTCATATAATGATATTATATTGTTTGTTAGTTGATCTTTTTAACTAACAAAAAAAATAGAAATTTTGCTTCAGACCTTGGCGAGATTAGGAGTTCAAATTAGAAAACCTACAAATGCTTCCAAAAGTTAAGAATTGCGATCTCATTTATTCATTTAACAAGCATTTACTGAGTGGCTAACATGTGGGAGGCACTGTATTAAAGGCTGGGAATATAGTGTCCTTATGGAACTTACAGCGTAGGGAAAGAGGCAATAAACAAATGAATTCAAATAGGAATGTAAACACTTGCATGAAAACAAAGTAATGGAGCAGAGCCTGAGGGGGCTATTCTTGATTGCATAGCATATTAGTCTCTCTTTTAATATTTCATTTATTTGAGAGAGAGTGTGAGTGTGAGTGGGGGGAGGGGCAAAGGGAGAGGGAGAAAGAGAAGCAGACTCCCCACTGAGCACAGAGTCCCACATGGGGCTCGATCCCAGGACCCCAAGATCATGACCTGACCTGAAATCAAACACTTAACCAACTGAGTGGCCCAGGTGCCCTGCTTCCCCTACCCCCAAGTATAACACGCAGCATTAAAATCTCAATGGCTTATGGTAACATGGATTTATTTTGAGTTTCTTCATTTATTTATGGGTCTTTATTCACTTTGGACTGGTGAGGATCTGAGCATCCTTCTCTCAACAGAGCAAGTGGGTGAGGGGAGATGTGTAGTAGCTCCTGGGGCCTCAGCTCAGGCTTGGCCCTTGTCACCTCCCCCAACATTTCTCAGGCCACAGCCATGCCCATGACCTTATCAGGGGCAGGAAGTTGCTCCATCGACCGTGAGAAGAACTGAAAAGGCACCTGGTGCAAGTGTGTGTATTTCCTCCTCTTCCGGGGGAGCAGAGTTGGAACCATCATGTTGTCCACCTGGGAAGCTCGGGGATGCTCAGAGTAGGGGATGTGGAATCAATACATGAAGAGAAGGAGCTGTCTATGGGAGGATCTCGAGGAAGAGTTGAGGCACAGGGCCCAGCTGGGAGGAGGCCCCACAGTAGAACAGGCTTGGAGGACTGGACAAAACAGGAAAGAGTCAAGTGTGGTTGGAGGGGCAGCAAGAGGGCAGCTGGGACAGGAACTGGTCACCTGGTCAGCTGAGGCCTTTGAGGTCATAGTGAGGGTTTGGGGTCTGCAGTGGGAAGAAAGAGGGGGTGACATTTTGTTTTCAAAAGAAAACTCTGGCCATATGTGGCATCTGTTGCAGGGCACGTAGGCAAGCACAGCAGGTCAGCTTTGCCAACTTTCTGGAAGGATGACCTGAAACCCCTAGAGGCTTTTGCTCCAAGGATTTTAAAGCTGACCCCAGGAAACTGCAGGACAATATAGCCTAAGCTCTGGCCCTTCACCTTGTTGTCGAGTGTGGACCCTCTGTTTCCGGAGCTGTGCCTCCCCAGGGAGCCATGACTGATCCTGGAAAAGAGAATTCAGGGTGGGCCCCAGATATGTACAGCACTCTGACACAACCTCTTAATTCAGAGCAGAAGCCTCAATAAGGAATCACTTTAGAAGAAAGGCTCTGCTCTAATTTATTGTTTTTTCCCTAAAGTTTAAACATTCTCTGCACTTGAGTGGCTGTTGCTTATGCATCAGCCTTATTTAGGCAATTTGCTATTGTGTGTGTGGTCCGATCCAGCCTGTTTCAGTAAAGTGTATGTTAGATGCTTGGAAATTGTCCAGTGGGCATTGTGTATGGGGTGGGGAGGGAGAAGGAGAGGGGAAGGAAAAAGGAGGGGAAGAGGGAGGAGGGAACGGGAGGGAGAGGGACAGAGAAGGAGGAATAGATGAAGAGAGAGAGAGGGCAAGAGAATTTTTGACTAACAACTCAAGCGTGGTGTTCATAGATGAATAGTATACATTTAATTGAAGAATGGATTTTTTTTTTAAACTTTGGCTATTGTCAGTCATATTGTAAGCACACTGACATGGTTTAAATTAGTATTGTGGAAGCAATAAACTGCAGAGGAGTGCGTGACTAAATTATTAAAAAGGATCCATGAGGACCAAGCACGAAACCATCTTAGCAAATAGAGAAACTTTATATGGAGCTTTTCACCAGCTGTGTCCCTGGTCATTGAGCACAATGTATAACAGTTTGTCCAGGGACTATTTTGGGAAAAACAGTCATTTCATTAAGGGTGCAGCTTAGGTTTGAAATTTTGCTTGGATCCCTTGCCAAGAAATTGGCATCCAAAAATGATAATATGAAAAATGTTCAGAGAATTGGAAACCAAGGCAGGGAATTCAGCTTATGCAATTTTAACTCTTAATAACCCGTGAGAACAAAATATGGCAGAGTAATTTTACCCTGTTAATGACTCATAATTTGTTCCTACACTGTAATTTCTGTCATGCTCTTATGGATGAGTGGAAAAATCGGGAGCTTTAAAATTAAAAGAGCTAAAATGTGATCTTGGCTTCATTGCTTATGGGCAGTATGAGCTTAGGCAAGTCATCTCCCTTCCTTGTACCTAACTGGACACATCTGCATACCTACAGTGTTTTTGAGAATAAATGAGATGATGTTGTGATCATGTTTTCGAAATTGCAATTATGTGCAAATATGCATTATAACTTTCATTGACAGTAATGATGAGCTGAGGGTCACCAGTGAGCACCACAGTTACAGAGAATGAGCAAATAAGAATTTTGGCATTTTTTTGTTGTTGTTGTTTTCTTCTAGAGATTTTATTTATTTGAGAGAGAAAGAAAGAAAAAACACAAGCTGGGGTAGGGACAGAGGGAGAAGGACAATCAAATTTCCTACTGACCAGGGAGCCCGATGCGGGACTCAATCCCAGGACCTTGGGATCATGACCTTGAACCAAAGGAAGATGCTGAACAGACTGAGCCACCCGGGCGCCCCACAGTTTCAACATTTTTGAAAATTCCTGAGACTATTTAATTGAATAATCAAAGAAAAAAGCTGAGGGCAACTGTTTCAGCTCTGACTCTGGGAGACTGGATTTGGACTATGGTGGGAAGCACCCAAGGCAAGGAAAAATAAAATGAGAACAAATCTGCAGCAGGCTTAAATCTGATGTTTTTCTGAACTTCATAAGCCAATAAAGTACTTTGAGTCCCTCATCTTGTTCTCATTTTCACATATTACAGGCCTGTCGGCTTGGGATGATAAACAGTGCCCTCAACAGAGAGAAGCATCAGATGACTAGGGGCAGTGACAGGTGAGGGCCCCTGGGAGGGTGCCCCTGAGAGGGTGCCCCTGGGTGCATGGGGGCCTATGGCAGGGTGAGGTCTCTAGGGAAGCCCCCCCCCCAATCTCTAACAGGAGCCCAGCCAGGCTCCCAGCAGAACCCAATTACTCAGGATCTGTTTACTGCATTGAAGACCAAGTGAACTGATAGAGATAAAGGAGGCTTCATGGACCTTGAATAAAATTCAGCTCATTGTTTAGGTCCTAGTGATAGTCACACCTTGTTTGTACGGTCTTCCTCCGGTTGGTATCTTTTCACCCTGGTTCTTACATCTTTTACCTTGTGAGGCCTCCTTTGGGACTCTCTTTACTCTCATCTTGAGGTCATTTCTTCATTCAGTTCAGTTGCTTTTTCCCTGGAGTGCTGGTTGTGTACCTGGGGTTGCCTTTTGTACTGAAGACCCAAAGAAGAAAAGTCATCCTCTCCTATCATTGAGTTTACAGTCTGAAGGGAAGATTGGTATGAAAACCCAATAACCAACATTCCTCCAAAGAAGATATACCAATGGCCAACAAACACAAGAGAAGATACTCACCATCTTTAGTCATTAAGGAAGTACAAATTAAAACCAGAATGAGCTACCACCTCATATCCACCAGGATGGTTCTAATTAAACAGACAGTAACAAGTGCCCGTGAGGATGTGGAGAAACTGGAACCCTCGTGCATTACCAGTGGGAATGGAAATTAGTGCAGCCACTATGGAAAACGCTATGGAAAAAAGGATATAGAATTAGCACATGACCTAACAATTTCTCTTCCAAGTATATACCCTAAAGAATTGAAAAGAGGTGTTCAGACAAAAATGTATACATGAATGTTCATAGCAGCACTATTTCTGGTAGCCAAAGAAAAAGGAAAATACCCCAAATGCCTATCCACTGATGAATGGATAAACAAGATGTGATATAGAGTCATACAATGGAATATTATTTAGTCATCACAAGGAATGGAGTATAGATATATACTATAATATGTGTGAGCTTTGAAAACATTGGGTTAGGGAAAAGGTTTAATATGCAAAAGTCACCTATTGAATGATTCGATCACGTGAAATATCAAGGCTAGGTGAATCCACAGAGACAGCAAGAGGAGTGGCGCCTAGGTGCTGAGGGGAGGCAGGCATGGGGCATGATAGCTGAATGGGTACAGGCTTTCCCCATGGAGAGGTGAAAAGGTCTAGAATTAAAGGTGATGGGGATGCACCATTGTGAATGTACCTAATGCCACTGAATTACACACTTTAGGTGGATGATTTTATGTTATGTGAATTTTACCCCAGTAAAAATAAATTAAAGGCACCAGCAACTATTGATGGCTTAATGAGGGCTATAAGAGATACGTGGCCCCTGCACTTCAGGAACACAGTAGAGAGGGACTGCTTCTGGGGTGCCGGGTGGGCAGGGGTGCAGCAGAAGGTGGCCTCATTCTCATCCAAGTAGTACCCTCAAGAGGAAGGGAGTGTACTATAGGCATGGGGAGTGAAGTAGGTCAGACAGGGAAGTCTGAACAAGCGTGGCTTGTTTGGGGAACATGAATCTTCTGGCAGGGCTGGTGAGCCAAACATTTATTGAGCTGTTACTATGTGCCAGGTGTGTGTACTAAGGGCTTTGCATCAATTAGGTCATTTCATCCTCCTAATAACACGGATCTTTATCCAGTCTTGCCTGTAATGATACTGAGCATGGGAGAAAGTAATCTTTCCAGTGCTGGATGGAGCCTGCATCTGTATGAGTATGTGAAGAGGACATACGGAGTCGGGAGTCTGTAAGAAGATGGGGATGAGGGGCACCTGGGTGGCTCAGTGGGTTAAAGCCTCTGCCCTCTGCTCAGGTCATGATCTCAGGGTCCTGGGATCAAGCCCCACATTGGGCTCTCTGCTCAGCAGGGAGCCTACTTCCCTTCCTCTCTCTGCCTGCCTCTCTGCCTACTTGTGATCTCTGTCTGTCAAATAAATAAATAAAATCTTAAAAAAAAAAAGAAAAGAAGATGGGGATGAAGATCCATCCCTCCTTGTTAATGGTACTTAATCAGATGTTCAAAGGTGTATTCCAGGATGGCAGGAGAAGCTTCATTCTCGGAACCAGATGTAAACCCCCTTTGTATTAGCATCTCTAGATATGTGTAGACACACACACACACACACGTATATACACACACATATATGTATAGACATTGGAGATATACAGAGAGATGATAGTATGTATATAAAGTATATATATACTAAGTGCATGTATGTATATTTACACACACACACACACACACACACACACATATATGAATGAAGAAGCTTAGTATAAGGAATTGGCTCATGAATTTATGGAGGCTGAGGCATGTGCCCCTGGAGGCTCAGGAAAGCTGGTGGTATAGTCAACTCAGCCCCTAGGCCCAAGAACCAGGAGCACTAAGGGCAGGAGATCAATGTCCCAGCTCAAGCTATCAGGCAGGAAGGACCAATTCTGTCTTCCTCCTCCTCTTTACAGCATTGAGCCCCTTAATGGATTGGACAAGCCCCCCCACCCACATGGGGAAGGCAGATCACTTTAGTGAGTCCTCTGGTTCAAATGCTAATTTCCTCTGCAATGCGGCCCCCCCCGCCCCCTCCTCCACACACACACCAGACACACCAGAAATCCCATTGAGCCAAATATCTGGGCACCCTGTGACCCATTCAAGTTGACACATAAAGTTAACCACCACACACATGTTATGGATCTCTTGTATGTCAGGTTACAGAGACATTGTGAGATTGTGTTGCTTTTTTATTATAGTTTTAGAAATAGTTAAAATATACTTAAGCATATCAAGACCAGACTCTTGTGGGTTGCTTCGGCTCAACAGAACACAGTTTGAACACACCACTGTTCCCATTAACAGAAGCTGTTTTTCGTCTTGTTCAATCATCTCACATGTGCCTCTTGTGTCTTTGAGCAGGTTAATATCTCCTCATGACACACTTTTATTATGTGTTGCATGTACTGTGTGGTCAAAAATTGTTCCATCAGTGACAAGCCCGTCTTCAGACCATCGCCATGAATCAGATGTGATGAATCACCATTCATCCAGTCCATTACCTATTTCTGTCATGTCTCTTTATGAGCAATTTCATTTTTCAGCTTTGAAGCTGTTGGAAGTTCTTTATAATTCTAAATCCCTATTTCATCTTTAAAAAAAAAAATCTCACCTTAGAATAATTTTAGATTTACAGAAAAATTGCAAAGGCAATAGAGTTCTTATGGATACCATACCCCATTTCCTCTACCATGAACATCCTAGTTTAGGGTGGCACATTCCTCACAATGAGTGAATCAATACTGATACATTGTTATTCAAGAAGTCCATACTTTATTCTGATTTTCTTTGTTTTTATCCAATATGTTTTTTCTAACCCAGCATCCCACCCATGACACCACATTACATTTACTTGTCTCTTTAGGCTTCTCTTAGCTATGACAGTGTCTCAGAGTTTGCTTGTTTTCATGACTTTGAGGGGCACTAGTCAGGCATTTTGTAGAGTGTTCATCAACTGGGATTTTTCACATGTTTTTCTCACATTAAGATTAAGATTATGGGTTTTGGGAGATAAAGTGCCATGGAATCACATTGCATCGAGGGTGCATACTGTCAACATACCTTGTTACTGTTGATGTTCAACTTGGTCACCTGGCCGAGTTAGTGTTTGCCAGGTTTCTCTACTGAAAGCTACTCTTCCCTCTCTCCATACTGTACGTACAGAAAAGAAGCCACTGTGTGCTGTCTACATGGAAGGAGTGGAAAGTTATGGTCCATCTTCTTGAGCTTTATACCATCTTCAACTTCTTCTCTTTTCTAGTCCCAGTGAAGGAGAGTATTTAATCAATATAAAATAAGAATTCTCTCTGAAGATGACTCTATTTCCTTTCAGCCTTATGTTAAGGAATGGTTTCTCAACAGTGACATGTTTGACCTTAGGGCAGGGTAATCATTTGCTGTGGAGCCTTCTTGTGCATCACGTGAAGTTTCTTGGCATCCCTGACCTCAGTGTACTAGGTACCAGCATCAAAGCACTTCCGACCACCAAAAATGCTTCCACAATTTCCAACTATCTCTTGTGGGGGGCAGATTCCTCCTACTCCTTGTCCCCACTGAGTACTGCCTTCCAGTAAATCAGTACTTTGATGGCACTGGGAAGAAAGATCTTTCTCAAAAGTTAAAAAATATATTAATATATTATTCCTTCTCCAGGTTCAAAACTATTATACTCCAGTAAGAATGTTCCCATTCATAAGTTAAACTTGATGAAAAACTCAGGAAACACATGTATTTATTCATTGCCAAAGTGCTGCCTAGTTCCAAGGATGGCACTGTATAGGGGCATAGTACATGGTGTGTAGCCTCATAGCATGTAGCATTAACACTGCCCCCTGGAGTTGTGCAAGGCAGTGGCCTTGCAGTTGCAGCTCCTAAAGGCCATATCTAACTTCAGGAAGGCAGGGAAGGGCAGTTTCACCATACCCCTAGGAGGAAGTGAATTCGAGTATTTGTTAACAGTCCCAATGACCACCACAGCTTTGAAATATCACCCTCCACAAAAAAGTACTCTCATGACTAAGGTATTATTGATGGATCAACATATATATAAATAATTCATGGGATATATTCTTACTTTGATGATAAGATTTCAAAATTACTTTTAGAACAAAACGAGGATCTTAAAATCCCCAGAGATTTTCCAGGGAGAGGAAGGTACACAAATTTCAGCCAAGACTAAGCCAAAATTTTGGATTTGGTTGCATCCTCTTCCCGGATATGCTACCTATAGCAACTTAGTATCTCCCCTTACTGCAGGGGATTGTGGAATCAGAGTTTTGTGTGAAGATTTTTGTACATGTGTGTCTCTGGGAGGAGGCATGGAGATCATAGTGACCTACCACTGCTCCTGGGCCTGCCTTCACGGACCAAGAGTGCTGAGCCCTGGGGAGAGAGAAAGTTGCAAATGAAGACCTGCAGGAGCTCTCTTCACAAAATATTTTGCCAGATATGACTAGTTTTGTGTGGGTGCCTTGCTGATGTTGGAGCACAATGGTGTAGAGAAGGGGACACACCTCCTCATCCTCTGTAGGGAGTTAGGCATTGAAGTCCTATCAAAGTGAGCCTGACAGCGTCCTGACAGTGGAGGGGGAAGGATGATGGGCCTTCCTCATATGGCTTAGTGGGCGGTGGGCACTGACAGGGAGGCTGGTGTGGAAAAACACGTGAGGGGCTCCCGTGGTCTCCCAGAAGAACTCAGGAAAGACCAAGGCAGAAGGCTCATCTCTGACAGATAAGCAGCTGCAGTTTTAGAGCCAGAAGAATGTCAGCATGAATCTAATATAGTCTCATTTATATCCAAAGGCTTGTGAGGCCTAGGGAAATTCCAGTTGTATAAGGATTTAAGAAGAATGTTAAGGAACACATGGAAGAGAAACACTGAGCTAAATGAGTTGGCTGATGTGAACAGGTATGAATCGTAGCCTTAGATAAAATGATGGATCTTTCATTTCGATGTTTGTTCTTGAGAAGAGTAGTTTTCGTTGGCTGTTAAATCATAGTGTTGGGCACCTAGGTGACTGCATCAAGTAAATGTCTGCCTTCCGCTCAGGTCATGATCTCAGGGTTCTGGGATGGAGCCTGGCATCAGGCTCCCCACTCGGCAGGGAGTCTGCTTGTCCCTCTCCCTTTCCCTCTGCCCCTCCCCACTGCTTGTGCACACGCACTCTCTCTCTGTCAATAAGTAAATAAGATCTTTTTTAAAAAATCACACTGTTAGGACTAATATTGACTATTATGTTAAAAAATGTATATTCAATAGTTCGGTTTGATTACAGTATTCTGAAAGTATGGTTTAGCAAGTGTGCGTCTGTGTAGAAACACACACATGACAACCAGTGAGGTACACCCATATCACGGCATGCACGTGTGGAATTATATGCTGTGGGCAGGTCTTGACTCAGTGCATATCTGCTTAATGTGTATCTTCTACTTAGAACTCTTGATGAACGTAAGTGCCTGCTGTTACAGGGGCATGGTTTGGCTCTCGGGTCTAGCAGCATTCTTCGGCTGTTCTCACGCTATGAGGTGGACCACTTGTTTCCTGGGAATGGTGGAACGTTCCCTTCTCACCCACCAAGTTTCCAAGGCTAAAGTGTTGTTTGTGATGATTTGATGTTCATTCATGTGGTAAAGTTTATTTTTGTTAATTGCCTGTGAGTCAACATCTACACAATGCTCTTCCAGGAGAAAGCAGCCCACTCTCTACTCTATACACTTTCAAGTTTCTTTATGTAAAGAAGGGAGAGCTTGGAGAAGCATCTTTGAAGTCCTCAGCCACCAGAAGTGAGACTGAGACATGTCCCCAGAACTACCATTGTGGATGTATAGAACAATACAGAACTAAAATCGGAGACAGAGGGGCACTTGTGGGGCTCAGTTGGTGAAGCATCTGCTTTCGGCCCAGGTCATGATCCCAGGGCTCTGGAATTGAGTCCTGAGTCAGGCTCCCTGCTCAGAGGGGAGTCTGCTTCTCTCTCTCCCTCTGCCTCTCCACCCCCCAACTCATGTTCTCTCTCTCTTGCTCTCTCTCAAGTAAATAAATAAAATCTTAAAAAAAAAAATCTGAGACACAGTGGACCTACAGCTGGTGGGCTAGAGGAAGAAGGTGAGAACAGCAGCTGATGAAGCCATGCTAAGGCACTTTTGTGAAGTATAAGATGTACATGTGGATAAGTTAAATAAATGGAGAAGGGAAATATGATTTTGAATCCTGATAAATTAGGAGCAACTATCAGAAGACAAAAATAGAAGGTACCATTTTAAACAAGGAGCTTGATCTATTCAGTGGAAAGCAGGAAAGGAGAAGGAAAACCAAGAGCAAGCATGGTAGTTGGGGAAAAAAGTAAAATAAGATGGCAGAAATAAATCTTAATGTAGCAAAAAGCAATTACGATAAAGATTAACTCCCCAGTCAAAAGGCAGAACTACTTAGATTGGGTACAAGACATAACATGTGGCAGTATTTTTTCAGTAAGAGAGTAGTGAAAGGAAAGAACCCTGATTAGACTAAGGACAAAACAATAAAAAGTATATATATTATATATGTTAGAAAAATGGGAACCAAAAGAAAGCTAGAATGGCAATGCTAATATCTTGTTTAGAAAAGATTTTATTTATTTACTTGAGAGAGTCACAGAGAGAGAGAGAGAGAGAGTGAGAGGGCACACACGACTGGGGGGAGGAGCAGAGGGAGAAGGAGATACTACTCCTTGAGCAGACTCCTTACTGATCGTGGAGCCCAATGCAGGGCTGGATCCATGACCCTGAGATCATGACCTGGGCCAAAGTCGGAGGCTTAACTGACTGAACCTCTTGCCCCAGCAGTGTTAATATCTCATGAAATAAGACTACAGGGAAAAATCACTAAGGACAGAGAAGGCTGTGACATACTTACAAATGTAACAATAGAGTAAGAATCCCTAGTCATAATGAACATAAATTCACCTGATAGCATCACTGTAATATATACAAAATGGCCATTGATAGAACTGTGGGAGGAAAGAGTTAAGTCAACAATTGTTGGCAGTAATTTTAAAACAGTTCTCTCAAACTGATGGTTTAAGCTGACCAAAGATAAGCAACCACAGCAACTTCTTCCTAGGAACAACGCCAAAGGCAAGGGAAGCAAGGGAAAAAATGAACTATTGGGACTTCATCAAGATCAAAGCTTTTGCACAGCAAAGGAAACAGTCAACAAAACCAAAAGACAACTGACAGAATGGGAGAAGATATTTGCAAACGACATATCAGATAAAGGGCTAGTATCCAAAATCTATAAAGAGCTTAGCAAACTCAACACCCAAAGAACAAATAATCCAATCAAGAAATGGGCAGAGGACAAGAACAGACATTTCTGCAAAGAAGACATCTAGATGGCCAACAGACACATGAAATAGTGCTCCACATCACTGGGCATCAGGGAAATACAAATCAAAACCACAATGAGATACCACCTCACACCAGTCAGAATGGCTAAAATGAACAAGTCAGGAAATGACAGATGCTGGCGAGGATGTGGAGAAAGGGGAACCGTCCTACACTGTTGGTGGGAATGCAAGCTGGTGCAACCACTCTGGAAAACAGCATGGAGGTTCCTCAAAAAATTGAAAATAGAGCTACCTTATGACTCAGCAATTGCACTACTGGGTATTTAGCCTAAAGATACAGACGTAGTGATCCGAAGGGGCACGTGTACCCGAATGTTTATAGCAGCAATGTCCACAATAGCCAAATTATGGAAAGAACTTAGACGTCCATCAACAGACGAATGGATAAAGAAGATGTGGTATATATATATAATGGAATACTATGCAGCCATCAAAAGAAATGAAATCTTACCATTTGCGATGACATGGATGGAACTAGAGGGTATTATGCTTAGCAAAATAAGTCAATGGGAGAAAGACAACTATCACATGATCTCCCTGATATGAGGAAGTGGAGATGCAACGGGGGTGGGGGTTAAGGTGGTAGGAAAAGAAAAAATGAAACAAGATGGGATTGGGAGAGAGACAAACCAAAGGAGACTCTTAATGTCATAAAACAAACTGAGGGGGGTGGGGGGGAGGTGGGTTGAGAGGGGGGGAGGGGGATTGGGAGAGGGTGGTGGGGTTACATTATATGTTTAAATAAAAAAGCTTAAAGACAAAAAAAGCTCTTTACAAAAAAAAAAAATCCAACTGAGACATTAAGGTGGGAAAATAATAGATGTGTGAAATGCTAGGCCCAACAAACAGTAAAGATCCACTTTTTTGGAGACTGTATCATTCACAAGAAAATGTTTACTAGTTTACTAGGTCACCAAGGAAGCTTCTGATTCCAAAGAACGCTATTTAATGCAGAATATATTTTCTGATGAAAATGTCATAAAATGAGAAATCAGGATCAAAAGAAAGCTAAAATGCCTCATATATCTAGAACCTATTTCAGGTTAAAACAAAAATCTTAAGGGAAATTCTCAAATACTTGGAATTAAACAGTAATTTAAAAACTACTTACCAACATGTGTAAGATAGCTAAAGTGATACTTAGAGGGAAAATATAGCTTTAGATACAATTATTTGAAAACAAGAAAAACTAAAAACAATTAATCTTAGGGTTCACAAGAAAAGGTTGGAAAAAAAACACACAAAAAGAAGGACAGCTATAAGAAATTTAAGATAAGAAATTGGAGAAACACTTAACAGAGATTAGTAAAACCCAAATCTGATTCTTTGAAAACACTGTAAGAGGCACCCTCTGGCCAGTCTGATCTGGACAAGGAGAGAATAATCAAATAACAAAAATGCAGAATGAAAAATGGGGAAATGAAGTAGATAGAGCTGAGGAAAAAACATGACTATTAGAAACAACTATCCATCAACAGATTTGAAAACATCATGAAATAGATACTTTTATGGAAAAATATAGAATACCAAAGTAGGACAAGAGAAACTGAAAAAAATTGAATAGCTCAATAAGCAATCATGACATTAAAATGGCAATTAAGTTCTTTTTCCCATGAAAGCCTCAGATCCAGTGGTTTCATAGGTAAGTTCTACCCAAGGTCAAAGAATTAGACAACTCTGGGAAATAGAAAGAGTGAAGGAATTAGAAATTGTTTTATGAGATGAGTGTATTAGTCACTTCAAATTTTGTCAGGGTCTATACAATGGGCTATTTGACATTTGAACACAGATCTAAAAATGCAAAGTGAAATATTAGCTCAAAATATAAAAGGGTAAAAGTAATAGATGATCATGAAGAATTTGGCCTAGAAAAGCAAAGATGGTTTAACCCCCCAAAATGTATTGCTATGTTAATCCAAAGGAGAAAAGTTACCTGATCATTTCAGATATATAAAAGGCATTTTTATAAAATTCAACATCAATATATGATAAAATATCTTTCACATTATATCTAGAAGGGTACTTCTTTGATGTGGGAAAGATTTATGCCTCTGACCTACCTTAAACTTTGGACTCATCGCCATTAGGATTCAGAACATATGCTGTTGCTGTTTTAACATAGTATCAAAGGTCCTGGACACCTCTATGAGCTAAAACCCAAACAAAACAAAACAATGTCAGTCTAATGATTGGGAGAGAGGGCATTCAGTTGTCAGTTAGTGATGGATGATATGATCTAAAGAGAAATCTAGAGGAATCACCAGGAAAAGATTAAAATAACATAGCTCAGAAAATTGGCAAAGACACAAATAACTCAGAAAAATCAATTGTGTCTTTCCATACCACCAGTAACTAATCAGAAAATAAAACAGAAAACAAGATGCCTTCATAATGGCAACAAAATTTTAAATTGTCTTGGAATTAACAAAGAATATACATCTTGTCTTAGAATTAATAAAGAATATACATAATAAAGAATATCCACAAATAACATTTATGAAAATACTAAATGGAGACCTACTCCATGCTTACAGAGTGCTTTAACATTATGAACATATTGGTTCTCTCCAAACTAATGCACATTTCAGTGTGATCCAAACAAAATTCCAGTTAGATTTTTTTTAAAGATTTTAATCATCCATTCGACAGAGATCACAAGTAGGCAGAGAGGCAGTCAGAAGAGAGAAAGAGGGGGAAGCACGCAGAGAGCCCGTTACGGGGCTCAATCCCAGGACCCCACAATCATGACCTGAGGTGAAGGCAGAGGCTTAACCCACTGAGCCACCCAGGTGCCCCTCCCATTAAATTTGTTAAGGGATGTGCCAACATTATTCTACAGACAGAAGAATATAGGTTCATGAAGAGCTAGGTCACTTTAGAAAAGAGGAGGAAGAAATATTCATTACTAGGTATTAAGACACAGTAGAAACACATGGAAATAAAAACAGTGTGCTAGTGGCATAAGGACAGAGAAGCAGACCAACTGAACAGAGAGATTGTGTAGACTGATTCCTCTGTCCCCATATACATATACATTTATAACAACTTGATAGGATAAAGGTGACTGGGGAGCAGGACAAATTACTTAGCAGAAGGTGTTGAGATTATTGAATTTATACGGAGATAACAAAGCTACCTCACACCCTCTATAAGGTGGAGGCTGGGAGGATGGGAAGCCTGAATGTCGCTAATAGAAGAGAGAAGGACCTGGCGGGGAAGAAAGACCTCAAAAGAACAAAGCCTGAATAATTAGCCTGAATAATTGATGGTTCTGATTACACAAAACTTAAAGAGTTATGTTTAAAAAAGAAAACGTAGACAAAGTTAATAGATAAAAGATTAAGAAAACGTATCTGCAATGTCTAAGACCAATGAGAGACCAAGACACCGAATACAAGGAACTCTGCCAATAAAGAAGAAAAAGAGAAGCGTGTATAGAGAAACATGGGCAAAGGGTATGAATAGCAATTCACAGATGGGCTGAACTGATCTGGCCGACAAGATTATGAAGAGACACTCAGACCCAGTAATATTCAGAGAAGTGCACATTCAAAGAATAGGGTAACATTCTATTTCCATTTTAAGTGGCAAACATGATAACCAGTTTAATTGGGTAATGTGGGGGTCGGTGGGATATGGGGAATAGGAGCCCTCATGTCCTCTTGATGGGAATGGGAATTGGTCCGGCATCCAAAAGAGCAGGGCTGAGGCAGGGCTCACTCAAATGATGTATTTGCACAGGGACTCAGATCCCACTCGTGGGGAATCTCGGAAAAAACCTTTGCATGAACGCTGAGAAAGATAGGGATGCAAATGTCCAAAGCTTACTGCTTGTGGAGTGCATCTGTGAGTCAGTAAGGGGAGAGAGAGTTCAGTAACACGGGGTGGATGGTCATCATGGAACACGAGGCGGTAGTGAGGCCACAGATCACTGGTCTTATAACAGCGGGGATAGAACTTCGAAGCTGAGTGTCGAATTAAAAAAGGACAAAAAGGGGTTTACAGCCCATTGTGACTTATGTAAATTAACACACACACACACACACAACACAGTTCTACATTTGTTACAGAGAAAACCTACAAATTCGAGGATACATACTAAATATACTGGAACTGTTGCCTGTGAGGGATGGGGAATGGGAGCAGGAAATTAGAAAAAAGAAGCCGTGAGTGAAATAAGAGGGCACGGTTGCCTGGATCGATGCTACTAAGAGCCTGTAAACCGAAGTATAAGACAAATTTAGCCATCAGTCTCTGAAATCCAGAAAGCAAGGCAAATTAAGTACATTGGGATATTTTTGAGCATATGTGTTTTCTCTGGTTTGCCCCCAAACATGGACAGCTTAAAATAGGTGGTTTTTAATCTTTGAAGTCACCCTTGAAAGGAAGAACTAAATTTCCGGTTGCCGCAATTTGGAGGAAGCACGCGGTTTACGTCCTGAATCGAGACGGGGTCGGGCTAGTGCTCATCATCTGTCCCCACACCTGATTTTACTTGGCCTTCCACTGTCGCCCATGGAAACATTCCACGGAGACCTTCTGTTTTCAGAGTCAAGGCTTCGGAGCAGGCACCCCCCCGCCCTCCACAGACTTCCTAATTGATTGATGCCCTCACTCCCATCAGACTGCATCGGCTATATTAGCAACTTTATGGTCTGATATCTGATCCCCTGGCAATCCCACCGGGCGAACGCAGGTTGTTACAGACAACCAGATCCTCAGACGATGTCCAGGTTTCCCAGATAATAACTTCTCAAGATTTATTTTTTTCATTAAGAGTCCGTTGGATTTCTTAAATTTTATTTGTAACATGGTACAAAGCAGATTAATTGAATGTCAGGCACTTTCTCTTCTGAAGTGGCCTTTGTCCCCTCCTAAAGTAAAAACAAACAATTATGGGGCCCCTGATAGGTCAGCTCATCTAACTCCTGCCTTAAGCTTAGGTTGCAGCTATCCTGGTATCTGGGTCCTCTTTTCAGAAAACTCTTGGCCAGTGTATTTTCCCGCTTTCATTTGATCCCCATCATGGGGGAATTTTCCTTTATGGTGATCCCATGTCCTCCGGGAGACAGATTTCGTTATTATTTCTGTGAACACTCAGAGCATCTGGAAAATATCCTTTGTTCAATAAATGTTCCTGAACCTAAGCATATTAATAGCTCCCCAAGCAGCCTTTATTGCTCTCTCTAATCAATTTTTGTTCTATCAACCTTTCGAACAGTGATAATACAGGGAAGGTTGTAGTTCTAGGTACTTAGCAGATTTCCTAATAATAACTCATTTGGTTATTATGCATGTCCATGGGATTTATCCAAGTGTACGGTTCACTGGGAGACCCCAATGTTCTTCCTCCAGGGGTGGTGTTGACTCGGTCTCTGTCATTCAAATAGGATTGGTGGTAGTAGATGTTACTTCTCAACAGATGACCCATCTCTTAAGTTGTAGGAACATGCCATTAAGGTAGAACTCCTCATCTACTAAAAGTATTAGTATTGCTATTTCTCAGTGTGACAAATTCAGGGGTCACAGAGTTCAAGGCCTTTAGTAAGCACACCTGTGCTCCCTGGACCCTGAGCAGAATAATTGGGCATTTTGACAATTTCCAGTTCCCTTGGTCCTGAGCCCATCTCTGGATCTATGCATTTGTAAAACCATACCTGTGTTTGCCAGGCAACTTTACCTCCGATTAGTGGGATGATCTGTTATAAATTGAAGAAATAGTTGGCTGGTCTCCCTCAGCCTCCATTTCCTCACCTCCGAGACAAGAATTTCTGCATTCACGTAGCAAGCACTCACTAAATACTTGGTATGTGTGAGGTACTGTTTTAGGAGGTAGGAGTCGAGCTGCAAACAAGAGAGGTCAGTGGATGCAGTGGTGACAGTGTAACCAATAATCTCCAAGTGGGGCTGGAAAGTCCATGGCAACTTCACGGGAGAATGTTGGGGGCTGGGCTTCAGACAGGTTGTGTGAGAATCCACATGGAGGGGAGTACAAATGCTGGTCTGGGCAGATCTCCCGCCTGGCATCTCTCTCCACCCCTCTCTTACTTCACTTGGTCCAAGGAAGGCCCTGGGATTATTTCCCAGCAGGCATCGGGACGGCCCTTGGCTGTAGTTTAAGGTTCTCGAAGATTGGGTGGGCCCCAGGGAGAACAGGGCATTGTCCCCCAGGTCAGTGTTCTTCCTCAGCTGGCTTCCCCTGTAGGCTTCTTGTGGATCTTGGACAATTCTCTTTATCTTGGTCCAGGCTCTGCTTCCTGAGGTGAAAGTAGGGGGTCCCACTGGGGATCCTCTGGCTGAGACACACTGCAATTCCAAATTCAGGGAGGCACTCATCTGCTTCATCGGGGATCGCGCTTTGGGAAGAGAAGAAGCTACTCTGGCATTTGGGATTGAACTGGGCCTGACCATTCCCTGTGGCCAGGACCAGTCTTCCTGGAGCCCTGGCTTTTCCTCAGCATTCTACAGAGGCTTGGCTCAGACTCCCTGCTTCGTAAAACCACTTAATATGTAGTCACTTGATAGACTGAGAATATCTCTGGTGCTATTACTTTGTGGTCCCTTTGGAAGGGACTGTGAAATATGATTGAAAGGCACACAGAAGGAAGGCAAAGAGAAGTGGGATGGCTAAACAAGTCAGCAGAAATCAAGTCTGAGTTGGGAAACCACTCCGTGGAGTGAAAGCCAAGTCCCTGGAAATAAATCAAAATGAGCAAATACGTTTTTATATTATCCTTATTTAAATATTTGTTATATCCATTCCAGCACAGAGGCCCATCAACCTTTTCTTGGGGACGTTGCTTCTTGGACTGTTAGCCTTTTGTTTTCCTAAAGCAAGTCATCAATTGAACTCCCTGGCATTGTTCTTGACCATGAAGCCTGCAGGGTACATACATGGGGGAGACTAATGCCTTCTCCAGGGCTGCCGATCTGTGCTTGAGTCGGCTAAGTCTAGGAACTTTAAAGGCCCAGCAAGCCAACACAAACACGCTGATTCCCCTGAACCCGTCAAGAGGGCTTTAACTGGGTTGCAGAGAATTCCAGTGATTGCTCCTGGAAAACATGGAGAGCCTCACAGCTCAGATGTGTCACAGCAGATTGGCGGTGAATGTTCCTTTTTAGAAGAAAAAAAAAATGAAACACTGACGTTGCTGTAGGAGATAAAAATGATCCCGATTTGAAAATACTCCGCACAGAGATTTTCACATGAGGTATTCTGACCAGTACCTGCAATGTGAAGAAGGTAAATTCATTAACTGATAAAGTATTTCAAGCCTGATAAAGAATGTGCTCCGTGAACATGACAGAACAGCCCAGAACCACGTGGACTTCTTGAGGCAGCCGGGTCAGACATCCAAGTCAAGTTGGGGCATGAGTGACCTCTAACATCTAAAGGAGTGTTTACTCTTTGTGAGTTTATCCTCCAATTTTTGAAAAATAGTGTTTGCTGACATACAGCCTTCATTAGGCTGCCAGAGACTTAAGATAATAGCAGGAAGTTCTGCTCAGATAAACCCAACACCGTAGTGAGGAAAGAAGGAGGCTTCGTCAATTAAATCATTAATGGATATTTGAAATGCCTTCGTAATGGGGCACCAAGGCAATCCCACACAGGAAAAGAAAGGAGAAACCCCATCTTATCTCATTGCACCATTCTTTTGGGGGCCAAAAGATTCTCCCTTGAACTCCGTCTGTTTATAGATGGCGAGGAACAAGGTTTATTTGAACCAGTTTTGTTTTGAGTTTGTGTGGGTTTTTCCTCTCCACTGCAAAATATATTCTGGAAGTTCCTGCGTCTCTGAGCCTGGTTTTTCTTTTCTGTAGCCGTGCCAGAGTTTATCACCACTCACTTCTGGATAGTGTTAATGCTGCAGTCGCTTCCTGTCTGCGAAACAATCGTAACATTCACCAGAGTGCTGGTGTTAGGGCCACGTGGGGGATTGTTGCCTGAAACGGCTGAAGAAGTTCCTAAGAAGTCAGTGCAAGATGCTGACACTGTTTATAGAGCAATGTTGTCTCGGGTTCCACGTGCGCCCATCAAATAAACGGGGAAACGAAAGCGTACCCATCAACAGACCAAAGGGGGAAGCCCAACTGTTAGCATTTACCTAGGAGCACATCATGGGGCCATCCCTCCCTTGGCCTCATTGCCGTGAGAGTTAGTCTGTAAGGAGGGGATGTTCCAGAAGGAAGTCCAGTAATGTAAGCAGTGGCTCTCACACTTTAGCAAGCATCGCTGGCAGAACTTAGGAGGACGTGCAGCTCGGGGCCCGGTCCCAGAGTCTCTGAATGAGTCAGGCTTGAGTGGTGGGATGAGGGTCCTGAGAATCTGCATTTCGAACGAGTTCGCAGGTGATGCTGGTGCTGCTGGTCAGGGGAGCCTATTTTGGAAACGACCGATCTCAGCGAGGTCCGAAGGGAAGGGGGCTGAAATTCCTCGGTGGACTTAAGACTTCAGCTCTCTCATCCCCTGTCTAGAAGAAAACATGTTATGAGAGATTATTTTGTTGTTTTCAATGTGAATCCAGACACTTTTCACTTCCTGGAATAGACGCATTCCAACAAAGCAACGCACAAACGAGCAAAATGCAAGGGAGCAAAAGATGGTATAGATGACTAAGGTGCGAATGAATCTTATGTGCTTGCTGATCTCTTCTCTAATGTCGGGATTTCTTTCCTTAAAGTGGAATTCTCCAGGAACGCGAAGCTGGAGCCCTAGCGTAGGGCAGAGGCTGGACGTCACGCCCACGGCACACTGGGTGTAAGGTCCTGGGGCTGGTGCCGAGTCGTTTTCGTGGTTCTGGAGCTCTCCTCCCAGCCTCCCAGCCTCTTGGCATCCTGTCATTCCGTCTCCACCCCTGGCCCTTCCCTCATCAATAGAAATTCTCCTGTTCCTGTAGACTGACTAATTCTCTATGACACACTCTTAGACTTCAGCTCCTCTCTTGTCACCCGAGTTGTTAAATGTGTGGTATTAGTAGACATCCGTTGTCTGACTTCATCTGTAGAAATTGCCTGAATATTTTGTCATGCTCTAAGCATGCGTTAAGTCTTCAGGTGATGGAAAATAGACCAGTGCTCTGATTTATCAATTCTCCCCACCCCCCACATTCAAAATGCCACACACACACGGTTGAAATGTGCACGGATTTTCATATATCAGGGTTTGTAAGTGGGAACAAGTAGTGCATTCCTGTGATGGGGCAAGTGTCAGATAATTCTATTGCGTGTCTTCCTCTCTTCAAAATGGGGAGTTACTGGGGACACATGGAGACAGGAGTCATCTTGCTTCCAAAACTGTGGGTAGCACTCAT
This sequence comes from Taxidea taxus jeffersonii, assembly GCA_003697995.1. NCBI lineage: Eukaryota > Metazoa > Chordata > Mammalia > Carnivora > Mustelidae > Taxidea > Taxidea taxus. Next base: position 66,411 of record ML106367.1, read on the forward strand.
GAATTATTTTGGGGGGAAGTTTTAAAGGAATTTGTAAAATGTAAAGGATTCGTCATCTTAATGATCTAAAACATGTCAGCAGCATCAGGATTACCTATTCTGTTTTCTGAGCTGGTAGTTCAAGCGAGATAGGATTGAGCGACAGATAAACTCACAGGTGTTGCTGCCTGAGGCTTAGAAATTAGAGACGAAGAGGAGAGGCAGCCTGAGCTAGGGGCAACTCGTCCAGTGCAAGCGGGGCAAGAGTGGGGGACAGAAAAGAAACAAGGCTTTTGATCGTCTCTGAGTTATGTCTTTGGCTCAAAGACTTATCAAGCTTTGGAAGCTGCTGGCATTTCTTTCTTTCTTTCTTTTTTTTTTAAGATTCTATTTATTTATTTGACAGACAGAGATCACAAGTAGGCAGAGAAGCAGGCAGAGAGAGAGAGGGGGGAAGCAGGCTTCCCGCTGAGCAGAGAGCCCGATGCGGGGCTCGATCCCACGATTCTGGGATCATGACCTGAGCCGAAGGCAGAGGCTTTAACCCACTGAGCCACTCAGATGCCCCGCTGCTGGCATTTCTAAAGAAGTCAGCAATTGTTGGGACACCTGGGTGGCTCAGTTGGTTAAGCAGCTGCCTTCGGCTCAGGTCATGATCCCAGCGTCCTGGGATTGAGACCCACATCGGGCTCCTTGCTCGGCAGGGAGCCTGCTTCTCCCTCTGCCTCTGCCTACCACTCTATCTGCCTGTGCTCGCTCTCTCTCTAACAAATAAATAAATAAAATCTTAAAAAAAACAAAAGAAGTCAGCAATTGTCATCTACTTCCCTCCATTATTTCCTTTTTCATCTCCTTTTCATCCCTGTCTCTTCTCTGTCCTGTCCCTTTCACAGTGTGGGCTGCCTTCTGGCTCCCCTTCCCTGCAGGGAGGCCATGTGACAATCCTTGTGCATTGCCCCAGTCCACCTGCTCAAAATATCTCACCCAGACCGCCTCGGGCTCCCCCGTGCTTTCTTGTAAATGTGCTCAAAAGGATAATTGTGGTTTCTCAGTTACAAGCTCGATATGAGGCGACAGTTTAGTGGTCAGTCCAGCTGTATTCGGAGTAAAAATTAACCACGCTTGTCTGCACTCTGCTTACCGAACTGTAGGGCTCTACCTTTTTCTGGCTGATTTAGCTTTCCCTCCCCTGGGGAGTGTGCAGCCGGAATCCCCTGGCCTGCTCAGAAATCAGCTCCCACTGTCATTAGTTTGTTAGATGTGGGGATCGGGAAGAGGTCCGGCGTGTTCCAGTTGATCTCTGTGATGAGTTGGCAGGAAACCATTCTTTCTCATACGGCAAAAGGACTACGTGTTCTCGAAGGAGCAATCATATTCCTAAATTATATTCTTTTCTCTGGGCTGGTTCTGTCCCTATTTTCCTTTGGATCTTGCTTGAGGTACGTTTTTAGTCTTTGAATGGTTAAGGAGACAGCCGGGAGTGGACATGTTCAGAAGGGACCTGTGGGTTATTGGGAACTTTGTGGTTTTAAACACCGCTTCACGGATTCCAAAGAGGTTGTGTTTAGGATCAAAGTGCACTTTCTGTCTCAAAGAATCTCCCAGGAGAAATATTTTCAGAAGTCACAGAAGCACAAATTCCAAATGGAGAAGAGCCTCCAAGGGTACCATCCAAATGTTTTTCTTCATCTTCCCCATTCACTTGTCTCAACTGTGCTCTCCTTCTGGAAATCCAGTGTGCGTTTTGATCAGGCACTGAGAAGGGGCACAGGGAGCAGCCCAGGCAGGAGGGTTGTGTGGACGTCACTCGAGAAGGGGAAGCCTCTGCCATCCTGTGGCGTGTATTTCCTCCCTGGCTTTATCAGGACTCTCTGTGTGAGCTCCTCGAGTCTGTAGAGGAATGGAACACAGAATACGTCCACGTGTCTGCCTGCACAGCAATCTTCCAATCTCTTCTCAGTTTCTCAAATAAAGAAATCAGATTGCCTTCAGTAATGTCAATGCCTTTAGTCATGCCTCGTCCTGCGTGCTCGATGCTGTGCTAACAGTGAGGGTACAGACATGAGCCAGGCACCTGCTTGGAATTTGCTTTCTGGGGTTTGCAGGGTGTGACACGGAAGGGTGACAGGGCACAGTGGGAAAACACAGAGGAAAGGGATGAATGTAGTTCCAAGTGGAAAAGCTTGGGTGGAGAATTTCCTAGAGAAGACGACTCAGGAGCTGTGTCACGACCCATGAAGCACTGAGGGCCTGGGGACAAGGAGAGAAAGAGCGGCATTTTCGGTGGAGGGCGTGACGGGCCAACCTGTGGGAGCACAGAACCAGCTGGTATGTGCAGCGATGGTCCCAGGTGCCACGTTCATGGTCACGTCTTCCTATTTCAGTTTGGGCAACTTAAATCACAAGCAAGGATTCGCTCATTTAATGGCAGATCCCCACCCCCACCCCCAAGAGGCATTCGTATTCTCTTTTGAAGCAAAGAAACGTGGAGCCCAGTGTCTCATCTGTAAACTTGTGAAAACCCAATCAAAGTCAAGATGCATGTCATCTCCCAGCCCCCTCTCACGCTGGAATCTGGAATGCCAGGGAAACTGCCCTCATGTGGGATTCCCTGGGCTTCTGCCACTGCCTGTGTCTGGGGGCAGCTGTGTGGGGCTGACAACAGGGGCAGCCGACGGATGGATCCCCATGGCCTTGATTGTGCCGTGCCTTCCTGAAGCCTGAGCCTGTCTGTCTCTGCCCAGTGAGAGTTTGGCCCCGTTCTAGCAGGTTTAATAACTCCTCATCTATTTTTCCAATCTTCATCAACATGCTTCCATGCAATTGTGTCCATGTCCCAGTGCCACCTTCTAGAATCTTCCCTGCAAAGGAAAACCCACACGCCAACCCACCACTCTGGTTAAGCGTTGGCAGATGTCTTGTTAAGTTTTTATAAAACATACATTAAGCAATTTAGCTGAAAGCCTGTTGTAACAAGTCATTGGATTCAAATGAGCTATCTGCACTGAAGAGGTTTTGTCTTATTTACACAATGTCTTTCACTAACTGATTTCCCTTAAAAAAAAAAAGAGGGGAAAAGAAAAGAAAAAAGAAGGGTGAGTTATTTTTCAAGATAAAGACAGAAGGGCACCTGGGTGGCTCAGTTGGTTAAGCAGCTGCCTTCAGCTCAGGTCATGATCCAGGAGTCCCGGGATTGAGTCCCGCATCAGGCTCCCAGCTCCATGGGGAGTCTGCTTCTCCCTCTGACCTTCTCCCCTCTCATGCTCTCTCTCACTCTCTCTCTCTCTGAAATAAATAAATAAAATCTTAAAAAAAAAAGATAAAGACAGAAATACAAAGGACACAGTTCCTTGCTTCAAAATATTTTCCTGGAGGCACACACTGCGCCGTCTACACAGAAGACGAACGAAGAAGGGATGCGAGGGTCCTTGAGCCCCAGGCCCTCCTCTGCTTCTCAGCAGGACCCTCTCTCTTCATGCAACAAGATGGTATTAAATTAATAAGTAAATGCATTTAAAAAGTCCCCTGTTTTGTGATGTTCGAGGACTGCCCGGATCATGGAACACAAAGCGAGACACAACCAGAAACAGTGGGCTCTCGCCACACGTTTGTGATTTTTTTTCCAGTGCAGGGTTGATATTTCATTCTGATTGACTGTGTGTGAGAAAAACAATCACGCAAAAATGAAAATCTTAAGCTTTAAGTTTTTTTTTTTTTTCTTTGACAAGATAGCTATCCCCTGGAAGCCATATTATCCATAGATCATGTAGTTATTAGTTGGTGGCAGCAGAACCCCAGGTCCAAGCCTTGTGACCACACACTCCTGGACTTGCAGTCGGCCCGGAGATAGATTCGTTGTTTATGGAGAAAAGCAGAGGTTATGGTATAGACGTTGGGTCACGATTCTCATTAAGTGTCCTCTCAAGGTGTGTATTTAGCAAGCGCTGATCCGTAAGTGGGAGGCCCTTGGTCTCCCTTTAGTTTATCCCGGGGCCAGCATTCTAGGCCAGCCGCCAGCTGAATAGGGGTCTGTGTTATACAAGGTTTCGGCACCCAAGGAAGCATTTGTATATGGAGATGCAAAGTTCTGTACGTGTGTATTCACAGGCCTTGTCCAGACTTAGTTCCCCCGAAAGCAGAGCCTTAGGCAGAGACCTGCATGCGGGTAGCTGATTCGGAAAGCGATCCTAGGAGGCAGGTGTGAAGAAGGCTGGATGTTGTGACTGAGCAAGGGAGGGAGAGTCAGTAAAGGGCCATGTTGCTGAGTTGACCACTGTACTGGCAACAGATGCTTTGTCCCAAGGGACCTTTCGAGGAGCTTAAGAAGTTCATCACACAAATACGGGGATGCACTGGTCTGTCAATGTGCACCTAGTACTGGCCAAAGTAGCTCTGGGGGCTTTCACTCATCCGCACCTCCTGGACAGACTCCGGTATGCTGGTCCTTCCCCAGGGTCTCAGAGGAGTTTCAGAGAGTGAAAAGTCTGCCATGTGGGGCACAGTGGGGCACCATCAGGCGGCTCTGGGGGAAGCTGGCCTGAGCCTGCCCTGAACTTCATCACGGCGGTGCCTGGAGTAGGAAGAGCCCAGCCGGAAAGTTTTGAAGAGACGCACAGGTGGTGTCTGACACCAGCCTTGGTCTAACTGACGCCATCAGAAGGTGCGACCACTGTGATGGGTAGGTTGGGGGATTTCATCTTTCTATCCTGTTCTGGTCCAACACTGCAAATTCGTTGGAGAGAAACACCCTGCCCCCTCCCCGGGTCTGGGTGAGGCTTTGGTTTCCTTTGTTTCCAGAGCTCTCTTAGAGGGCAGTTCTGAGCCTTTTCTCTTTTCTCTTCCAATGCTTTTTAAAAATCAAAGGATTATTTACATAGCGTGAAAATGGACAGATTTTAAGTGTTCACTTCTATCAGTTTTGATAAATGCCTGTACTTATATAATCCACAGCCCTGGCAAGATACAGAATATTTCCCAGAAGCATCCCTCTACCCGTTCCCAGTCAACATCCCCCATATCCAGAACCAACCACTACTTTGATTTCCATTACCGCCTATTAATGTTCTCATGTTGAAAAGTCCGTATAGATGGAATCATCTTTGTATATGGTTTCTTTCACTCAGCATAATGTTCTGGAAGTTCATCGATATTATTTCTCTGCAGTTAGTACCTTTTTGCTGCCTTGTAGTATTCCACGGTATGAATCTACCACAATTCATCCATTCTAATACTCACTGACACTTGAGCAGTTTGTAGGACGTAGCTATTATTAATAAAGCTGCTATGGACAAGTCTCTTCTTGGACATATGTTTTCATTTCTCTTGGAAATTTCTCTAGGAATCTGCTGGGTCATAGGATAGCTATATATTTAACTATATAACAAAAGTGGTTGTAACATTTTATACTCCCACCAGCAACGTAGTAGAGATCTGATCACTCCATATCCTTGCCAATATCTGGTGTTTTCTGTTCTTACTCATTTTAGCCCTTCTGGTGGGCATTAACAGTATTTCATTGTAGTTTTAATTGACATTTCCCTGGTGACTAATGATGTTGAATTGTCTTTCATGTGCTTATTGGCTCTTTGACTATTTTCTGGTTGGATAATGTCTGCCTAAATCTTTTGCTCCTTTTTTTTATTGGGTTGTTTGTCTTTTTATTATTGGATTATATGAATTCTTTACATATCCCAGAATCAAGTCTTTTTATCAGGTCTATGTGTTACACATGTTTTCTCCCGGTCTGGTTTGCTTATTCATTTTCTCAACTGTGTCTGGTTGACGAGCAGAAATGTAAAATTTTGACTTTGTTCAATAATTGTTTTCTTCTTTGATGTTTAGTACTTTCTGGATCCCCTCTAAATCATCTTTGCCTAGTCCAAGGTCATAAAGATGTGCTCTTAAGTTTTCATGTAGGAGCTTTGTAGTTTTACAAGGCATGCTCTGGATTGTTCTGGACAGTCTGTGCCGACTTATATTTTTTACCAAAAAATTTGGTAGTCCTTTACATTACCTACGAACACTGGTGGAGACATTATCTTGCAGACTGATGAACTGTGGAGACCTTTGAAAATCCCGACTATGTTTCTCACATTTACATTAAGATCTGTCCCCGTGATGGTATGTGAGTTGGGTCCGGGATGGAGGAGTGGTTTCTATATTTTTCTGTATTTACTTTGGTGATGCTGCTTAGCTAATCCTAGCCCACATCTGCCCGTCACCACACACAGGGTCACTCTCTGCTGTTGAAACCTGACTTATGTTAAATGCCTGCGTTGACACTTCTTTTCTTAAATGAATGGGCTTTTTATGTAACTGGTGGCTGCTGAATTTGTGGGGGCGGCCAGGTCATTAAAATGATGTTTGTTTGAATTTGGCAGAATGAAAAATTGGACTTATATTTACTTTTTTTTTGTTCCCAAGGCTGTTCTCACCACTCACCCCTAACAATACTCTTTTGATTTTATGAAGAAGCCTTTGCAAAACAGAATGCAATGTAGTAGAGGTTCATGGCATACTCAAGGCTTCACTGGTGGGGAGCCCCTCTTTTCTCTAATGCCTGAAAGTGAAGAAGTTAAGAGGCCCTGGATTTACAGACACATTAGGAACGAAAGTGGCTTTTCTGAAATTGCCCATGAATTACACAGAATGTCACTGAATATCAGCTGGTCATTAATTTATGCATTTAGGCAATGTCTTAACTTTTGCATCAGGGAAAGAGCATGGAATCAGCAGTTTCCAGTTATCTTCTGTGCCGTGCTACTTGCTATCAGTATGACTTTCAACATGTCATAGATCCTCTGTGAGTCTGTAAGACAGAAGAGATAGGAACTAGTGTGTTGGAACAGGCTAAGCTATACTCAAGTCACCGATATGAGTCCAGATCTTTATGGCTCAGTCATTAAGGCTAATTTTTTTTCTTGGGCAACATTTTTTTAAAGACTTTATTTATTTATTTGACAGACAGATCACAAGTAGGCAGAGAGGCAGGCAGAGAGAGAGGAGGAAGCAGGCTCCCTGCTGAGCAGAGAGCCCAATTCGGGGCTCGATCCCAGGACCCTGGGATCATGATCCAAGCCAAAGGCAGAGGCTTTAACCCACTGAGCCACCCAGGCGCCCCTTGGGCAACATTTTTAATTCTTGAGCATCTGACGGTGGGCCTCAGCTTTCCTCTTCCACCTGGTGACTCAGAGGTCTCAGATCTCGTCATCTTGTCCTAAGCTATCACTGGGCTTTCAAAGCCGCCACATCGGTGAAAGAGACACATGGTCAGTTACCTGCCTTGACTTGGGAGTGACAGCCATCATCCCTGCTCACAGTCTGTGTGAGTCACATTCCCCTCAAGGGAGGCTGGGAAATGCAAAAGAACACAGGCACCTGTTAAGTAACAAAATTCAACCATGTAAACATGAAGATCTAATTAGCTTTATTATGTGATTCAGGAATAGGACAGCACCCCATTTAGCAAGTAGAGAGGCACTCCAAGGAATTGAGTACATCCTGTCTTTGTCATTTTTTAAAAAAGATTTATTTATTTATTTATTTGAGAGAGAGAGAGAGAGCTTGAAGGTGGGCAGAGCAGAGCGAGAGAATCTCAAGTAGATTCCCTGATGAGTGCAGAGCCCAACACGGGGCTCGATCCCATGACTCTGAGATCATGATCTGAGCTGACATCACAAGCTGGAGGCTTAACAGACTGAGCCACCCAGGCACCCCAGTCTTTGCCATTTATGCCTCACATGCATTCACTGATGCTCAGATGAGATAAGAAAGCATATTTTAAATAATGTACTCCCCTTATAACAAGATTATATTAATTTATATTTTACCCTTTTACCCCAGATGTGTGGATTCAGATGTCTTTGCTGGCTTTTGTACACATTTTTGATTGTTGCTACACTTTGGTATGTCAGCAGTGAGGACGTTTTTAAGGCTGGCTGGCAAACATGTTCTTTACTCTATCTTTTCATACCTAAACACACGGCCACCCATCCCTTGATTAGACTAAGAAAGCAAAAACACATTGGGATGACTGGAAGAGTGGAACTACAGAAGGGTTTTAGGGGAGCTGCAGGGGTCTGTAGAAATGTGAACTAGCAGAGCCTTCTGCTCTGAGGACCACTAAGATGCTTCTGTAATAAGTCTCTGGGATTTGCATACAAACCGCTCATGGAAGCCTTCCTCGAGTAGCTTGGACAGAACACCTAGCAATCTTATTTGTGTTATTGCTTCACTCAGTGCCACCACGCCTCAAAGAGAGTACAGAGGCAGGCTTCCATGCAGCCAAAGCCAAACTATTAGAATTCTGGAATGCGCGGAATCTGAAATAATGAGGTCTTATTTTACTTGGCCCTGGAGGTTTCTATGTCGTATTGGGAGAGGAAAAATAATTATTTGTTTTCTTTAAAAAACACAACTTTCATTGTGCTCAAAGTAGAGTTAGAAAACAAGTCAATACAACAACCTCATGGTACAATGGGACTTGTTCTGTTATTAATTTCGCCGTTCAAGGGATTTAACTTAAAAGAGTTGAGCTCCCCTCTCCCCCTACCACTATTTGGCTCATTTAATTTTGAACTCAGGGCTTATAAACATAACTGCAAAGTCACTGTCTTTGTTATTAATTTGTTTGATTTTCTAAAGCTTTGAACCATGAATTGTGTGTGTGATGTGTATACCCGAAGTCTTTCTCAGGCAGGGAGATCCATATATCAGTGGTGGCATATGGTGGCCCACATGGCGCGAGAAGCTTCTCTCGCTTCTCGCTCGCTCTTGCTCGCTTTCTGCACCACATCTGTAATAAAACACGGCTCACGGAACATGTGTTCTTAGCTTTGGAATGTGGTAGTGGGGGTCTTGATTTTCTTCTTGCCCTGGCGTCTATTCCCTCTCTTAGGTGACATCCTTCTACATCGTGTGCAAGAATGGGGGGACTTCCATTGAGGTGCCCTGCCTTGTCATGCCCGAGACGAGCCTGTGACCAAGCAAAGCCAATCAGCATTCTCTCTCAGGGACATCTGCGTGTTGACCACAAGGACGTAAGCTGTTAGAGATGACTCTCCCTTTCCACTGCTTGCTGAAGAGCTTGTCGTTATCTCCTGCTCCTGGACTTCTGAAGATTCTGTTTCTTTTCTGCCCGATACTTGGTATTTAATTCTTTTCTTCGGTTCCGTGTGCTCGTCCCTCCAATTTCTCTTTTTCGCTTAGACTGACTCTCATTGGTGTCCATTACCTGCAAGTAAGAATTCCATTTCAGCATAATTATTTGCATTTGCCTTAGAATCACAGAATTTCAATAGGATGTAACCTTAAAGATAAACTCAAAACACAAGCAGATCCAATAAGTTGCCTGAGCTCCTTCATTTATTATCATTTCATTCATGAAAAGTGGTCAAAAGAACCATAGTATGAAGCTTGAAAATATGTTTGTCCCCTGGGTCCCCTGGTTGTAAGTGAAGTAAAAAGAAGCTTCTGCATTATAGACTTATGGACTCAACTTATCAATGGCATGGCTACTTATGAGTCTCACAGGAACCTCAGGGCCACATTGTCCAAAAAGAGACTCAATTTTCCCCAGACTTATCTCCAGGGAGCCACAGAGGAGAATTCAGGATAAGAAATGAGTCTTTATTTTCATCCTGTTGCAACTTCTCCCCTGACATCTTTAATAGAAAGGTGATATCTAATAGAACAACTTAAAACTGTATTTTTCCCCAAAAGCTTCTAAAAGCTTTTATTTATTTCTCTATCATTTATCCATCCACTCACCCATCCATCCATCCATGCAACTATCTACGTATAATTCTCTTTCATTATAATTAGGTTACTAAATTTGTAGAACAGAGAAGAAAAAAAGTCTCACCCAATCCTAGCACCCAGGGAGAGCTCTTGTTAACCTTTTGGTGTGGTTCTTTCCTGTAGATTTTAATGTGCTATTACTAATAGTGCATGTGCTTTTTGGTCTTGCTTTCTGCTTAACGTTAGATAATGAGCGGTCTGTGTATGGCACGCAATACAGGTTTTAAAATCGTCTGCCCAAAGGGCTGTATGTTATTCTGTTAAGCGGTTATTCTGTATTTACTCAAGCATTTACCTTTTGGACATTGAGACAGGTTGAGTAAATAGAGAATAG
>RCUC01149193.1:0-46313 GCA_003697995.1 Taxidea taxus jeffersonii
TGCTTTGGGGCCTTGAGGAAGAAATGCATCTACAGGGGCATCCCCAGGGCTGCAAGCCCATCAGAAAACTTGAATTTTCTGTTGGAATTTGAGGGCCCTTGGAGCTCTTCCCCACTGGCTGCCTTTACCTTCTAGCCACCCCGTGACAGATCCCCATGGTGCTGGCTGCATCCTTGTCCAGTGGTTCTGTGGTTCGTCAGGCAGCTCTTGGGGCCTGGTGCTCACCCGACTGTGTGGCATTTGAAGGGCAGCTGTCCCACCTCTCCCTCCCGCCCCTCCCAGGGTTCAGTGGTGCCTCTGCTCCCGAATGCTTGCAGTGGAAGCAGCGGGCTGTGGGGCGCAGGCAGTCAGGGTGCTCATTGGGCACCTGGAGCCCAGAGGACATGCCCTCAGGACAGAGCACCTCCATCAAAAGGAGAAACATCCTTTCGTGTGTAGAAATAAGAGTGGAAGTCCTCAGCAGATACTCGGAACTTCTGTATCTTTTCAGAACCAAACCTGCACTCAAGGCTGCTGGGAAACATTTCTCCAACCCCCCACAACGAGGATGTGCTCTTCATCCACACCTGGCTTTCCAGTAGTTCTTCCTCCTTGTTCAGGGATTAGTTCAAGAACTCACTACATGTGATTCAGACAGGCCTTGGGAGTGTCACCCTGACAAAGAAGATGGGTCACTAGAAGTTACTAACCCGCTTGCTCAACAGATTATGAGTTGAATCTCTGGCATGACGTGTATGGAAAGCCTCTAGGAGCAGTTTTTGTCCCGCACAAGGTAGTGTCTTGGTCCCTTTGGGTTGTTCAACAAAGTGGCATCAACTCTGTGGCTGGGAAACTGCCTAAATGTGTTGTTCATAGGCCTGGGGGCTGCAGGTCCCAGGTCAGGGTGCCAGCGTGCTTGAGGGAGGACTGGCTTCCAAGTCACAGATTGGGCTGTATTATCACACTGCAGAAAGGACTAGAAGCTCTGTGGGGTCTCTTTTCTAAGAACACTGAGAACACTCTCATCACCTAAGCACTTCCCAAGGGCCCAACCTCCTAATACCCATCACACTGGACATTAGGATGTCAGTGTATTAATTTGGGAGGGGACACAAACATCTAGACCAGAGCTGGCACAAAAAGTGCTTTTCGCAGGTTTATGGCCTTAATCTCCTTGTGAGCATTGCACTCTATGTCCATTTTGGTCACTGTTGTATTCTCAGAACTCAGGAAAGTGCCTCATAGTGAGCGAACACTCAGTGAATACCAGATGCCGAATCTATTTATGAGAGACGATTGAGTACCTGGGATTCGGGGGCAGGGGTGGGCTTCCAAAGCTGCATTTGGCCTGGTCTTCTCCAGGGTCCCCTCCAGTGAGGAAGGGAGTGATGGAAACACAGAAGGACCACACAGTGTGAAGCTTGCCAGAAAGAAGGCAGCAGAAGAGGTGGGGAGACTTGAGGGCCACACCGAAGGCCACAATTGGGCAGTGCAAGCCGAGGGCCTACCGTGTGGATGGACATGAGGTGTGAAGGCCCCTAATGCAGGAAGCGCTGCTGGATGATAGAGGACAGAAGAGGCCGGGCAGAGCTGGAGGGGTCAGGTCCACAAGCGTGGGCACTTGGACTGTGTCTGGAGGTTGGTGGTTTATCTGCCCTGTGTATGTGTAGGGGGGTGGGGTGGGGGGGGTGATTCTAGCTGCATGATATAGTAGGAAGGATTTGAAATGAGAATGAGAGTCAAACCAGGAAGACACTGAAAAAAGCTGAAAAATGCTTAAGGAAAGACAAAGTCGGTGGGCAGGACTCTCAGAGATTGGAGGGAGGTGGGATTGATTCCACAACTCTCTTGTGCTGGCCCCCGCAGAGACTCCAGTTCTCAGCATGAACTTGGCTCCATCACCCCACCTCTTTTTTGGCATCGCTCTTCCCCGCATGTTCTTCTGTAGTTTGATGACCCTTGTGTCCCTCGTACATGGGGAACAACAGGAAGGTCAGATGACAGGTATCAGACAAACGAGCACCCCAGTCTGTGTGCCAGAATACTAGGCCTGAATCAGATAGATGTTTCCACAATTAAGCAAACATAAGTTCTTGTCTCCATGTGCTGACTCTTGTAGCATCCTTGATGACTTAAGGAAGTTCAAAGAATGATGACAGAGGCTCTTCCCTGGGCACCTCCAACCCTTACTATATGCGCCTCTTCTATGTGTCTCTCTCTCTCTCTGTTCCTCGGTGACCCTTCTTGGCACTGGATTTTTCATTACCATGAAGACAGGAAGAGGCAGGCGTCTGACGGTCCTGAACCCCCGAGAGGCGTGCTCTGTGCTCTCAGGAGCTCATTAGGCACTTTCAGATGATGTGATTACTAACTTGAAAAGGACATTCAGCATCTTCCTCAAACAATGTGTCTCTTTGTGCGGCCTGGAGTTTTTCATTTTTCCTGGGACAGCTGTTTTCTCAAAAACAGTTCTGTCGTAAATAACTTCCTGTCACTATGGTCCATGCCCCTCGGATCAGCCTTGGCGTGGAGCACAGTACAAGTGAGCCTCCTCTGACACAGTTGTGTTTCTTACTCTGTGGAGCAACATTTTGAAAATGAAACTATTCTAGGTGTACTAGATGATTTTGCAAAGGAAAGTGTATTTTTAAGGCAGATCATCTGTTTGGTAAGTCTTGTTTTAGGCATAATGGGTACGAGTGTTTTCTCATTCTTGAGTCCAAATAATACGTAATTAATCATAAAAATGGAAGACCAGCCATAAGTTGAACTTGAATTAGTATTCTCTCCACTTTGCTCCCCACCCCCAAGCATGGGATTCTTAGACATCCAGCTCACTGCCATGTCTTCTTAGAGTGGTGATTCTCATGTATCACGCAGGCACCTGCGGCGGGTCCTCAGTACTGTTTCAGAGAGTCCGTGAGGTCAAACTGTGTTCCTAAAAACATCAAGATCTTATTTTTTTCTATTGCTCTTATTCTTCTGTGAAGTACAGCGCAGTAGAGTTTCTAGAAGCCCCTATATCGCATAACAGAAATGATTGAATGCAGAAGCAAAAGGCCAGCTGTCTTCAATTAAGCTAGACATAGAGGGCTTTGTGAAAATGTAAAACAATGCCATTCTTCCCAAAAAATTATCTGTTTTGGAAAATATGGTAATGTTTCATAAAAATGTTATTTATGTTAATACGTAGTGGGTTTGTTGTTGCTATTTTAGATGAACGAAGGAATAAATATTTTCGTATTTCTGTTTCCAACTTGATCAACATCCATAGGTATAGCCCAAATAAAGACCAGCCCTTCAACTTTCTCAGTAGATTTTTAACAATGTGAAGGACGCCTAAGAGCCAAAGGTTGGAGAAACTTTTCTGCAGTACAGGGCAGTAAGTGATAAAACTCTCCTGGCTTGCGAATGAGATTTGAAGTTTTCCAACAAAGACTAAAGGGATTGCCTAAGTTCCCTATCTCTTTAGCAGGAGCCCATTTCTACATTTATCTGTGGATATGCAGGAAAAACATGGATACAAGCTAGTGTGAAATGCAAAACCTTATCAAAAAAGTCATTTAAAAGCCTACAACTTTGGGGGAGGAAAACCAAGCACACCGTTGTCCTCTTTCTGTGGTACTTCCAGTTCACCCCTTTGGGTAGGGGTTTGGGAGATGTCGTTCAGCCAGAGGACATGTGTTTCCCCAGCCCCTTCACAGGGCTGGCCCACAGGGCAATGCAGACACAGTTCCTGCGCCCGGGAAGCCAGCATCCTTGTATAAGGAGACTTGAGGAGTAACAGATAAGCATAAATGAACAGGAAGACTGAGGAAATGATTGGAATGATACCACACAGTCATTTGGAGGATAGAGAAATAGATTCACACAAGGTGGCCAGCAAAGGCTTTTCGAACAGGACTTGGTTTGAACTGAGATGGGGCTGCTGGGTGGGTAGGAAGGAGAAGGGGGCGCAGTCTGGAGGGTGGGAATCCTGAGGAGGGACACAGCTCGGTGGGAATAAGGTGAGCCCCAGAGCCCCAGTAGATGATGGTAGAGAGAAACTGTTGGGCAAGGACCAGATTTCCTAGGTCATTGGAGGCCCAGTGAAGAAAGTGATTTTAATCCAAGTGTGATAAGAAGTCAATTGTGGGGTTTTCAGGCAAGCAGAAGAAGTGATCTTGTCTCTGCTTTATGAAGATGGACCTGGCAACCTTGTAGAGTGTGGAGCCCATGGGTGGGCAGGAGAGGAAGCACCAAGTGCATCGGAGGCTCTTAGTGTCATCCAGCTGGAGTGGATGGCACACCAGGGATGATAAACAGAAGTGGACAGAACTGAAATCTCACTTGGAATCAAAGAGAACAGACTTACAGAGAGAGGGAAGGCTCTGGGGATGAGGGCAGCAAACAAGCATGACTTCTGGTTTTGGCTTGACAGCTTGTGTTTTCTCACGAGGTTGCAACAAAAGTCTGCAAGGCAGGTAGGTAGTTGTAGAGCTAATTAGGGATCAGGAAACTGAGCGCCCAGTAACCTGCTCATGGATCCATAGGGCCCTTCCCAGCATCAGGGCAAGTCAGAGGTCACTGCCACTGCCCAGCCCCATCTGTGGCTTCTTTTCCCTGGTGGCATGCCTCTGTTCTCTGCTCTAGCTGTGATAGGGACACCAGGTGTGGGTCTGAGATGAAGCAGCAAGCCAGAGCTATGAGTTGATCTGTGACAAGTTGTCCTGCCTCTTCTTCTGGGTCCGAGAAATGGGACCAGATGTATCTGCTGGCCACCAGCCCAGGTGGGATTTTATTTGCAGGTTTACTCACATCACAGGTGTGTCTGGGCTCCCAGAGAAAGGGAGCATTATTCTTCAGGCCCTGTTATGCCTCTTGGCAAGACGTAGGAGTCCTCCTAAGAGACAGTTCAACCTTCATAAAATGAGGGGGGTGTGAAGGTTTGGAAGCAGTTGTGAGAATTTTATACCTGAGTGATTTGCATTGAAACAATAGTACCTGTGCATTTCGTTTAGGCGGTGGGGTGATGATTTGAAAACAGCAGGTTTTTGTTTGGAAAGCCATCCATCAGACTTAGTGGGTCAGAGGCTGAATGAAGGGAGACAAGAGGCAAGGCAGCAAGAAAAAAAATTCTTAGATACTCTGGGTCATCACAGCTCCCCACTTTCTTGACACACAGCACAGGTCAGAGCTATGACAGTCTAGGTGGCCATGGAGTTATCAGATCCAGACCCATAGTAGCCGGTGACAGTTAGCTGAGCAGCATGGGCTCTGGGGTATCTGCAGCATCTCCTAGCTCCAGAAATGGTATTAGGCTGGTTGCTTCTCTTCCTTCCAGTTAGCTGGGCAGCCCTTTAAGAAATAACTTTCTGCTTTGGGAACTGCGAATACACTTTAGCGGTGATTATCTGCTTCCTCACCTTTAGGGGAGCCTGTCTCCTTACAACCCCCGGGTGACTTTGCATACACACACATAGTTCTTGCAATTTAAATTTTTATATTTTATTCATATGGGGCACATTTTTCCTGCAACTTGGTAAAGCACTAAATATTATATGAATATCATTCGAAACATGTGCATTCCATAAAACTTGTTTATATGCCATCATTATCTGCAGCACTAATATCATCAAAAGCATTTATATCATCAAAATTTTTATGATATATTTAAAAATGAATTTCTACTTAGCTTAAATGCATTAGGGACCATCCTAAGAGACCTTGCTAAAAATGCAGTCCTGTTTATTTGTAACTGCCAGAAAATGGCTTACAAAATTGTTAGTGTCTTTTATTATTCCCTACCACTGGAGCACTTGCTTGTTAATTAGAGAAATTTCAACTGTCATAGTTGGCAATTATAGCTTCTGTATCATTGTCTGTTATGAATAGTCAATGAGAGCTGATTAATATGCATGAGCAGCAGTATATATACCGTGTGCATTGGACCACAATCCAGCTGCCAGAGTCCCTCAGAGGAGGGAGCGGGGTGTGTGTGTGTGTGTGTGCGTGCGCGCGTGTCTGTCTGTGTGTGCGCGTGTGTGCATGCTGCGAGGCAAGGAGGGGAAGCGTGGACGGGGAGAGAGTTGTTTTCAGCCTTAGAGAGCAGCGCCAATGTGAGGTGTAGCAGCCGTCCGATGCACCTGAGGCTCTCCGAGGATCCCTTCATGCCTGCACACAGGACGCTGCTGTTCCCGGGTGCTGGCGAGTCCTGAAGCCTTCCTCGGACGTTCCTCTAAACATGGGATGCAGTTTGTGCAGCCTGCAGAAGCAAGAGGAGCAGTACAAATTGCTCTATGAAGTTTGTCAGGTAACGCATTGCCTTTTATTCTGTGGGCGTGGACCGGCACTCACCTGGCAGAGTGTAACTTCTTGGAAAGGAATTGGGGCTGGGGAGCGTGTGTCTGTGTTCTGAACGAGACGGCTTCTCTGACTTGTCCATACAGCCTCCGTTCAGTCTTTTCTTCCGTGCTTTCCCTCGCAGTGGCACTTAGGTGCCAGCATTTGAATACTTAAATAGATGCTGACACTCACAAAGTACGTTTCCAGCAGTCATGCCACAAAGCTCCTTTACAACTGACCGCTCTCTGGAGTGTCAGCGACTGTCTTAGGAAGGGTCAGAGTGTGGTCACCCTTTGAACAAGTTGGAGAAGACGGGGATGATGATTGATGCTTGTGCGGTTTTGTCTCTGTTTACAAATAGTTCCGAGGCGCGCCTTTCAGTAGAGCACAAGCGTCTACCAGAGTCTTTCAGCAGCGTCTTGTCCTGGGACATGTGGTTCTGATTTATGCTTCACACTTGCCATTTCTGTACCTCACCCTGTGAAAATTTTAAAAGCTTCAAGAGCAAGTGGCTTGATCTTGGGTGCTGTCATCCACGGCAGATGACTTCTCGAAACTTCTACATCATGAGAGACGTGAAAATTCAGTCGAGATGAGATGGGACAGTTAAGGCATAACCCAGAGAACTTACCTAACATTTGTGTTGAGTGTTTTATTTTTAAATATTCAAGTTTTATCCTGAACTATGAGGTTTTTCGGCTGTCGTTGGTAATCTAACTTGACAGATAAGTGTTTTCTCCTTAAATCATTCTGACTCCTTCCAGTTTTTCTTCGGCAATCAAAAAAATTAGAATCCTATTAGAACGTTTTTGTTTTTTTTTTTAGTTAGAATGACAGAAAAAGGTCTTTATGGTAAGAAAACAAAGGTGCTTATTCCTTAATTTATCACAGTGAATGGGGGTATATTAATATATTCTCTAAAGAGCCAGACAGCTTAAAAAAAGAATTTGATTAGCCCTCACTTGGGTACCATTTTTGCACAAGCCACCAGAGGGCGCATAGCATTAAAAAGACACAGTGTACCCAGGCTGCTTCTGTGCGTTGGCTGCCTCTGTGGACAGTCTCAGGATAGAGGGACCCTGGGTAAAGAAAAGATGTGTGTGCACGCGTGTGTGTCTTTTCTCCACGGAAGCACACAGAATGTCAGAACAAACCTTTTGGGGCTTGGTCATTCCCCACCTCCCCAGCCCCCGGCAGCCACTCCTGTACAGAGCGCACGTCTCTTACAAAAAAACAAGCATCTTAAATCAGTGTTTGACATACACTTCTGACCTATGACTTCACGATTCGCAGTCTGCCAGACTTCTGTCCTTTGAAAGCAGTCTTGGGTTGCACATTGGAAGCCTGGGCTAAATTTTGTGCCACTGGCAGTGGAGGGCTGGCCTCCATCCCTTGTGTGGTCGTGTGGTGATGTTGTCATCTGCATTGTGCCAGGTTATCATGTGCGATGAGCACTGAGCGCCCCCTTTCTCTGTGAATGGGGCATTCAGAACCAGAACAGAACAACAGAACCATCACCAAGGCGGTTGTGTGACAGACATTCACTACTGTGTATATAATATAGTGCATAAAAATAGAGTCTTAATAACTTGCTGGGCTTTTTTTCTTTTAACTATCAGTGCACAGATATATATATATCACTTAGTATTTGTTGTCATAGATGTGTTCAGTTACACTGGTGTCCTCCAAAATGTGGTCACCCTACCCGGTCTCCTGCAGATCTGTGTTAACTCGTGCTGTATTCATCTGGATTATGTAGGCTCTTCCCCATTAGACCCCCACCCCCACCCCCAAAAGAAAGAGCCTGGATTCTGTTTGTTTGTTTTTACTAGGTGAATTTATGTGGAAATATTTCTGGCCAAAGCATCATGCGGTGAATTGCTGATAAATGACTTCCATCTGGAATACACTTTGTCAGCAATTTAGGAAGCCATGCAGATTTATTTTCAGGAAACTCAAACTACTTTTCGGACCCATTACACTTGTGCCAACTAAGTAAAATCCCCTTTCTCTTATTCTTTGGGAGTCCTGAACCGTAGCATAAAGGAATTCACAAAACACTTGCAGGAATTAATAATTGCATTCCCCTTTTTATTATGCAAAGCCTTATTAAAAGCGGAGAAATTAAGGTTTCCGTAAATTACAGTTCCAGAAGGTCCAGTGTGTCTGGCTTCGGTAAGCCCTCATAACAGCAGCACAAAGAGGATCAAATATTCTGGGGCTCAGACTTTATCCTTCCCTCATCCAGAGATAATTCAAAGAGATGCTCTTCATTAGGGCCTTTGGCAAGCTGCCTACAATTTCTTTTTGGGGCTGCTGTGAGCTTAATGATGCAGAACAATGGCTTTGCCTCTTGTTGCACACATACCTTATTGTACCTTTAATCACATTAGAAAAACACCAGCAACACAGGAAGTTGCCTAGCTGTCAGATGGCGCTGCGAGGAGTGCACACATAGCAATGGTTCCCACCACGCAGTAAGGGATACACCCAGGTGTCTAAGGATCTCCAGAGTATTTCCTAGGGGGGCAGGGGTATGGGGCGAGCCTCCTGCTTGCCCCAGAGGTGTCAGATCAGCCCAGGTATAGCAGTCTTCATGCTTTCCTGGAAACCATAGTGTCCTGGGGAGCATCAAGACAGAACCTGTGCCTGTGGGATATCTGACATTTAAGTTAGCAGCTGCTTCCTGCTTTGGAAAACCAGCCCATCTCGGGTGACCACTCAGAAGCACTGCTGAAGCATAAAGACGTACTCAGAAGCAAGAAAGGCAGATGCTCTAAGGTTATTGAGGGGTGCAGTCTTCTACTTGGACAAATTAACTGCCCAGAAGATCTCATGTGCAGGGGATGATGGGGTGGGGAGCCTGACAGCTTTGGAGCTATGGCCAGAACCTAACTGAGGCTGGTCCCCTGGCTATAGGGAAGGGGTTGGGGAGCAGTGTTGGCAGGGCTGGAGAAGTCTGTGGCTCTGCTGGCTTGGTGCCCGGGCCCCCGTCACCAGCCAGGCATCAGCCATCCCCCCAGCTGTGTCCTTTCAGGACAAGGGAAAGGCCAGTGTGTGGATGCTTTGAAGAGAGTTTTCAGATAGAGGCTGGGGGAAGGGAAAAGGAGTAACACACCAGGTGGTATCACTCACTCTCTCCGCCTCTCCTAGGGTTGACCAGATGCTCTTTGTAAGAAAGTAATGCTGTTTGGGATTTAGGCTTCAAACTGAAATTTTAATAATGAGTACGTTCGCTTGTACTTACACACGTTTTCAAGATGGCGAGGAGAACGTAGGAATCGCAGTGATGGCCATTGTGGGAACCACAGCATTGTTTATTGGGCACTTACTTTGCACCCGTGCGGACTGCACATTTCTCCATCAGTTCCTCACAGCAGCACCAAGAGGTGGGTCATACTGTTACCCTGTTTCGGAGATAGAGAAACCGAGACACAAAGGAATTAGGAATGAGGGTGGCAGTGATGCCTGTGCTGGGATTCCAAAGTCTGAATTCTTCTCTTGTACAAATCATTTTTATCAAAACCAGTGAAGAGATGACCTGTATCATATGGGACACCTAGATAAATTTTTAAAAAATCATTCTCACCTTTGTGGAGTGAACAGGGGAGGCCCTGTATTCTCTGACAGGACCATGTGCTGCTTGGCCTCCCCATCAGCCTGGAAGCACTTGGGTCTGTTCTCCTACAAATGAGAGGACATGAGACAGGGCTTCAGGTCCCTCATGCTCGGGGGGGAATGGTGGACAATGAGAAAAGTGTTCAGGAGGAACGCACCATTCCCACCCACTTCCCAGGCCATTTTAAGAGTGGTTAATTTGAGAGTGGCTCATGTTCTTTTGCATCTCACAGTAACAACACATAGGAGTAATCTGTGCCTTTTATGCCCCCGAGAGTTGTTGATTTTGGGAATTGGCCAGCTCGTGGTATGATAAACCATGGACAGAGCTAGTGGTGATTAATTGGATGAACATAAACTTGACCTCCATATGGAAGTGTTGCATGTGGTTTAGTTTTCCTGTAAGTGAGAGTGTATCTACTTAAACAACCTATCAGTCCCAAAAACTTTATTATTAGAAGCAGCTTTATAATCTGAATTAGTTGAGGTAAAGCAGGTGTGGAAAAAGAAAGCCCATCTCCTCCAGCCTTAATGGCATTGGCACCGTCTGTGGCTGAAAGGGTCCCTTTTTTTTCACGGGAGGCATTTATCCATCACTTGGGCTTGTTTTTCCCTTCAGTCAACAGTGGACCTTAAACCACTTTGTTGGTGATGAAGCAGTGAAAAGGAAAGGCTTAGGGTCTGAGCAGGGCTGACTCCCCTGTCTTTCTACCGATCTCTTCTTTAGGTACAAAATGGTTGGTGACCGTATTGGTGGTCTCTTGCTCTCTTCTTAGGACTGAGGTCAGTTGGCCATGACCCCAGCTCAGCTGATCTTGTGAGTGTTCCCATGAGTCCCTGCACACCACCGTATCCCTGCACCGAGCCCCCATGAGGTCATATGTATGATAGTATCCCTGCCCTGAGCCCTCCCTCGAGGCTCTGCTCGTCATTCTCTTCCTTGTTTTGGTATTATCTGTTAATTCGGCCTCCTCGGTTACACGGTGAAATCCTGGGTGGCCTAGTCACCATCTTTACCCTCCGCATGTGATCACTTGAACACACTGAATTTTTTATGTTGTCGGTAGGGCACGAGGAGCAAGAAAAGAAACAAAGGTACTAGTTAGGAACCCAGAACAAGCTGTTGGAAGAGATGCCTGTGATTCGTCCAAAAAGGGGCCAACGGAGAACACAGGGGATATGAGACATTGCGTTTTCATTCATTTGACCAACGTGTTTACCCAACCAACCCCATACTGAGTACCGAATTCCCCACTCCCTGCTCACTGGCTCCCCAGTGCCCTGGAGATAAAACCTCCTTCACTGGGGCTTGCAGGGGCCTGTGTGGTCTGGCCTCTTTCTCCCCCTCCAGCGAGCTGCCTGCCACGAGCCCATCATACGTCCGCTCTGGTCCTTATCGGTTTCTTGCAGCACCCAGAACCCATCTGACTGCTTCTGTCTTCACACCTTAGACTAGCCGTTCCTCTCCAGCTGAAACATAGCTCACCAGCTCATCCTTGAGGACTCGGCTCAAATATCGCTCTTCCTTGATCTGAGAGGTCCCCCTCCCCCACCCATGCTGACCTCTCTGTGTACAGTTTCTTTCTTTCTTAGCACTTATCATAATTCATGTACTTACTAACTTGTCTGCTGTCTCCATCCCCCAGTCCCCAGGAAAATGTCAGCCCCATGAAGGTGGGGACTTTGTCTAATTCTCTTTGACACCCCAGGTCCTGACATATAACCAGTAAACTATTCAGGACATGTTTACCAAATTAACTTCTGAATGAGGAATGTATTAAGTAGGTCCCACTTTGGTCCGGGCAGGCTTTTAGCAATGACGAATGAGTCCGCATCCTGGGATTCTAATGGCTTCCATAGATTCAGCTGCACATTGCCATGAGGCAGGTGGTACGCAGCCACAGGGGAGATGACTGCCCCTCTCTTTCTCTGCTCCTGTGACGTGCCTGCCGTGGCTGGCAGAAAGAAACATATGGAACAGTGAAAAAATGTAGCATTAATAAATGACTTCTCTTGCACTCATTAATAATGCAGGGAGAGGTCATGGCTACATCGGGGGCGGGGGAGAGCAGGCACAAAAGAATGCCATCCAAAGGTGCAGAGGCATGCCAGAGCCGAAAGAACCTCCCTGCATTGTCTGCCCAGTGTGGGATGCAACAAGGAGCACAGCCTTCGCTCTCTTAAGCTCACGAAGCCGGGCTGCTAGCAACATTACCCTCCATAGCATGGCAGGTGTCATAACATTGGTGAAATGTCCTCGGATTCTGCTGCCTAACGGCAAGTGCTGCGCCGGCAAAAGTCAGGCATGAATCTACTTCAGATGCCCTGCTTTCCTATTTCTTCATCAAGGGCATATTGAGTGGTGTGTATTTGTTGGTTAACTTTGGGGAGAGGGTCCCTTTTCCAGTCTACTGGCCACCTGCCTCGCAGGATAACTTTTTTTTTCAAAAACCATTTTATTATACCCATCAGTCTATAATAAAGAGTATGCTGGAATTATGCAGAAGTGGAAGGAAGTTATTGGCATCAATGTTCAGTTGTGGGAGTATAAGGATCTCAATTTGAGAGGCAGTGGGGATCAAGGGGCACTTTCCTGACAGTTGAAGAGTCTCCAGAAGTTTCTTCTAAGTCACTCATTCTCAGAGTATGGTCTTAGAGCAGCAGCAGCAGCATCACATAGGAACTCGTTAGAAATGCAGACACTCCAGCCACAGTCCAGACCTACTGAGCCACAGTCCAGACCTACTGAGCTCCAGTCCCTGTGCTGGGCGCCGGCAATCTGTATTGAACAAGGTCTCCGGATGAGTCTGATGCTCACTCAAGTTTCAGCACCTCTGTTCCAGGTTCAGCCCAAAATGCCAGAAGAGGGAAGACTCTCCAGTTACCTAAGCTTTGGGGCAGATTTTCTCCAATCTTCCTTCGAATGAAGAGGCGGCAGGACACGCTGCCATCTCAGACAGGTCCATGCAGATCAAAATGTAATCATCTGTTGGTGAATACAAAATAGCCATCATTTTATTCTGGTGAATCAGGGCTTTTTTTAAGTAAGTTCTATAATATCTAGTTTACAAGTGGGGGAATGAAGGTTAGTGAAGCTTTGCCTAGTAAAGATGTATATGCACATGTAGACACACACACACGTACATGTGTGTATGTGTATCTTCTACCAATTAACCTTTAATTTTCTTCAACCAGTGTCACTTTCAGAATCACCCCGGTTCCACATTTTCCAGGATCTTCTTAAGTCACACACCCTCCTGCTCGTATAAATGCTCCCTTTCCAGTAGTCAGTGGGAAATTCATTTAAAGTAATTCCCAAGAACTCGAATGGTGGTAGGCAGAATCCTCCTGCCCGAAGAGAATGTGTGTTTATAAAAACCTTGTTAGCCAAACAAATCCTCATTTGCAGAATTGTGGGTGAGTACGTGGAGCAGAGACCTCCTTCTGATGGTGAGCTGGGTGGCCATCACCATGCTGCTGGGTCACGATTTACAGACCCTGCTTCTGGAGCATGTTCAGGTAGCAGGACGCAGTCCAGCTGTCTCTGTCGGGGAAACAGTACCACTGACCAATCCTTAGGAACTGTCTTAGTGTACATTCTGCTGTGTTATGCCAGAGGAGAAACACTTTTAGCGGTCTTAATAAGTATTGCCAGATTATCCCCCAGATAAGCCTCTCCGTGTAACACCACTGGCAACTAAGTGTCTCTCTCACCTTGTCTCCCTTTCCCATACTCACTGGGCATTAAAAATATTCTCACTTTTTTTTCTATTTGGTAGGAAAAGGGGGTGGGGGAGAGGACTGCACTCTCAACTGTAATTTGCATTCCTACAGCAGTTTCAAGGCACGAAGTTCCTCTAGGGCACTGGTTCAAAAACTGGAACATGCAGCAGCATCACCTGGAGGCCATATGAAAGCACTGAGTCCCTGTCCCACCCCCGGTTTAGATGCTGCCGGTCCGGGGAGCATGATTTGGGAACCACTGCTGTGAGAGATACGTGATTACATATGGATGGATGGACAGACGGATGGGTGGACGGATGGACAGGTAGATGGGCAGATGGGGTGGATGATGGATGGATGGTTGGATTGATGGATGGATTGACGGACAGATGGACGGGTGGATGGTTGGTCGGATGGATGGTTGGATTGATGGACAAACTGACAGATGGACAAAAAGATGGACAAAAGGACAGGAGGGAGGGAAGGAAGGCGGGCTTTAAGGTGAATGCTTCTCGATTTTACTAATGCCAGACTGTCATGGTAGAGGGGTTCTTGATGCTTCACTTCCCTGTCAGTACTTGGTATCGTCTGGCTCCTTAATTTTTACAATGCTGTGAATACAAAGAGGTATCTCACTATGGTTTCAATTTGCTGTGCTCTTGATTATTAATGAAATAGAGTGTTTTGTTTTTGATGTATATATTGACCATATTTGAGTGTGTGTGTGTGTGTGTGTGTGTGTGTGTACAGTGCCTGTTCAGGTGTTCGCCCCAGTTCTCTATTGGATTTTTCATCTTTTTTCCTTTGGTTCATAGGATTTTTTAAAGCATAGTCTGGATACCCGTCCTTTATCTAGTATGACTTCCGGACCTTTTCTCCCAGTTTGTGGCTTGTCTTTGCCTTCTCTTTTTGATGTGTTCTAGTGAACCAAATCCCTTCATTGAACATAGTCAGATATATCAGTCTTTTCTTATGGTTTGTGCTTTTAGTCTCTGTGAGGAAATATATTTTCTACTCTGAAGCTCTAAAGCTGCTATCCTGTATTTTCTTCCAAAAGCTTTATATAACTTTTGCCTTCCACAGAAGGTTGTAAGGCGGGAGCTGACTTTGTGTTAGGATGGATCTCCTTGTACCAATGGAGAAAAGCCCATCTCTTCCCCATCAAAGGGCAGTGCCAGTTTCCCTTTGTGTTTGGGGCTGTTTCTGGCCTTTCTTTTCTGGTCCACCGAGAGTCTCCCTGCACCAAGATCACACTAAGGGTGTCTGTTTTCTTGTGCTATAGTTACCTAGAAACTTTTGTCCCCCTGAGAGAAAGTCCTTCTCTGGTGCCACCTTCTTGTGGTCTTCTTGGCATTCTGTCTATCCACGGACATGGGCGTTCAGCTTGTCAAAGTGACATTGGTAGTGCTCTTTTCTCAAATGGGAGGATGGGCTTACAGGTGTGTGGCATAGCATTCTTTATAATTATATGCCTCTTATAAAACTTTTAATGTATTCAGTACTTAATAAAATAAAAATATTAAGAAGAGCCCCAAGAAGGAATACCATATATTATAAAAAGCTTCCCCACTCCCCCAAATTCTGAAGAAAAGTAAATCAGAAATAGTAATGATGGGGAGGAAAGCATTGGTTGGCTCTCAAGATCTTTAACAACTATTAAAATATTGCCTTATTTTTTCCTTAAGAAAAAGCATTCTTCATGTGCACAAGAATTCTCTCACCCTCTACCACTTGTTGTAGCAGAAGATAGCTTAGGACCACAGTTAGAACTTGGATCTTTACAAACATATTGCTCAAGAGTTGACATGTTTGCGTGTCTGTATATAAAGAAGTCTTAAGCAAAAATGTTTTCTGTTTTTGTGAACAAAAAAATGCATAAGCCATATAGTGGAGACAGACACTCTTCACAGCATTAAACCAATGTGAACAGAATTAATTTGTCAGACATCTGGGAAAATAAGTTTCCTCCCAGTGTGTTAAGCAGTGTCCCGCAGCTCAGATGAGCTCCTGCTTTACCATACATGACAATCCGTTATTCCCCTCCTGTGCCCAAAAGTGTCCGTAGTGGGGCACATAACATTAGAAGTGACATGCATGCTAATAGGAGAAAACTCTAAGTAATAGGAACTAATGTTCCTTTATCAAGCAGCTGTTTACTGTTTGGGGGATCTGGAAAACCTAGGGAGAAATTACCCTCTTTCATCACAGTATTTCCATTGGCATTAGGAGAGAAAGAGCTGTGTCCCCTCCCCTTCGGAATCACAATGGTATTCCCCACCTGGGATTCTCTTCCTTTTACCTAGTTAGGAAATGCCCTGTGTGAATGACTTGTTTCTCCTACCCTCTCCCTGTTGGATACCAGCTACCACTTGTTGCACTGACCTGCATGTATCCATGTGTTCCCATGTGCGACAGACCGTAGCCTGCAGTGCCTCTGTTTCCGGGGGCCCAGGGTTTTGTCCTTTTCCATTGCCACTCTAGCAACTTTCTAAGCCTAAAATTTGGAGTATAAGCTTAGGTATCTAGAAATTTCCCAGGCATTGATGTTTGAGTTGTCAGGCATGTCTGTCTAATCTCTCCCCCAACCAATGGAAGTTTCTGTTGTGGGTCTTCCCTGGATTGGAATTGGGAGCATGTACCTGTTCCCCCTTACAGTGCAGGGAGGGGGCATACCTCAGGGAGAAGCCACAAAAGAGCTAGTGCATCTTTTTCTCAGTTGGCCATCAAGGTTTAGAAGCAGCTCTCCTCCACATCCAGCCACAGTTAAGAAACATCCAGAGAAAGGAAGAAGCCATTCCAGCATTGTATTCTTTGTCCAAGGAAAGCCCAAGACAGACACATTCCAGTGATTTGGATTTCTGTGCTAATAGCGATGATAAGTAACCATGAGCTGCAGTGCTCATGGTCCACAGATGCGTGTTAGACACAGAGTTCGTGTGATTCTAACAGAGC
Organism: Taxidea taxus jeffersonii; assembly: GCA_003697995.1. Taxonomy (NCBI): domain Eukaryota; kingdom Metazoa; phylum Chordata; class Mammalia; order Carnivora; family Mustelidae; genus Taxidea; species Taxidea taxus. The sequence continues at coordinate 16,597 of RCUC01149193.1, forward strand.
CCCTTGGAGCAGCTCCTATTGTTACGTCCATTTTACAGACGGGACAACTGAGGGTCAGTTAGAGAAGCAGATTTAGGTGCCTGGGATCACACAGCTCCCACAGGGCAGAGCCAAGGTCTAGCACAGGACTGTTGGTCTCCAGGACATGTCTGAACAGCATCCCCAGCATTGTACTAAATATCTGGCACCATGATAGCCAAGTGTCCCTGTCCTAGGAGGCTCGCATTCTGGGATGGCGGGAGATCAGAAATTAAATCTTACGTTAATAAGCATATGATTATGTTACAAGGTAAGCTTGAAGGAATATGGATCTGCCACAGAAGTATCGTCAAAAGACTGGACCAGGAAACTGTGCTCCATTTTCTCCTTTATCAAAGGGAAATTTAAAAAAAAAAGAGTTCCACAGTTATGCAGGTTACGTGGTGTATTGGTGTGACACATCCCTCCAGGGAGGTTTGTTTTACTGTCTTACAAAAGCAGGAGAGGAGTCCCATCCGCGAGTTATCCCAGTGGCGAGTCACCCTCTTGTGGTCCGAAGGCCAGTGTTTACTGAGTGCCAGCTGGGTTCGCTGGGCCATGTGCCGAGGGAAAGACGGAAGGCAGCCCCGTGCTCACAGCACTCACGTCCTGGCCCCGGACGCCGGGCTGTTAACTATTACGTGTTGTCTGACAAGCCAGTTGCACCTCTGGGGCCCAAGGGAGAAAGCCAACATTCCTAGAGGAGGTGGCAGCGGCCAGGCCTCCACAGAGTTGGGTGTAAAAGGGGTCATCATTATGGCTAGAAGGTCTTCGAGAGGTAGGTCAAGGGATGGCAGTGGCTCCAGAAAGGACAATTTATGTGGACCTCATTGGCCACCACTGTTGCTAAGTCATTTCTCAGAAAGGAGCGGTGGCAAACAGGGCTTTTTTTTTTTTTTTTAATCTATTTATTTGACAGATCACAGGCAGAGAGGCAGAGAGAGAGAAGAGGAAGCAGGCTCCCTGCAGAGCAGAGAGCCCTATGCGGGGCTCGATCCCAGAACCCTGGGATCATGACCCGAGCTGTAGGCAGAGGCTTTAACCCACTGAGCCACCCAGGCACCCCACAAACAGGGCTTTTGAAAGAAGTGTGAAAGGCCAAGACTCCCCAAGAATTATAACACAAAAGTGAATACACAGTATGTTTGGAAGAAATGCTCAGATCCTGTCATTCTGTTCCACGTGTTATTTCTTGAACACCTCTACTGTGCCAGGGAGGGGAGACACTGGCGGTGATGCAGGGGTTACAGCACCAACATGTCACGAGCCTCCCATTCTTACCCCCTGGAGGTGGAGGGGGTTGGACACTGCCAAGTTACCACACAGGTGAACGCACACCAGTAAGAAGCCCTGCAGGTGGCCAGTGCCAAGCCCCAGGGGCCACCTGTTCGGGGGTGAGGATCCAATCCTGGTAGCCAGGCTGGGCTTCCTAACCATCTGAGCACAAAACAGTCAGCATGAGCCAGGCAGAAGCTTGAGGGCAGAAAGAAGCCTGGAGCTCTAGGAAGAGCATTTCATTGATGATACCTCCCCGGGCATATGTCTCCTGTGCTCTCGCGCATCCCAAGAGGGCTCGGCTTCCGGGCTGCCGTCCCAAGCTGGACACTTACTTGCTGAGCAAAAGCAGATGAAATGCTTTGAGAGTATGAAGCAAGTGCTGTGTAGATGTGGGTAGGACTATGCCAAATATTTAAATAAAGAAATGCTTCGGAAAGGCATCGCTAATGTTAATCATAGCCTCTCCAAACTAAACAAACTAATGAAAGAGACAGGGAAGATATGTTGTTCAATAATAAATTTTTAAAAACATATAGGGTTAGACATTCATAAAAATGAAGGGAGCCTATGCTACCCGGATAGAGTGTGCGCACAAAGCCTAGGACGGCAGCTAGAACGAGTAGACAGCCGGAAATTTCCTCTGGAGACACATACAGCGGATGTTGCCACTGGAAAACACGTTTTTGGGTGAGTGCATCTATGAGGCAAGATGAAATGAGGTCAGAAAAAAGCTCCCAGAGCTTCAGACTCTCAAGTTTCTAACTCAACTAAGAAAAGATTTAAAGGAAAAAAATCCCTGACCCAGACAAAAGTAGAGGGGAAGAAATCTTACTGTTGCCTCCAGCATCTAAAGAAAAACACTGTGTCCCATCACTGCGCTCTGCCATTCCATGATGGGGGTCCCTGTTTTTGCTGCCGGTGGTCTGATTTTTTTTTTTTTTCCTCAGACCCACACACCACTTTGCTGAAATGTAGCCTCAAGTGCATTTCCACTCAGCTGGGCACACTTGCTAACTATACTGGAGGGAAAGAACTAGAGAGCGCACCCCAGTCCTCTCCTTCTCCTCTCTGACAACTTCACTCTTTCAGAAATTTGTTGTTAGATTCCTTTTCTGGCTTTACTTTTGACATAATCAAAATCACGTACACATATTTCTCTCTCTCTCCCTCTCCGTCTGTCTCTCTGCTCCCCTCCCTCCTTCCATGTCTCTCTCTCTCCCTCTCTCTCCCCCCCCCAAAGTCCACACCTCCCTCCCTGTCTTTGTCTTTCTCTCTCTGTCCCCTGCCCTCCCTCCCTACTTCTTTCTCTCTCTCTGGAAAACCCCTACATTTCCTCATATTCTAATTGCATTATCAAGTGTTGTGTTTGGATCATTAATTCCTTCCCAGATGATTTGCTCCTGGTAGGTTTCTCGCAAATTCTACCCATGTCTAATAAATCATCTTAGAAAATGCTGCAGGTTCTTCTGTCATAGGGATGGGAGTCCACATTCTAATAATTCCTGTGCCCTGCAAACAGTTTTATCCTCCTTCCTCTCAGCAAAACGACCCTGTTAGCTTCTTCCTTAAAACTCACTAACAACTTGACAGCAGAGGAGAGATTTCATACTGGTGCTTTGGCCAGACCTCTCACTGGCATATTCCACAGCTCACCTCACTGGGATACACTTAAGGTTATTTTGTCATCTAAACAGAGTTCTCCAAGCAGCCACAGGCAAGGGGTCCATCTCCTCTGTGTCCCCTGCTGGAGCCAAGAGTCAGGCGGATGTCTGATGGACCCACTCCCCGGATGTGTTGCTTCCATGTAACCAAAACTGAGAGCAAGAAAAGGAGTCAAGAAGTTTTAACAGTTGAGTGTTCTTATGAGGTGAAAGATGTGGGGGCATAGTTCTTCCTCTCACCATTTGGCAGAATATTTGGAGCAGGGGGGTTGTGGAATTGTGTGTAGAAAGGCTAAGTTCATACTTTCCACAAACATCTCCTTTTTTATTTCCATTAGGATCAACAAACTTATCATGGGCCTTCTACATCCTGGGAGTCCTTTGCAGCTCATTCTTGTAATTATTCTGCCATTCTCATTGCCCAGAATTTAATCACCAAAAAAGCAAAGATCAATTATGATAATGTGGTCATATTTTAAAGCCCTCAGTGTCTGTGAAGTTGAGAGGAAGAGTCATTTTATTCCCTATTTTAGAGGTGATAAATATCCCAGGATGTCATCATTATTCTTTTGGTGCCATTTATAAATCACATTTATAAATCTTTGAGAAAGAAGTACCATCTTAAGTTTATTTTTGATTCATAAAGGTTCTAAATCTTACCGATTTCTGTTCCTTCCACACCTCCAGAGGCCATCATTCCTGTTCACTTACATTGGTTCTGCTTTCAAAGCCAGTATTTCCAGAGTTCTGCATTCATTTCTCACAGCGATCATTTGGTACTCCATACTCCAGCGGAGAGAATTTGATGAGAATGTATATAATCTCTTGATACAAAGTTGTCTCTGGTTGCAAGGGGAGGTATCTGCAAACTGTGAATCTTCTGGCAATTCACTAGAGATCTGTCTAGATTCTTTACTGCATTTAAACACTCCTAAATTGAATATTCTTACACATAGGACAGATGAAGTACGAGCTGGTAGGATGAAGTGTTTTGTCTCTTAGAAATTTTATTTAAATTTAGAAATCTATCTCAACCCAGCAGGAGAGAGACATATTTTTTCCTCTAACCAAAATCTTCCTCAACAAATTGAGCAACAGTTTGCAATTAAAAATAGAGAATTTTGTCACAGTGCGGGACAAAACAAGAGGTTAGCTTTTGTGCTTTAAGCACATCAATAAGATAAGCAATGAATTGTTCTTGTTTTGTTGCAGTGAATTTATATCTCACACACACACACACACACACACACACACTATCCCTTTCCAAAATGAGTCTGTTGCTATAAGTTAGGAAAATAAAATCCAGAGCCTGTCCGCCCACTCTGAGGATGCTTGAGTAGCAAGGGCCCTCCTGCTAACTGCAGACTTCATTTCTGCAATTTTCCTCCTGGGGATAATTAAGAGGAAAAAGAAGATCAGGAAAAATTTCCGTACTAAAAATGCTGAAAATTTCCCATCGTAATACGACTTTGAAATGTTGACATCCAATAAAGTTTAAAACTAAAAATCTGGGAATCATATAAGATATGGTTTACAACAGCTTTAGAACACCAACCATATGGGAAGCTCATGTGAAGAGCAAGGGTCTTCCCCTGTTGAAGCTGAGGACTGTGTGTCCCATTTTGCAGAAAGAGTTGTCGAAATATAAGATTGAATGGCTTTTTTTTAACCCATTGGCACAATAAACCATTCTTAGGCCTCTAATCTAACCTCATTATGGTTTTCCAGCCAAAGAATAGACATGTAGGGTTCCAGAGTCATAGGAAGCAGAGGCTCCAACAAAATGGTAGCTTCCATTGGATGGGAACAGCAGGTGGTGACACAATGCCCTCACCATGCACTTGGGAGGGAGCCCCAAGAAGGAACTATGATTTAGGACCCAGGACATTACAGGAAGTCTGTAGTAGGACAAGGAAAATTCTTGAGAAGCCTGGGACCTGCTTGGATCCTTATTCATTTCATGTTTTTGAAATTTGCTACTTGGATGTGTTTTGCCATGATATTCACACCTCGAGTGATTTATCTTAGCAAAAGAGTTAAGAACCCCAAAAGAGTTAAGAAACCAAGTTCAGGCTCCCCAAACTACATTTAATAGTTCTGTGACCCTTAGCCAAGTCACTTACCCTCTTGAGTCTCACCTTCCTATGAAAATGGAAATAACTCAAAGGGTGGTTGAAAGGGTCCCACTTCCTAAATCTCTCTTTGTTGTCCTTCGGCCACCACAGACACATCTTACCTAGTCTCTGCCACTACAGTCTTCACACAGCAGCCAGGTGCTAGGGTAGGTTTCTAAGAGGCAAACCTGAACATGTATCCTCTTTGGTTAGTTCTCCACCTACCCCTTTTTAGTTGTCTCAGAGTCACAGTCCTTTCTGTGGCCTCCAGTGGTCAGTGTGGTCTGTACCTGCCCACCCTTCCAGTCCTATCACATAAAAGTCTGTATTTCACCTGTTCTGATGCAGTTGTGCCAGGTTTCCTCTAGCCACAGGACCTTTGCACATGCTGCTCCTTCTGTCTGGACTATGCTTTTCTCTCTTTCTAACCATGTAAATCCTGTCTATTCACTGATTTGTGCTTGACATCTCTTCCTCAGAGGATCCACCCTCATCCCATTACTAGCCTCCTCTCCAACCACAACCAGGTTCTCTTTCCTTCTCTCAGTTATAGGATCATTAGCTCTGTCTCCTTCACCAGACTATGAACTTAATGGGTGGCTCCAATTTCTGGTTTTGCTCACCAGTGCACTGGCAACCCCAAGCTGGATACCAGGCACATGGTGATCTCCAGTATTTACTAAATCAATAAGCACATGAATGAGTGATTGAATATAAAATGACTAAGCACAGTGCATGGTACATAGAAAATATTCTGGATGAATGATGATGTCTGATGTTTCTAGGAAGTAAAAAGTAGGATCCCTAATATCAAGGTGCTTTTTAGTCTTTCAGTTGTATTTCAAATCCCAGCCGTACTTTCTGGTTTTTCTCTGGTGTGGATCTTTTAAAAATGCTATTTAGTAAATCAGAAGTGTTTGAGATTGATATATAATAATTTATTGAGGAAGATAATTGTGGACAAGCCAACTAATGATTATTTTCTGTGAAAACAAAGGAAAAACGAGCCCATTTTCTCAACATCCGGTGCCAGTTTCATTTTCATGCTGGTCCGAGGTCCTTCTCAATGGACTTTTCTTTAACTGCTAAGACCACAAGGCAGTCATTTACAACATTTTCTTTAAGGATTCTATCCCAGTCATTTTCATGGAAATTTTACTACTAGCTTGCAATGCAGAAGCAAAAATTAGTTTTTATTTAAGTCCTATATGTCATAATTTTATTTCTTGGAAGAAAACAGAAAACAAAACAAAAAGGTTCTAAACCACTGTTGAAGTGACATAAAAATTTGAGACACAGATCCACAAGAGCCAGGAAATGCTGTCAAGTGCATGAGCTTTAGCTTTCATTTGTCCTGGCATGCATTGGATTGTTTACTGACATTGGTGTTACATAAAGATAGTTGGGAAATTTCATTGTCTTATCAAGAGGAATAAGTAAGACAGAAGTCATTAAGGTCAGTAAGCTTCTTGCAAAATTTGTTTTCTTGGCCTGGCTTCTGTAAGATTCGTGGGCTTCAATATGCCTGGTGCTACTGGTTTTCTTACCGCTCAAGAGTTTTCTGTTTTAACACGACTCACATTACATTCCTCCTACTTGGACCATTTTAAATGGTGTCCCATCGCTGGGGCTTTACAAAATGCCTCAGACATGTATAGGACAAACATGCTAAAATTTGAAGGGACAGCTTCATAAGAAAAGAAATGAGAAAAGAAAATAGATTCCTCTGCCTTTGTCTTCTCTGCAGATAAGTAGGAAGGGGTGGATGAGTGAAAACTTGTGTTTTCTCACTCTGCTTAGTAAACATGTCCCATGACCAAGGTGAGTTTCTGGGAAAGGTCAGCTGGCTTAGCCACCTTGGGTCTGCGTGGCCCAGCTCACCCATTCGCCAGAGGCACCAACAGTGAATGTCTTTCTTGGGTGAGGAACTTGACTTCCTCATGAGAGCTTTGAGTTTCCCCTCTGAGGCTCACCTGCCCCCCTTGTGATGATGACTGTTTTTCACTCCGCTCTCCTATCCTATTTCTACCTCATCTTACCTCTGGGCTGGGGTCAGACAACAGTGCTCCAGCTATGCAGCTCTGTGGTAAGAGGGATAGGACATATGCTTGAACTTGGGCAGACGTGGTTCAAGTCCCATCTCTACTGCTTATGAGCTGCACTGTTTTTCAGATGCTGCTTTTAGCAACTTGGGCTTTTATTTTCTCATCTGTAAACACGGATAACACATCTGACCTCACCAGTGACCTTATTGAGAGGATGGGATAGGATCATGAATAGAAAGCATTTAGGACCTGGCCCAAAGCAAGCATGGACTACAAGTAGTTCAGAATACCAGATCCTTGAGACAGACGCTAGGATCCCTCTACGAATCCATCTGTGTCTTTCCCATAGACATGAGTGTAACATAACATCTTCTTTTTTTTAATTAAATTTATTTTTTTTTTAATTTAAACATATAATGTAACCCCACCACCCTCTCCCAACCCCCCTCTCCCCCACCCCCCTCAGTTTGTTTTATGACATTAAGAGTCTCTTTTGGTTTGTTTTCCTCCCAATCCCATCTTGTTTCATTTTTTCTTTTCCTACCCTCTTAGCCCCCACCCCCATTGCATCTCCACTTCCTCATATCAGGGAGATCATATGATAGTTGTCCTTCTCTGATTGACTTATTTCGCTAAGCATAATACTCTCTAGTTCCATCCATAACATCTTTTTTATTAATATTCTTATACAATTTATTTGCACTAAAGTTTTTTTACTGAAATTTGGCAGCTGGAATGTTCTGGAACCACATGGGGGCTGGTATCTCCTGTGAAAAGTGCTGACCCTGAGCCAGACTCTCTTCACAGTGAATCTTCACAACTCCACTCCCAGATGAGGCACAGGGAGAGCATGTCCGAGTTTGCAGGGTTAGGACAAAGGCTGGCATTCAACACTGTGCTGAGAGCTTTACTTTACACTGCCAAGTGGTTACAGAAACCCTAGGAGGTAACTGCTTTGATATCCTCCACTTTCAGTGGGGGACGCTGAGGCACACAGAGGTAGAGTAATTTACCCCATCTCACATGTGGTAAATGGTAGAACAGAGATTCAGACCCGTGTGTGTCTCACCCCAGATCTGCTATTACTGAACTTTGGGTTCACCACTTTCTCAGTGGGACATAGAGCCTTCAAATGAATAAAGATAAAAGATACCTGACATTTATTGAGCACGCACTCTGTGGGGGCACAAACCCTAATGACTTTTGTGTGCCCTGATGAATTTAAATAACAAACTGATGAGTTAGGTCCTCCTGTTGACCCATTTTACAGATAAGAAACCTGAGTCACCAGGAGGTTGACTTGCTCAAGACGATATAACACGTAAATGACACAGCCTACATTTAAACTGAGGCAGTCAGACCCTATGTAGAACTCCTTCCTGTTCTTATGCACCTTCATGCTGTCTCCGTTAGGATCCCGTATGAAACTTTGGTGCCCATGGTCACGTGAAACATCATTAAGCACTTCTTTTTAAATCATCTTTTAATTTCAGCATGACAGTGATTGTTTTCACGGAGGAGTCTTCCTACATGTCCCTTTCTCTGATGATGAGAGGCTGGAGGGTAGAATTTTACCCTAATCATCTTTGAGGAAAACAGCTAAGCAATTTACAAGGTCTGTTTATGAGACCGATATGGAGTTTACACAAGGGAGATGGAAATGACGTAGTAAAATGGTTTTCATAAGGCCTTGTGTGTGATGCTTGCAAAAACGGAACCACGCCTTTCTCCTTTGAGTCGTGTCTGTATTGCTTTGATAGTAGGGAGTGGTGCCAATATGGATCGTTAAATGCAATCAAACGGACCCGTAAAAAGAAGCACGGCTAGCTCTGAACTTGCGTCTGCCAATTCAAGGTAGAAGCCACTGGCCACTTGAATCCAAGGTCTGCTGATACACAAATGCTCGCTGCCTCCTGACTTCACCCGTCCAGATGCAGGTCATTTTACACCATGTCCCTCACGGGAGATCAGCTGAGTACGTAGACGTAGACCCGCCGTGCTTAAAATAGTGGCCGGCCTGCAGGGAGCAGAGTACCACTGTTGACATTATCTTGGCCAGAGCATCCCAAACTCCTGCGCATTCCTTCAACTCTTCTGGCCTCTCATCAGATAGCGAGGTGAGCAACAGAGCCCAGAAAGATAATGCCTGCCCTCCCGGACGCTGCAGCACGGTGGTACTAGGGGAAGAGACATTTTTCCAGCCCTTTTGGGGTAGGGCTGAGGTAGCTGAGCCACCACACAGTCCCCTCTGTGTGTCCAGAGGCCAGGTAGTCATATGCGTCCGTGACACCTCCTACTCCTGACCTGGTGATGGCCCCAAGTGGGACCATGGCCAGCCCTTCTGGCACTTCAGTGGGGATTAGAAAAAAGCTCCCTTTCCTCTGAGCCCACCCACCCACTCCCCTCCTTGTCTGGCCACCTTGCTCACAGCTTAGTCTGCACAGCCCTAAGCAGGGATCCAGGAGAGAGACAGGGTAGGAGGGAGCAGGGCAGGGGGATAGGGAGGGGAGAAGAATTTTTGCATTTTCGCATGTTCTGATTTTCTGTGAGGTCTGTAACTTTGGTCTTTCTTGTCTCCTTCCCCTATATGGGAGGTTTCGTGTTTTCCCTTGAAGTGGTCCCACCTTATCTCCTACAATACAGAACCCACAGAGGACAGGAAAGCTTGGGTAGAGCTGCCTTGGTCCTTTGCAGACACTCCATGACCTTTTTGGCCTCACATTTTACATTCTCCAAAAAACACAGAGGATAATTTACCCTTGACGTCATGTCGGTCCTACTGAGAATGGTGCTGCATACATTTTATACTGAAAATGCATCTCACTTAAATATGTGCATATGTATGTGAAAAACACAAAACACATATTGTATTTTCATTTGACATGTGGAAATTCTAAAGGAGACTCAACTGGATTTGTATTCAGCTTAGCTAAACATAGATGACCGTGGAGAAGAAAATGTTGAATTTTGGTTTAAGAGTAGAAAGGACCATGAAATGGTAGCAGATGTGCCCAGTGGGGGGATGCAACTGTCTACAAATGAGTGAAGAGGTCACTCAGGTGACCTGCTGCCTTCCAGCTGCTCTGCTGAGGTCTGGGTGTACAGGGAGCGAAAGGCACCATTAATGCCCTCGTGGAGTTCAGAGCCTGGTGAGAAAACACAAGCAAGAGAAGTAACTATGTGATTGCACATCAAGAAAATGCTGTGAATTCTACTTGGTGACATCTCGTTTTGTGAATTAGCATCACTAAACTCATGTGTGGAAGTGGACAACAGGCAGATGGTTGGACCATAAGGGCTGGTAGGGGTTCTTCCAAATGAGCATAAGGAATAAGAGAAGGGCAAGGATGGTTGGAAGTATTTGGAAGAATGTCTCCCAGGAGTGAATACTGATGGGCTGAGGAATATAATTGGCCATGTTTAACTGGCTTTAAACCTGAAACCATCCCATGCTCCAGGGGCATGAAAGATAGGACTAGAAAAGACACATTCCAAAGAACTTAGGAGTCCTAGAAAGGAGGGAGATTTAATGATAGAAACACCTTCTTTCCAAATACTCGACACTGGGCTTTCCTATAACAGATTGAGTTGCCTCTTTAAATTATCACCTCTAAGATGATGTAAAAATGTGCATGTTAATTTTACGTTGCTGAGTGGTTCAGATACGCCATAGTTCAATGGACATTTGGATGTGATCACTTAAAATGGGACTTCGGCGTGATGACATCAAGGCTCCCGAAAAGAGATAAACAAAACGTTGTGGATTAAGGTATATATATATTTTTTAACCTGAGAAGAAAGCATTTTATAATTTTAGGACTAATACTACCTTTAGAAAAACTAAGAATATACATGACTTTTCGCCTCTCTTTCTTTAGGATTTGTCATCCATTTTATTATTCAGAGGCTATCACCCAGGAATATTCTCTGTTTAGGAAAAAAAGTAAGGGATTTTAAAATGCAAAACACAATGGGGTCAGTGGCTCAGTGGGTTAAAGCCTCTGCCTTCGGCTCAGATCATGATCCCAGGGCTCTGGGATCGAGCCCTGCATCGGGCTCTCTGCTCCACAGGGAGCCTGCTTCCCTCTCTCTCTGCCTGCCTCTCTGCCTACTTGTGATCTCTGTCTGTCAAATAAATAAATAAAATCTTTAAAAAAATAAAATAAAATGCGAGCCACTTAAGTTAGACATAAGGAAGGCTCCTCTAACAGGAAAACTACCTAGACTGTAAGTTCAGTTGTTCAGGTGACTCAGAATGTAGTTAAGTCAGGGTTGGGGGGCAGGAATCTTTCAGTTACAGAAATACCAAACCCAGGGAATTAACATCAGAATGCATTTAGAAATTACTGTGGACAAACTCCAGTGTGGTCCGTGCTAGAAATCAAACGTGCTCCTACAGATTTAAGTTTTTACATCATAAGAACTGAGATCCACAGATCTACAGAAGGATAATCTATTTATACATGACCTCACAGAGGAAAGCGAGTGCTTTCCACAGAAATACATTAAACACCATTTGTTTATGAAGACTCCTCTTCCTTCTTATTAAACATAATGTCTACATGTTAGATAAGTTAACCTTCCCTTTATCCAGCCCCAGAGCAGACTATACATTTGAAATAAATGAAGACACACAGGAAGTTTCCTCAATGAAAAAAATGTTTTTGCTTCAGCCCAAATCAGAGCTTGAAACCTTTTACTTTTTGGTATGTAGTTTATTATTGTCTGTCGGTTCCAGGGGGATCTAAGTTTTAATTAGTTCAACAACATAGGTGTGATATTTTACAGAATGAAATCCCTGCCCCTGTATTTAATTAAATGAACCCTATAAAAGTTGCGTTTTAGCCAGGGGCATAATTGAGAGTAGGCTGGATTTAAAATTGCATTAGCGCTTTCCATTGGGGTCGTTGGCACACACAGTGGCAAGAGAGGTGACTGCAGTACCTCGAACCTCAGAAACCAGATGTCTTCCCCAAAATAGATACATATTTTCTAACTTAGAGACAGCATGGTATGTCTTTTCCAAATATTACATATTCAGGTACCCTGAACTGCTCATCGTTGGGTTGGAGGGCACCCTGCAAGCTTTCTGGGCGCGTCTTTTGGAAGGTAACACTAAAGATGCAGGACAGGACTTGCACCACTGGCATTTCTAGGTACACAGCAGTGGTCCGGCTTCTCTCTGGGCTATGGGCTCAGCTTGTGTGCCAGCACGTGTAGTCTCTGGGAGCAAACCGGCCACCTCAGCAGGTCACATCCTTCACCAGGTGTCTTGGGAAAACGCCGTCCATGACACATTCCTTCTGGCCGTTTCTTGAGTGGCTCACACATGCTGGGGCCTTATTTTAATTCTCCGCAGTAAACAGTAGCATCCTGTCTGCCGTCACGAACTAACCCCAGCAGATACTTTCTCGGGGATCGAATGACTACAAGGTAGACCGAGGGGTTGTCCGTGAAATCTGCCCCCAAATAGAAAATCTGTGCCTCCCCCCCCCATTTTGTGTCACCTCTCAGGGCCGTGGAAAAGTCCGTTACGAGTGCCTCATGCAGAGAGCAGCAAGCACGTTCGCCTGGCCTCATCGGAACCAGGCAGGAATCATTCCACGCCCACGGCGTGACTGTCTTATCTCAGGAGACCTCACGCTAAAGGACCTCTCGAAGGTTCCTTAGTGTCATGTCATGTTTGTGGCAGCGATGTTTGCCTTGAGACAGACTGATTGGATTTTCACCATAATTGCACCTAAGTCCCGAGGGGCCAGCCGGAGCCTTAGGTGAATAACTTAAGCCTTTAATTTATAATAAAGATAAAGTTTGCAATCAGCATTTCTGGTTCCAAAACATTCCATTTACTTGGTTTTAGAGCTGCATAAACTGTTTTAAAAGCAATCTGCTCAATTGGGCGAGTTAATGATATTTAACGTGACCGGGCCAAACGTCCCCGGATGAGCACTGCGGCACATTCCCTCTGTAATTGCAGCCATCATCACGGCCGCACCGTGTAATGTAGCTGTAACGCCAGTCCCAGGAATAAAGGCTGTCATCCTCGGGTAGTTGACAGTGCACCAGCGTCATCCCCTCGCGAAGGCTCTCAGGGATGTGATTCCAAGATGACAGTGTAATAAGTGTTATGTGTACAAGGTAATTCAAAACAAATTTGGCTGCAGAAATGGATCGTCTAGGATGGTGAACTCCCACATTGTCTCCTTGTCCTTTAAGACAACGTAATGATCCCTAAAATACCCTGTCAAGAAGCTTGTGTGGGTCAAGTCTTGTAAAATTTATCTCTTACCCCCCAAGCCCTCGCCGGAGAATCCCAGCTTGAGGACTCTAGGATATTAACGTGCATGTTGGTAGTCCAGGAACAGGAGATGGGCAGGGAGCTCCTGGGTACACAAATGTTTCTTAAGACTACCTAATTAGGCTGCATTTTGCTTCTTTGATTTATAGATTATTTTCTCCTGGGAAAATGTGACTGTTCTGGTATAGGATCCCCATTAGTCCTGGTATCTTAGTAAATTTCTTATTATTTGCATGTTAGTCACTCTAAGTAGATTATCTTGTTAAACTTCATAATAACCTTAATAGGCACAACACTGTAATTACATTATTTTGTGAAAGGGGTTACTGAGACTCAGAGCAGTCAAGCTGTTCAAAGCCCACAGTCAGGATTCCAGCCCTGCCCTGCTTTCACGCTTGCAGACCTGTGCCTTCCATCCCTGAGCTGTAACTTAAGGAAGGAGGAGCTCACTTAGATTGTGCCCAGGTTTTAAGTGAACTGTGTTTGATTCACATACACGCATGACACTTGGCTTCTGAAGTTGTTCTCATGGGCACAGGTTTCAGAAAAGACTTTCTGGGGAACCCAGCATGGCAGTGACATCCTGGAGTGGGACAAAAGGTCATTTCGTGGTCACTCCAACATTCCAGGCCTTCCTTGGGTTTGCTGCCCTCTTTCTTCACTCTAGGCAGTAGAGATGCGATGGGTGTCATTGCATCAACACCTTTGAATAATACCAACAACGGGACAGATTCAGAAAAGCCTTCTTGCGTTTTGGAATTGTGTGCATAGAGACACAGGGCGGCTCTTTGCCCCCGTGAATCCTCTTAGCTTAGGCTGCTTCAGGTGGGTCCATTGCGTTTCTTTTTCTAGGTACCATTTAAACATCTGCTCAGTCTCGTAGCATTGATTTATAAAATCTAAGTAACAGGTAGTAACATTCCTGCCTAGTTTTACAGTACATCTCTGTGATATTCCCACTTACTGGGATGTTTTGGGCTGCAAGCAGTGAAGATTGAAGTTAAAATGGTCGATGTATAAAAAATTCAGTACTAAATATGAGAAGAAATTTGGGGTTCAGAGGTTCTAAGCTTGGTTAGTTTGTTTGCTCAACGCAACCATCAGAGACCCCAGCTGCCCAGTTTTTCTGCTCTGAATCCCTCAGTCTGTTGTTAATTTGGCCCCAGAAACCTGCTCTCAACATGATCCCAACATACTCCCAGGGGTCCAGGCAGCACATGCAGATGATTTGCCTAGAGGCAGCAGGGGGCCATCCCTACCTGTTTTAAAAACAAACAAAACTTCAAAAGCTCCCTAGCAGATTCCTCATGGTCTCCTACCAGCCAGAAGTGTGTTGCATGCTCATGCCTAAATCCATCACTAAAGGAACACGAGCTCCGTAATAAGCCAAAGTTAATCAAACCCACAACTCTGGCTCCCCGGGAGGGAAAGCTCTCAGATCTGATGGAACAAAAACAAAATCCCATCTTCCTGAGCTGAGAGGAAGGTGAGGCAAGGAGGGCTGTCTGTTGACCAGTTAGCTAACACGGTCTGGTGTTGTATCTAGAAGACCTGATTGTACATGTAAAAAGTTGACTCCTAGGATGGGTTCTTCTTTAGCCACAACTAGAAGGATCCTGAGAGAAAATCTCATGTTCACTCCTTTTGGCAAAAGCCCTGGTATGAATAGAGAAAGCACAGGTTATAGGATCTTGCAGGACACATTCAAAAGTCTTCATGTCTGAGGGCGCCTGGGTGACCCAGTCAGTTAATCATCTGTCTTCGGCTCAGGTCATGATCTCCAGGTGCTGGGGTGGAGCCCTGAGTCGAGTGGGGCTCCCTGCTCAGCAGGGCATCTGCTTCTCCCCCTGCTCCTCCCTCTGCTCATGCACACACTCTCTCTCTCTCTCAAATACATAAAAACTTAGGGAAAAAAAGTCTGTACGTGAGAGTTGGTTGGGAGTAATACTGCCTCCCGTACAAGCCATCCCTGGTGACTACAGGGGGGCAGGAGACAGCTGGGCTAGCTGGCAGTGGCCATGCCCACATCTCCTATGCTTGCTGTCTGTGGTGTTAATTTAACCCAGGGACAGTCTGACTCTCACACTGCACATTCCTGTAGTGTTTGACCCTTGGCATCAGGCAGTAATGGAAAATAGGGCTCATACCCTATTTGCTCATGCTCATGCCACAGCATGAATCTCACAGATCTCCGAGTCGCTGTTCAACCATCCCTTCTCCCCTTCCCTCCCAACCCAAGTCCTGGGCACTCTAGGCTCTGAGCAAGGAGGGGGCCAAGGTGGTCTGCTGGTTTGGAAAGCTGGAAAGAATTCCTTTGTGTTTGGGAAGACAGTTGTGAGGCTAAACCCTGGTGTTCCCAGTCCTCCTGGGCAGAGGATGGAAGAGTTCCGTGTTTTCAGCCCTTCATCTACTTCCTGGTGCACTTGAGTCATTTCGTAGCCCAGAGTTCTTGTTCTACCCAAGTCCTTCGTGTTGCAAGTAAATTACTTAAGTAGATTGACTCCAGATCATTAATAATCTCCACTGACATGATGCACTTGGGCTTCATTACAAAGAAAGAGTCTCACATCTATCCTTCAACCCAGCTGTTGTTTACAAGATCTGCGATCCTGAGAGTTCTTGTCCCTGCAGGGCCAGAGTGGAGGGTCTTAGCAAAAATAGAAAAACGGCTGCCTGATCAATACTTGTGTTTTGCTCGGACAGAGAGAAACCGAAGTGCTCTCTGCCTCAGAGGTGGGACCTAATGGTCATTGTGCTTTGAAGTACAAGATACTGGGGGGTTAGGGGGAGGAAGCGTATGTCAGACAGAGAAAGGTTCAGTGTTCATTTTGACATTTATAAATAAATACTAAAAACATGCCTATTGAAACAATGGAGTATCAGGCTAAGAGATTTATGCTCAGGAACCCCTATGTGAAGTGACACGAGCTTGTGAGTGCCGCTCTCCAGAGATTTGAGAAGCTCAGGAAGTTTTGCAGAGGTACAGCCCACAGAGGATGGTTCCTGTACGACCATTCTGTATCTGAATTTACAAAGCAAGCCAAACCCCTGGGGAATAATACCGAACTATGCGCTGGGGACCGTTTCCACAGCGTAGTCGCTAGACGTTCCCAAACTCCCGGAACATAGCATCCTAGCCCTTATCTGCGGGGGACAGGAGGAGGGTGAGGTAAATTCACCAGTTGGACTGAGAGGTTGCTTGGAATGACTTCATTTTCTAGAAGGAAGGTTCTGGCTTCTGTTTCCTCTTGTGTAAGCTGTGCTAAAGATAGCCACGTTGAGTTAGCGGATTGGATGCCGCATCCAGGATTCTTGCCAATGGTACAAAGTTGTGACCCGCCACTAACGAGCTGTGCGGGCTCATGTGGTGAATCTGCCGCTGTTAGAGGAGGGAGATGAGCGTAACGTGGGCTCTGCCAACTTCCCAGACTGTGTTGAGGGAAGTGTTAAGCGGTAGCTTTGGGTCAGTTCTGCGGTGGACTGTGGACACGCATTAAGTAAAGGCACGGGGGACGCGGCAGCGGCTCAAGCTGTACACAGTGGGAAACAAGACCGTATGAAGCTAGTGATGGTTCCCCACATGTCGGCCAGTATGCCAGCCGTCCGTGCACCACCTTGACACCTGCCATGTCCATCTACCGCCCGGATTATCATTTACTTAATACATTAGATTGACTTTGGGGAAAAAAAAAAAAAGCAAAGCAATTTATTTAGAGTTTTTTTTTAAAGATTATTTATTTATTTATTTGACAGACAGAGATCACAAGTAGGCAGAGAGGCAGGCAGAGAGGAGGAAGCAGGCTCCCTGCTGAGCAGAAAGCCCCATGCGGGGCTCGATCCCAGGACCCTGAGATCATGACCTGAGCCGAAGGCAGAGGCTTTAACCCACTGAGCCACCCAGGTGCCCCCAAAGCAATTTATTTAAAAAGGAAACTTCACATCACTTCCCTAAAAGCAAAGCTAATGTCACCTGACATAGTAGACCCCATTAAAGCATAACAATGTAATTAATTTCTAGTTAGCTATTATTGCCTGATACAGGCTCTGAGCCCGGAGGCTGCTCTTTTCTCTCACAAGCAAGATTAGCAGGTGATGAAACCATGTAAAAGACATTCCGGTAGGAAGCCTTCCCCACTGTGAGATTTATCATTTGATGCCAGATCTGTATCCTTCCGAACTCACTCCCATCCCACCAGGCATTCCTTAGGAAAGAACACTAAAACAGGGAGAACTGGAATTCTCTGACACCGTCAGGTCCTTCATTTTAGCCTGCTTACACAGGAGCACAGTCTTTCCAGCTTCTGCTTGACTATAGTCCTCTCTCACCCTAAATGTTTTTCTACAGGTCAACGGTAAAGACTTATCCAGAGCGACTCATGACCAGGCTGTGGAAGCTTTCAAGACCGCCAAAGAGCCCATTGTGGTACAGGTGTTGAGGAGAACACCTCGGACCAAAATGTTCACGCCTCCGTCAGAGTCGCAGCTGGTGGACACGGGAACCCAGACTGACATCACCTTCGAACACATCATGGCGCTCACCAAGATGTCCTCTCCCACCCCGCCTGTGCTGGATCCCTATCTCCTGCCAGAGGAGTAAGTCACATGGTTCTGTGGCACTAATCCGTTAAACACAGTCAAGAAGTGCAGTGGAGTTGTTTTCTTCCTTTCCATGTGGTGGAAAACATGAGCGGGTCTTACAATTTTCCTCCAAGTTGCTCATGTTTAACTTTATTGTTTATAGAGGCAATCAATTGAGTCCTGCTCAAAACCGCCCTGACATATTAATTACTTTATTATAGCCCTGGAGCAGAGTTATTCAAATTATATTCTAAAAACGAAATTACTTACAAATATCATAAAAGTTATTTCAGACTAAAATTTAATCACCGCAAATGGCAATGTGGAGGTTTTGTGTTCTAACTAGAGGGAATGCTGATGGTTCTCTTAAACAGACAACAAAGTGAGTCATGAGTGTAAAGAGAGCCCTGAAGGGTGTGCATTCCGCGTTCTTGGGTCTCGTTTCAAACCTGGATCCATGTTAATAAGCCCACACATGCCTCATATAAATACCGCATTTACCGGTTAAGTAACAGCTGTGATCCGGCATCCCGCATGAATTACTTTACACATGACTCTCCTCTTACCTTACTTCCTTCCAGAGAGAGAGAGAGAGAGAGAAGCTCGTAGCCTTCAAGTCAGACGAACCTGATGCTCGGACTGATAACTAGCCGGGCAGCTGGGGCAATTTACGTTATCCCCATTTTAATATAGGAAAAGTAGTGATAGCACCCAGTGTGCAGGAGTGTTGGGTTAGAGGAAATAATGCGTGGGAAGTTCTCAGCATGACATATGGTCATGACATATGACTCAGGAGGGAGCAGCAATCGCTCATCGAGTGAGCGAGATGAAACATCTAGGGAAAAAATGAAGAGCGAGAAATTTTCTGAGAGAGACCACTTCTGAGAAGATGTCCACTTTACCGTAGAGCTCATAGCACGTGATTTTGCCTGTGTGAGGACAGGATGTCCACTTCCCCACCTGAGTCTCTCTAGGTGACGAGAGAGTCACTCCTGGCTCTTCTTGTCTTGTTCCTGCTTCCGATCATTGACGTGATGCTTTATTTCCAAGGCCATCTTACCTCTCCCAGGGCGAATGTCTGGGTGCTACCTGTTGGGTTTCTGTTAGTGACTCAGTAGCTGGAGTGAGCCCACATTCCCTGTGGCTCCTCCAGATTCTGGACGGAGGCTTGCCTTTCATCCCGTGGTGTTATGTGCTAGCTGTCACAGGAGCCCAGGGCTAATTCCCCAGGCCCGACAAAGTAAATTCAGCTGTAGCTGATAGTGGAGAAGGGGAATGAGGGGTTCCCCTCTCTGACATCCATGCTCAGCGTGCACAGGAGTGTGCACAGACGATGGCCCCTCGCATGCTGTGGGGAAGTGCACATGCACCCCTTCTCCTCAGCTTAAGTTGGCAGTGACTGAAAGTCAGGTCTGTCTAACCTCGACTCCCAGCCCTTAGCCACGCAACTCTTCTGTGGTCTCCCAGTGGCTCCTGGAAAGGAATTGCCTGATTCACGGAACACAGTCATTCAAGCCAGTCCTTTGAGTTTATAGAGCAAAACTGCCTCTTGGTATTGATGAGGCCTTTGCAGAGCCACTCCTGCCTCTCAGATGTTGAACTGTCACCATGATGGGTCTTTTAGAAGCTAAACCCTTAATTTCCTCTTAAGTCTAGTTAACATGACATGACTTACCCCCCAGGGGCAACTTGAGAAATGTCAGTAGAATCCAGAGGTCAGGCCTCTCCAGGTTCTGGCCGCAAGGTCAGAGCAGGGCAAGTTCGCACACGGGGACAGAGAGGGGAACGTTAACTTGATGCTTAAAAGCCCAGGCCTCCCAGAGGCATCCTCAGTACCATAAGCCCCTTAAGTGCTGGCAGGATATTTACCGGATAGGTCCAGAGAATTGAAAGCCAGCCCTTGTTCGGCCATTCGTGTCTGATCTGGTTTCAAAACTAAGTGCCCGGGAGGGAAGACCAGTGCCCGTTGATTGCTGTGCTGACCTTGGAGGACAGGATGCTCTGAGTCCCCAGGCAACAGTCAGGCTAAGCCTTCCTGCCATGTCTGGCCCCTCTCAGAGCTGCTCACCGAGCCTGTTACCATCCCCACTGCCGTGGCTCCTAGAGGTTCCAAAGAGGCCATGACTTCTGGAAACAGGTTTTCACATATGTTGTCTTAGAGAGACTCAAGCTTCCGTCCTCTGAGCAGTGGTGTGTATGCATGTCAGCTCCAATACAGGTGCGTTATATGTGCATATAGGTACCTTCGTTCATTCGTTATGTACATGCGTACTCGGGTTTCATGTCAAACCTACCTTGTCGTGGGACAATCAAAGAAGTTTGGAAAGACACTGTCCTAGATGACAGCCTCATAGTTTCGGTCCCAGCCCTTTGGACCAGACTCAGCAGCCAGCACATATCTTGGAGTGTTGCCTGAAGTCCAGCCTTTTCTCCCCAAAGAGAGAATCTAGCAGTGAAGCAATAAGCAGGAGAGAGGAGTGTGTCTGCTGCCTAGACACTGAGTGAGACAGGAGGCCTGTTGACTCACGGGACTAGTCGGCGAGAGGATGGTCACTGGGAGCAGTAGAGGCAGTCCCGCTGTCCCCTGCATCTTCTCCGAGGAAGATGGGAAGTGTTCAACAGGGGAGGTCCTGTGCTGTTGGGAAGCACAATGGGAACAGGGGGACGTGAGCAAGACAGTGCCCTGGCCCTGAGAACGGGGGTGGCATGACAGAGGCCCAGTGAGGTTAGGGGAGAATGAAAGCAGCAACTTCCAGCTGCAAGCAGGCTGTAAAGGTGTCTCTTCTGTTCTCAGGCATCCCTCGGCCCACGAGTACTGTGACCCCAGTGACTACATTGGCGGCATCCATCAGGAAATGGACAGGGAGGAGCTGGAGTTGGAGGTAAGGACGTCCTTGTCTCGATTTAAGAGTTGTTCCTAGGACTAACAAGGTCTCTGTGAGCACAGACATAGTT
Source organism: Taxidea taxus jeffersonii (assembly GCA_003697995.1). Lineage (NCBI taxonomy): Eukaryota > Metazoa > Chordata > Mammalia > Carnivora > Mustelidae > Taxidea > Taxidea taxus. The sequence goes on from RCUC01149193.1 coordinate 37,544, forward strand.
CATGGATGTTAACGAAAGAGCCACTCTGGGTGGATTTCTTTCAGAAGAACCACTTTGAGTCATGCCATTTAAAGGCTTAATTTGGCTCTTCTTCCCTGCCCCTTTTTTCCGTTCTGTTCCCCTTTCAAAACAGAACGTAGCAGTCTGATCCCAAAGCAGGAATGTAGGAGTTTAAGTTAAAATTACTTGAAAGATAGGGTAGCGAGTCCTTTTGTGGATCTGTGAACTCAGGTTCTCTCCTCTCATCAGGCTCTAAACTCCATCCGTTCTTGTCACTACAGTGAAATCCCCGATCTCTTCTCCTCTTGAAGTCATCACCACTTTGACTCAAAGGCGAGAGTAGGTGGATAATTAGAGTGGGTGCTCTACCACACCAACACAAAAGGGTTTACCCGATGGTTTCTAACACTGAGCTTGAAAAAAATTCGGTAATCCAAAACCCTGCTTAAGTTGAGGCCGTATATGACTCAGATATGATTCTAGGTGATGTATGGAGGTCACACTGGCCTCTAAGGCTTTTAAATTTATTCTTATTCAAGTATAACTAAGATACGGTGTTGCATTAGTTTCAGGTATCCAACAGTGTGACTCAGCAGTCCTCTAGGTCACTCAGGACCCCTCCAAGAAGTGCACTCCTTGTCCCCGTCACCTGTTTCACACAGCCCCCAGCCCACCTTCTCTAGTGGACCTCCGTTTACAGAGTTCCAGCTCTCATTTGTCTTTTAATAAGAGAGATGGAAAATAGAGCAAAGTCACCTCTCAGGATGTGCTTACGTATACTTTTGGGCAAACATTGGTTCCTACATTCCACTGTGTTTTCAAAAAATACAAGAGCATTTTTTCAGAACTGACTTTACAGACTAGGATAATTGGGGACCTCTTAGAAAGATTCCTGGTGTCGAGGGTAGGCCCTGCGGCTCCATCGGAAGGCCAGCCAGGAAAAATCCAGTAGCATTTTACTCAACTGTCTGGCTGCCTGCTGTGCCGTCCGGGCCATCCCACCAATACGCGTGAGGCTGACGGGTTGCTGTGAGTGGAGTACATTGGGGGGCAGTGATGGAAGTGGGGGATGAGTGGAAGGTGGTTGTGATCCTCGAGCTCTCCTTTACGGTTACCGAGGGGTTTTGTACCAGAAGAGAGGACAGGGATCAGTTGGCTGCTCCCTACAGCCTGATGCAAACCAATTGGTGTACTTGGCAGTAGAGCCATGATGGGCTCGGGGGCATTGTTTGGAAAATTTGAATTTCCCGCTAAATGCCTATGGTCACGGTGGTCATCGGGACTCAAGACTGCTGCTGTTCCTGCACACCATCTGCAATAGACTGCAGTGCTGGCCTCCCACTGATAATGACTGTGTGAAACGTAGCCTTGTGCCTTTCAGAAAACCAGCGATTCTGCGTATTATTCACGATTTCTCATCTCCCCAACTTCAGGGCTAGTTCATGGAGCAGGCAGTGCCTCCCCCAGGACACTAGTTCTTAACCTGTTAACTAACACAGTGTGTGCAAATGGGATTCCACATCAACTGTGTTTGAGAAATGTCCGAGTGAACCACAGTGACCAGATTTGGGTCCCAGAGGATTTCTTAGTCCTGGATATGTTCAAGGGCATGGTAAATGCCCTAGGAAAAGGAACAAATATAATAGACAGAATTACCCCAACATTTTTTTTTTTTTTTGATCTAACAACTTCTCTTTGGCCAACTACCTCTTAGCATTTCCTGGGTCTAGAGTTCTCTGGAATAGTGCTTTACAAGAAGAAAGCTATTTAATAATAGTTATAGGACAACATTATCTTTTGATGATCAATATAACTGTGATAAAGTTGAAGTCTTTAAAAAGCTATAAAATATCTCAGGAGCTAGATTTACAGAGTCTAACTGACCTCTGAACAACACAGGGGTTAGGAGGGCTGACCCCCTGTGCAATCAGAAATCCACGTCTAACTTCTGACTGTCCAAAAACTTAACTATTACCCTACCATTGACCAGAAACCTTACCGATGACATAGACAGTTAACACACACTGTATCCTTACAGTCAGGTAAGCCAGAGAAGAGAAAATACATTTTCAGTATTATATTGTATCTATCAAAAACAATCCACATGTAAGTGGACCCACGTGGTTAAAACCCATGTTGTTCAAGTGTGGGCTGTATGGCGTAGACTTGGTAAGTCATGGACACCTCGTTAAACTCAACTCCATACTAGTGACCTATTTTAGTGTCTAACGCCTCGGAGAACCTGCTGGAACCTAGGGGTTTTGTTTTTGTTTTTGTTTTTTTAATATTTTTATTTATCTATTTATTTGTCAGATAGAGAGAGAGCAAGCAAGCACAGGCAGACAGAGAGGCAGGCAGAGGTAGAGGGAGAAGCAGGCTCCCCGCCGAGCAAGGAGCCCGATGCGGGACTCGATCCCAGAACGCTGGGATCATAACCTGAGCCGAAGGCAGCCGCCCAACCAACCGAGCCACCCAGGCGTCCCTCTTTTTTTTTTTTTTTTAAATCAACATATAATGTGTTATTAGCCCTAGGGGTACAGGTCTGTGAATCACCAGGTTTACATACTTCACAGCACTCACCATATCACATACCCTCCCCAATGTCCATAACCCCACCACCCTCTCCCTACCCACCTCCCCCTGTGTGTTTTGTGAGATTAAGAGTCTCTTATGGTTTGTCTCCCTCCCGATCCCATCTTGTTTCATTTATTCTTTTCCTGCCCCCCAAACCCCCCACGTTGCATCTCCACTTCCTCATATCAGAGAGATCATATGATAATTGTCTTTCTCCAATTGACTTATTTCACTAAGCATAATAGCCTCTAGTTCCATCCACATCGTCACAAATGGCAAGATTTCATTTCTTTTGATGGCTGCATAGTATTCCATTGTATATATATACCACCTCTTCTTTATCATTCATCTGTTGATGGACATCTAGGTTCTTTCCATAGTTTGGCTATTGTGGATATGACTGCTATAAACATTCTGGTGCATGTGCCCCTTTGGATCACTGCATTTGTATCTTTAGGGTAAATACCCAGTAGTGCAATTGCTGGGTCGTGAACCTAGGGTTTCTTCCTGGAAAAAAGCTTATGTCTAAAAAAGCTTGCAGATGCCTTCTGGAAGGTCACAGAGCTCCCAGAGTATCTGCCCCATTTGGCCCATTCTGCCCTACAATTTTTTTGTTGTATCTGAATACCACCAGGATCACTGTTTGCTTTCTGTTCTGCTTTAACCCAGCTCAACTCACTGTAACTAAAGTGACTTTATTTTAAAGGCAATGCACTATGACTGTCTCAGACAGAAAATCAGCATCAACTGATATAAATAAAAGGTTCTACACAGTATATACAGTGGACCCCAGGCAGTGTTACTAAATCCTGGTGTGCATCATCGGTGGTGCCAGGTAAGGGCTGGGGGGCCTGGGTCCAGTTCGCCCCACCCCTCCTCTCTTACTCAGGAGATCAGCTAGTCTTAAAGGAGTGTCCAGACTAGCCCAGACAGAGTCCGTCTTCCTAAAGGTGGTAACTTTCTCAGCATGAACTACCTTAGAGCATCCTGCTTTTGGTAGAAGCCACTCTAAAACAGTTCCCTAGAATCTTGTTTCTCCAAGTGTGGTGCCAGGACCAGCACAGCAGCCCCTGGGAGATGGCAGGAAATGCAGAGGCTTGGCCTTCAGACCTGCTGAGTCAGAATCTGCATTTTAACAAGATCCCCAGGTGCCTCGGTGCACATTCAAGTTGGAGGGGCCCGACTGAGAGGTAAAGAAGTCCAAGTTTCCATTTGCTCAGGGGGCAAAGCAGCAAGGCTTTGGTTGTGCATTCCATTCTGTATAGACTTCTTTCTTTTCATGAGTAAAAAGGAGAGACAAACAACCAAGTATTTGGAAAATCAGCTGAGTGTTTTATTTATTTATTTAATTTTTTTGCAATGCGAAGTAAAATTTGATAGTAAAAAGTACCTATTCCGAAAAGGTCTCTCTGCAATTTTTCCTGAAACCCCAGTTTTATTTTCTTTTTTGTTGAGTGTTTTAAATTAGACCTTTGATGCCATGAGACTTTATGTCCATGATTATTTTCATTTCGACTTGCCCGTTTTCACTGAGCATCTGTTACACAGAATATACTGGAGCTGGAAATGCAAAATCAGGAAGTCACCACCATACTTGCCTTTAAGGAGCTCACGTCCCTTGCAGTTCCTAAGCCCTTAGGATTGTTAGTCAGGAGCTCGCCATCTCCTAAGAAAACCAAAATATGGTCATGGGTGCACGCTAGGTGAGAATGTTCCTTTCACCTCTGGACTTTTGTTCTTACCTGAGATGTCACCAGGTTATTTTTGTTAAGTAAGCACATGTCATAAAGTAAACCTGGCAGTTTGGGATAACAGGCCTATCCTGAGCCCTGTGGTGAGGGTGTGGAGTCTTCCGGAAGCTCAGTGTTGCCTCTTCCCAGGAGGCACTGTCCCATAGAGAATAGTGTACCTCCAATACTTTGCCCCATTGCAGAGGCACATCCTTGGACGGTAGTCTGGTCAGCTCCCAGATGCTCAAACAAACCTCAGTGCCAAGAACAGAGTTTCCTAAAGCAGACCCAGTTTTGGGGGAGATTGGCATGCACCTGTCATCCATGCTTCTCACCAGATTTCATAGAGCAGTCCACACTCTGTCTCTGCTATGTTCCATCCTCTTCTATCCCCCCTCCCCGACTCTGGGGTTACATTACAAAAAGAGCAGGCATGTTTTGAGTTAGGGGGTCAGTCTCAACATACCACTCATCGTCTGAGTTGGATGAGATCAACATCCACACCTTTTGAAAAATAACTAGTTCCATGGATATTATATAGGAGGAAAATATATGAGTGTGTTGGGATATTATAGAAGCAAATGCACAGAGAAAAACAGATGTTCTGTCTTTTAAAGCACACAAAATGATCGTATTTAGGTAAGTGTCAAATCCCTGTTATTGTGAAACTGTGTAAAGCTAAAAGGATTATACCCAAGTATGCCCAAGGGTTGAGCAGCCACATAATTACCCATAAATTTTCAGGTACTGAACACCTGCTCTAGATCTTCCTGGAGGCAATTAAGAAGGAAGAGAGATGTTTGAAGAAGTCTTTTTCCTTAATCTAGCGTGTTAATTTCCCAATCGGTTCATCAGTAGCCCCCTTCCCTTCCAAGCTGTGAAACTACCCTCACCTATGTTATGTTCTGATGATGTCATTTTGGAGTAAGAAAAGAGAAGAAAAGCTCCAGTTTCAATAGGGAGACTAAAATGACCTCCAAACCTGGTTTCATCAAGTAAACTAAATAGATCACTAGGGAATTGGGGTTGTGCTGGAGACGATGCAGGATGCTCCAGCCAATCTATCCATTTGTCTTCAGCCTTCAAGGCACAGCTCAAGAACTCCTCCAGGAAATCTTCCCTGGTCAAGCCCTGCCCTCACAGAGTCGGCCTCCTCACCCTAGTCCCAGTACAGTCGGCACTTGCCCGTTCTTTGTGCTACTGTCTGCACACCAGGACCTTCCACCTGCTCTGCTCTCGGCCCACAGAGCACTTGCCCAGATCCTAGCGTGGCCCCACCCGCCTCCATCTTTTGTCCACAGGTCACCTCCAGGCAAGCTTTCCAGCCACTCTGTCTAGGACATCCCTACCCCAATAGTGCCATTTCCTACTTACTGACTGGCCTCCCCGCCTAGAACGGAAGTTCCATGAGAGCTGGGCTCTTGTCCAGCTCATTCGTGGCTCCACTCCTCATGCCTAGGATACTGCTTGGCACATGGCAGGTACTCCGTAAACATTTGTGGAGTGGAGAAATAAATGCCTCATTACCTTATCTCTAATGAAGGTTCTCAAAGGGAAGTGCAGCCTCTCTAGAGACAGCTGCATGTTGCACGTAGCCCACCCCATGCGTAGACACCGGAAGAGTGGAGATGATTTAAAGACGTCAGCACAGCAGTTCTGAACCAGTAAGGTAGAGGTATGCTTCAGTGACCCGTCTTCCTGGTGTGGGATAAGCCCCTGAAATTAGTCTTTGGGATCCCCTCTGATTAAAGTGGCTGACGTTGAAACAGAAAGCTTGAATCACCCAGGTGGAATGGCCCCATTAATTCTCTTAATTGGGCTATTGTTTCAATTTCATCTGAAATGTCAGGCTTAGCAGTTTATTTTTATCCAAGAGTCCATCTAGACCAGTAAGCAACAGGACACCAGTGGTGGGGGAGCTGTAATCCAGATAATGCTAATACATTATTCATGCCAGTTTGATTAATGGTCTTCTTTGAAATCTTATCTCCATCATCACAGACAGATATGTATTGATAACCTCTAAGCTTTCAGTGATGTGCTCAGCTGGGTAAGACTCTGCCTTTAGCTTTGAGGCAGAATGCAATGTTGGGAATTTACAAGCCAGCCAGTGAGTTTGGAGAATTGTCTGCTCAGGCCCCCAAATATACCATTATCTGGTTAGGAAACTGTAGAATAGCTGAGATGTTTCAGAGAAGTGAAGTGACTTTCCCAAGGTCGCCTGGCATGCTCATGGCCCAGCCAGGATGGTTGTTCATGTAGATGTTTTTTTTCCTGCCTTGGAATTGCAAGTTCCCTCATTCAATTCTGAGGCACCGACTGTGCACACTACATTAGGCTTTTCTTTACTTCAAAACTCATGATTCAACTATTGCCTTAATACAATCTTGATGAGGAGCCAGGGTAAAACTCAGATTTATACATAGCTAGGACAGTAGCAGTTCTTACAGTGTTGTTTTTCAAGAGCTTCTGAAAACCTTTCAAGAGCTTCTGAAAACTCTTTGCCTAACTATGAGCATCTAGGCTCTTCCTCTAATGTTGAACCATCCCTTGGAAATTGAGTGACCAGAGCTAAGTTGTACCATATGCCTTCTAAATGAAACTTTTCCAGTATTTGTTCAGTGTTCCTCAGAAGATCCAGGTAACACAAGGATACGTTCTAGGCCAAACCATCCTTTCTAATATCAATGTCAAGAACATACCTGCAGTAAACTCCAGAATACCTTTTCCTTTTCCACCACTTAGAAATGTAATACCAGCATAGCATAAGTCTATCCTGTACCACTCATCATTTTTAAAGCCAGACCATTTCTAAGAAAGTTATTTTTAGAAGACTACTCCCTAAACTAGAATTGCACTCCCATTCTTGAATCTATTCTAAAAATCAAGTCCTAAAGTTTGCTTCTGGAATTGTGGGTGGAAAAGAAAGCCCTAACATACTCAGGGCAAGTGTTTCAGATAAGAGTGGACTCCTCCTGTGCTCTGCCCTCTCATGGCGTGTGTGTGTGTGTGTGTGTGTATGTGTGTGTGTGTGTGTGTGTGTGTGTGTACGCACGCACGTGTGTGTGATGCCAGAGCTAGCTTCTCATCCATGTCAAGGATAGAATTCAGCTTTTGCAGTATTTAAGTCAAATCTGACCAAAGTGAGAGTGTGACTGTAGCCATGACAGTCTGTCCTAGGAGGATTTGCAATGGGATTTAAAGACTAAATGCAGTGTTGGCTAAATCTTCGTGCTGGAGGTAGGGAGCCCTGCACTCTCAGAGTATTGCTAACTGGGAATAGATCTGGTAATGAAAACCTCTCGTGTCCCATGCACAAACGAGGGAATGTTGACCGTCATGTATTGTGTGTCATTTCCAACAGTGTGTGTTGGAAATCTATTATTGACTTGCTAATCATGTATGAGGTTAATGGCAGCATATAAAATGTGTTCAAGGACAGCATAAGGGATTATCCATGATTCAGGTATCAGAAATTCAGGTGAAACTATTTTAAAGCAACACTTTAGCAACAATGTATTCCTTTCCAGCCTGACATCTTGTTCTAAGAAAGTTTCCTCCCTGGTTATAAAAGATTTGTTGAAAGGAACTGGCAGATTCAGAAGAGTAAAGTACAGGGAAAAAAATCCTCCCACCAATAGCAGCATGAACTGATGTCCACATTTATAGCTTCATAGTTCTCCAACTATCTGTCAGACAAAATCCTGACCAAAAAATAGAGTAGAAATGCTGTTCAAGCTAGGTTTGGGTTTTTTTTTTAATCATTTACTCAACACTTAAGACAGCAGACTGTCTACATTTTGGAAACCAAGCCAAATGAATGTAATCTTTTTTTATGTAGCAGACCTTCAACTATCCCGTTCCTTACAAGTCTTCCTTTTTCCGACTTGAATAATCCTAGTACATCATGCTGTTCTTTTCCCAGACAACAATTTCCAGACTTTTCGCTTTCCCGGGTTTTCAGATGGAGCCCTCACTTCTAGATGTGTGCTGGAGAGCTGTGCTTCTCAGATGGTCTATACTGAAAAACCAGGAGGACCAACCAGCTTCGGTGTGTCACTGACACGTGGCTCTACCATGTGGCATGCTATATAGCTCGTCCTGTATAAACTTTGCCACTTGAGTCAGGAGTACCTGAACCAATACACACTTCAGTCAGGAAGCCAAGCTTGCTTATCTTGTTCTTGGGTATTATGACAATATCCAAATGCTCTAGTAGTTTCTAAACCCTTCCCTCAGTTTCTGCACTTATTCCTCAAAACCACACTTGGGGGCGCCTATGTGGCTCAGTTGGTTAAGCAACTGCCTTCAGCTCAGGTCACGATTCCGGAGTCCTGGAATCGAGTCCCACATCAGGCTCCCAGCTCCATGGGGAGTCTGCTTCTCCCTCTGACCTCCCCTCTCATGCTGTCTCACTCTGTGTCTCTCTCTCAAATAAATAAATAAAATCTTAAAAAAAAAAAAAA
>RCUC01149195.1:0-54556 GCA_003697995.1 Taxidea taxus jeffersonii
AGGATCAGAAACAAAGAGCAAATTGTGGAGGTGGGGATGCCCCCCAACACCCACATACTGGTCCTACTGGTTTGCTGGGTGAAGTGTGCCTTTCTGGTACATAGAGCCTGTGGGTGGTCTGAACTTGACCACTCTCTCCTGGAGCATCCCCCGGTCAAGAGACCGCCTTCCTCTCCCGCACAACGCTTACCACTGTAATGGAAACAGCTTTTCCTCTGAGGTCTGCCCTGCACCTTCCAGGGCCTTGAGTCCCTCAAACACTTCTGCACACTAAGCCCAAGCAGCTAAGTGGCTGAAAGTCTCAGGTCCTAGGAAGAGGACAGAGATGGGACCAAATGCCTGTGTCTAACCTCTCCAGTTCATCCACCTTCAGACTCAGCTGTTTATTTTCCTTCTGGGAAGACTGGTGTTTCTCTCTTGCCATCTCCAGCTTGTCCCCCTGATGTTCGATCTAAAATGACAGGAACACAGACCTGTTTATGAAGGAACTTCCCGGTGCAGCCCTCCCTTCCCACTAGGACCTGTCATCCACACCCAGGAGAGGGGCGTGCCGCCCTCAGCAGGCATCCCAAGTCTCAACGCACAACCTGGAGGAGAGAGGAGAGGAGGGACAGGTTAGGCCCAACTCCCGTGAAGGCTTGCCCCACACGAAGAGAAGCCAGGTTTGATCCCGATGAACCACGGTGACGCTTTCTTGATCAGAAGCCACTCAGTGGGGTCCGGGGCAGACATGAGAAGGCGGAAGCAGATGGCAGGTTTAACTGGCCCACACGATGTGCCACGGAGCTTTACCAGTTACATTGTTGGCACCGCTGATCTCATTCTCCCTTTGAATGGGGACAAGGGCACGCAAGGCAACAGGAAACCTAGCAAGTCTTTCAGGCTGGCAAGTTTGAGAGGTTCTTCAGAGGGCTGCCGTAAGCCAAAGCCTCAGACGCCAGGCTCAAAATGCCCTCAATTCTCAGGCTCAAGAGAGGGCAGGCAACTGAAGAGGACTGAGAACACGGGCTCGGGAAGCAGATGGAGCTGGCTGGGTTCCAAACCCTGTTCACTAAGCATCAACTCTGTGACCTCAGGAAATTATGCCCCCGTGCCTTGGGCTGCTTTCGGGAAAATGGGGGAAAACAGTATCTACATCTTAAAAAGTGTCTGGGAGAATTACATGAGACAATACCGGAGCACAAACTCTGTGCTCAAGAAATAACAAGCTACTTTTATTATTACGAGGTAGCAGGTCCAGAGAGGGGAAGGGCCTCGCCTAAGGTCCCCCTGCAAAGGAGAGGCACATAGTCTCTTAGACCACAGGCAGGATTCCAGTCACCCAGGGACAGACTGCTTCTGGGACGAAGGGAGCCCTCTTTCCCATCAGAACCTCAGGCAGCGGGTGTGGTAAGAGTAGTGAAAGGCAGCTAAAGCAAGAGAAAGGTGGGGAAGAGCACACAGAGGACGTGGTGGGGAGGCGGAGTCTCCCCTGGGGGCGTGGCCGAGCACAGCGACAGAGCGGAAGTACAGAGGCACGTGGAGACTTGGGGGGGCGGTGTGCGGCAACACAGGAGAGTGACGGCTCCTATAACTACAATCACTTTGTGCAAACACAAGGCATTTGGCACACCAGACTTTTATTTCACAGCACTGATGATAGCTCACTCCTTTCAGAAAGCGGCAGCCAAGAAAAAGGAAGTGGTCCTCCCTTGGGGGGGGCGTGCAGCTCATCTCGGTAAGCGGGACCCTGCTCGCGCCAGTTCGTGGGACCCTTTCTGCCAGTCCCTTACCCGGCTGCGCAGGTCTGATATGATGGCTGTGAGGTCGATGTTCTTCCTCTCATAGCCCTGCAGCTGGTCTTGGCACTCTGCCAGCTTGGCCTCCGTGATCTTGAGGATGTCGGGCAGCTGCTGCAGGTCAGCCAGCTGGGACTGGAACTGCCTACGGGCCTGGAGTGGGGGAGAGAAAAGCCCGCCATTGGGAACGGTCCTGCTGCGAGTGGGGCCAGGCAGAGTCCTTTGGGGTTAAGGCAGGGCCACCCTCGGTCCCCTGAAGAGGGCCCACCCTCCCCAAAGGCCACTGAGGGTGTGCAGCTGTTCTCTGAGGGACACACTTGACCCCCAAATGGCTTTCGGAGCCTGCCACTGCTTTAGTGATTGAATAACAATGGCAATCACATAGCAAACCCCAGGACCCAGGCCCTGTGCTAAAGGCTCTTGCAATTAATTCTTGCAACGACCTATAAAGTGGGAGCTGTTGTCCCAATACAAGGATCAAAGGAGCGAAGTCATTTCCCTAAGGTTGCCCAGCGGGAAACAGAGCCAGGATGAAGGTCCGGTCCAACTCCAAAGCCCGTAGGAAGGCAATCCCAGTGCTCCAGTTCGGAGGAGAAGGTCAGAACTCTGTGATTTAGTCCATCCCTGTATTAACAAGGAGGCTGACGACCGGATGGGGCAAGGATTTGCCCAAGGCTACGTAACAGATGAGTGGCTGGGCCTGCACTCAGCCCTTCTCCTCGGTTAATATTAAGATAACCTCCTTAGCTGGAGAATAAGGCTTTCTGGGGGAAAGCGGGAGGCGATGGGAGGCACAGCTTTGGGTTGACACAGAACAAAATAGGCGATGCCTAAGACCTGGCAGAGCTGAGCATCTGAATCCACTTGGATGCTGTAAGCAGGAGAGATATTTTAAGGAAACTGAAGAAAGAAAAAAAACAGGAGAAAAAGGAAGAAAGCAGCAGAGAGAGAGAGCGCGAGAGCGAGCACGGGCACAGTAGTGGGGACCAGCCCTGCAATGAGAAAACTCGTCCATCTGGCTGGTCCCCATCAGGGAGACTCACAGGCGGCCGAGGAGGACAGACATGGGATTGGGCGGGGAAGAGAGCAAGCAAGGGGAGCAGTACCGCTTCGATCTCTTTGTTCATCTCATCTTTAAGGATCTTGTTCTCTTTGTCACAGCGCTCCAGCTGGGCAGCTACTTCATCAGCCTCCAATCTGGTCTTCATCACCTGGGGGCCAGCGAAGCATTGCACGCGGTTTCCGCGAGAAACATACCTTTGCAGCCCGACCCTTCCAGGGAGAGGGTAACATCCTGGGCCGCTGCCTACCTGACTCTTATAGTTGTCAATCATCCCTTCATAGTTCTTAACCGATACCTTCAGCTGCTGCACCTCGATGTGCGCCTGGTTGAGCTTGTCCTCCATCGGGGCGAAGCTAGCCTGCAAGGGGCGGCTACTGAGTCACCCACAGGAAGGTTCCCAGAGCCGGCAGCCATCCCACCCTCACCCCACACTCCGAGGGGCCATCAGGGGAAGCCGCGCCCACTCAAACCCACACCAGCAGTATCCCTCATAGGTTGCTCCGGGCAACCCAAGTAAACAAGGAACTGACCTGGGAACAATGAATGGAGGGCCACCAACCTCCCCCACAAGCGAACATGCACCTGTAACTTTGACTCCCTCAGAACTTAATACTAACAGCCCACTGTTGACCAGAAGCCTTACCAATAACATGCATAGTCGATTAACACATATTTTGTGTGCTCTGTGTATCACATATTGTACTCTTAGAATAACGTAAGCTAAGGGGACGCCTGCATAGCTCAGTGGGTTAAGCCTCTGCCTTCGGCTCAGGTCATGATCTCAGGGTCCCGGGACTGAGCCCTACATCTAGCTCCCTGCTCGGTGGGGAGCCTGCTTCTCCCTCTCCCTCCGCCTCCTGTTCCCCCTGCCTGTACTCTCTCTGTGTCAAATAAAATCCTTACAACAAAAACAAACAAAAAAAAGGAAGCTAAAGCAAAGAAAATGTTAGGCAAATCATAAGAAAAAATACATTTACAGTACTAAACTGTATTTATAAAAAAAAAATCCACATATAAGTGGACTTGCACCGTTCAAAGCTGGGTGTCAAGGGTCAGCTGTAGATGCAAATAAGCAACTACGTTTGTTTTTGTTTTTAAAGATTTTATTTATTTGACAGAGAGAGATCACAAGTAGGCAGAGAGGCAAGCAGAGAGAGACAGAGAAGCAGGCTCCCTGCTGAGCAGAGAGCCCAATGCGGGGCTCGATCCCAGGACCCTGAGATCATGGCCTGAGCCAAAGGCAGAGGCTTAACCCACTGAGCCACCCAGGCGCCCCGCAACTATGTTTTCTTGTCCTTACTACAAAAGCAATATAGGATCATGAAAGAAAATGGAGGTGGGGGGCAACTGGGTGGCTCAGTCTGTTAAGCATCTGACTCTTGGTTTTGGCTTAGGTCATAATCTCGCGGTCGTGGGATGGAGCCCTAAATCAGGCTCCCTGCTCAGTGGGGAATCTGCTTAGGATTCTCTCTCTCCCTTTCCTCCTGCCCGTCCCCTTTCCCGTGTTCTCTCTAAAATAAATAAATAAATCTTAAAAAAAAAAAAAAAAAAAGGAAAAACCACAATGGTGGTTAAGACCAATGATGCATGATGCCTTGCCTTATGGCTGTCCTAGCTGAGCAGATACTTTATTTTTGATTTTCAACAAAAATGGGATTGTATTTACTGCTTTGCAAGGAACAATTCCCTTCCCTACTTCTCAAGTCGACAAATGTCCTCCTTCAACCTCAACGTTCACCTTCGTAGATGGGACGAAAGAAATCATGGTGTGTCAATGCAATAAAACAATGTACAGTCATTTGAAAGAGATAAAGCTAAAAAACCAAACAGATAAAGATAGCCAAGACCTATGGGTGAGTGAGAAAAGTAAGCTGCAGAATAATGGGTGTGTACGTGTTTCAACATCTCTATTGGTATTAGGGGGAAAAAACCTGGACAAATATGTATCTGGAGTTCCCAAAGAGCATCACTTCTGTATCACAGTTCTGTAATGTTTTCCACTGCTCCTGGAAACATGATCTAAGACAATACAGGTCTAGAGACACCATTTTGAACAGCCACACCGTATTATGTGCCACAGACACACAAGCTGTAACGAATCCCCCAGCCATTGTTAGGCGTAGAGGATGCCTTTCATTTCCCAGGAACCTCACTACAACAGATGAGCGGCCACCCCTCCCACCAGAATGGCTCCCATGAGGAGGACTGACAATACCCCCAGGAGACAGGAGACATGGAGCAACTGTTACCTCTCGAATAACCTGGGTGGGAGTGTAACTTTGTACACGTGCCTTATTCTACAGCAACATTTACCAAAGCTAAACTTAGGCTCACCATCTGATGACCTGCAATTCTAACTCAAGGTATTTAACTGCAAATATATCCCAAATAGGTATGGCCAAAGATGTACGAAGATACTGTACAAGTCAAATGTCCATTGAGAGGAGGGATAAATGGAGTGTGCTGGGGTCCTCCGGCGCCAGCGGACAGCACGGACCCTGAGACCTGCCTCACAACACAGATCGTCTGCAGACAGAAGGCTGAATGAAAGCCAGGCACGGAATTCAAAAACAAGTAAGCAATTCTGTGTGGACTGAAGTCAGGAGAACAGTCACCTTTGCATACTTATTTGTAAGCGGGTGAGGTCAGGCAACGTTAGGAAGGTTTGGATCAGGGTGGGTGATAAGACAAAATGTGTCAAAAAAAAAAAAAAAAAAAAAGACAAAATGTGTCCACTTCATGAAAATTCTAGAATGTTGTACCTCTCCGTATGTCATACTTAACAAAAAATCAGTAAAAAGAATAAACCTGGGGTGCCTGGCTGTCTGTCTCAGTGGGTAGAGCATGAGACTCTTGATCTCGGAGTTGTGAGTTCAAGTCCCATCCTGGGTGTAGAAATTACTTAAAATTAATTTTTTTTCAAAAGATTTTATTTATTTGACAGAGAGATAGAGAAAAAACATAAGCAGGGGAGAGCGACAGGCAGAGGGAGAAGCAGCCTCCCTGATGAGCAAGAAGCCCAATGTGGGGCTCGATCCCAGGACCCTGGGATCATGACCGGAGCCGAAGGCAGACGCTTAACCAGCTGAGCCATCCAGGTGTCCCTTAAAAGTAAAATCTTTAAAAAAATAAACAAATAAACCTAGACTGGACTGTCCAGATCCGTTCAAAAGATCCAGCCTGGCTCTGAAACGTGAAAGAGCAAGTGGTCTAAAGCAGGAGCTCCAGAAGGAGACTGGGCTCCAGATCTTAACACCAACACTTCCCGGGCACAATCCTGGCAACAGACGTGACCCTTCTCTAAGTCTGTTTCCTTATTCTGTAAAGTAGAGACTCACTATCGGGAGGTTGGGAGGTTAGAGAGAATGGATGCACTTCAAGGGGACGGCAGCCCCCAGGAGTCAGTGTCCACCTCCAGCTGGCTGTGTTGCACGCACACGGGCCGGGTGTCCGTGTTAAGCATCTCACACTCATTACCGCATTCTCATCAGAGCCTCCTTTCCTCCCACTAAGAAACCACAGTGACAGGATAAACTGTCTACCCAGGGCCTGCCGCTAGTGAAAGGTGGTCAGAACTTGATCCAGGCCTTTATTTATTTATTTAAAAGATTTTATTTATTTACTTGAGAGGGAGAGGGAGAAGCAGATCCCCACAGAGCAGAGAGTCCAACATGGGGCTCGATCTCAGGACCCCAAGACCATGACCTGAGCTGAAGGCAGATGCCTAAGCGGCTGAGCCACCCAGGCGCCCCGAATCTAGGCCTTTCTGACTCCAGCGCAAACCCTCCTACTCATGTCGCTGCCCCCAGACCCTCTGAAGACCCCTGAGTCATTTCTGGGAGTCCATCCAGAGTGCCCCATCAGGGTCCCCACTGCCCTCCACCCCTGGTGCGGCCCGCTTTCACTACAGACCTTCAGCCTCTCGTTCTCTAGCTTGAACGCGGAGTACTCGGCCGTCTGCCGGTGTAATCTCTCCACCAGACTGTCCCGATCTTCCCGCATCTTCTCCTCCAACGTTTGTTGTTGGTTTACGAGATCTGTCACCCGGCTGGTAGGTCGCAGAGAGCAAGCAGGGAAAGAGAAGTGTTATATGGGTTCTGAGAAGCCCAGGTCTTTGTGTGGAGTGGGGCCAAGTGTTCCTCCGCAGTGCCGCCTCGTGGCGCCCTGTCTGTTCCTGACTCTCCACTCCACTGCCCTGCTCTGGCCTGGGGCTGCCACTGTGGCAGTCCCACATAGCAGCCCCCTTCTTTCAGCCTTTACGTCTGTCTCCCGTACCACCCCGTCCAGAAGCCTTCTGTGTTCCGATCCTCCCATGAGGCCAGGACACCACGTGAAGACAAGAACCAGAGACGCGTCCCTTCCCAGCTCTCCACGGGCCCCCCTTGGATCTCTCAGCCCAGCAGGTCTTTAAGTTAGGACAGAACTCCCAGGCTGGAGGCAGAGGCTTAATCCACTGAGCCTCTGCCTTCGGCTCAGGTCATGATCCCAGGCTCCTGGGATCGAGCCCCGCATCGGGCTCTCTGCTCAGCGGGGAGCCTGCTTCCTCCTCTCTCTCTGCCTGCCTCTCTGCCTACTTGTGATCTCTCTCTATGTCAAATAAATAAAATCTTTAAAAAGAACTCCCAGGCTGGGTGGTCAGGGACACCCCCCAACCTTCCTTCCCCTTGTTCACGTGTGTGAACGTTTCCCTCGAACAGATGGGAAGAGAAAGAAGCCATGTGCTCACGTGCCCTCACTCCCTTCCCCAACCCCCCAGTCACCCAGCAGGGCTGTGATCCGGCAGCAGAGACCGTGGCCCCACAGGAGCACTGGGGCTCGCAGATGCTCGTGGTGACCACAGGCCCCACACAGAACCTCGACACAGTGTGGGCTCTCAGGAATGATCAGTCACGGTTCGTTCAGCGAATACGTGCTAAGCACAGAGCAGGCCCGAGCTAACAGGTCACGTTGTTGTAGCTCAAACTCCTCCTCAGCCTTAGAAACCCAGCGCAGACTTCCCTCCTCAGAGCATCTCTTCCCCAGTCCCTCCCCTCTGTACCATGGATCCTTCCACCTTCGTTATCTGTCTTCTCCTACCGGACAGAGAACCCTCGGAGGGCGGCAGCTGACAGCGGGCCCGCCGCAACAGCAGGTTCTCAGAGTGTTTGCTAAAGTGAGTTGCATCCAGCAAAAGACACTTCTTCGGTGAGTTCCCCCGTGACTGGCCCACAGCCCCGGGAGGCCGGGTCTCTGCGGCCTGGTGCTCTCTGTCGGAGCGCAGGGTTCACTCCGTGAGGGCAGGGAATGCGTTTTTCTTGTCTTTGTGGTGACCCCCAAGGCCAGCACACAGCCTGGTACAGAGCAGATGCTCCAGAAATACTTTTCAAATGAATGAACACATGATCGGAGGTGACACGGAGACTGAATGGTGCCTGGTCCACAGTGGCGAGAAAGGTGTGAGTTCAGTCCCCTACAACTGGAGGCCACCTTTGCCCCCTACTCTGACTTACCGACTCCTGTCACAGCGCCGGCCAGGCCTGTCGGCCCCTCAGCCCAGTGCAGCCCCTGGCGGGCAAGCCCACCCGGCAACCGTGAGGGCACCGGGCCCCCGCCTCAGGTGCCAGGCCCCTTGCCCCTGTGCACCCGCTTCCCTCCATCAGCCCGCGCGCCCTCGCCTAGCACACGTACTCATTCAGGACGATAATTTCCAGCTCGAGGTCTCCCTTGTCTTTCACAACCTGATTGTAGCGGCTCCTCCATGATTCCAGAGTGGATAAAGCTTCAGCGACATAAAGATCCTGGGAACGGGTAACAACAGGGCCCGTCAGCCTGGCGACAGCGCTGAGGCCGAGGGAGCTGGATGCCCGGCTCATCCTGGACGACTCCTCACCCCTGCAGTCCCTTTCCAGAGAGCATCAAGGTTGACCAAACCCAGCGGTAGCTTCTAGATTTCCAGCAATCAGACTCACTCTGCTTCCAAAGCCTTCCTGAACTGTCATTTCCGTGCATGATACTGACAAGGCTCAACTGTCCCCACTGGTGTCTCCAGCCAGCCGCCCACCCTGCTTCCATCCTTTTGCCCATTTACTCACCCGCTGCCTCCCCTTCCCCCAGCCAGTCCCCCTTCCCACCATTACCCTCCATCTGATCGCAGCCTAGCCAGCACCCCCCGCCTCCAGCCCCGGCCGCCCTCAGGGAAGGCCCCCCACCTTGTCAGCAAGTTGCACATGCAGCTGCTCAGCGTACTCCTCGCTCTTCTCAGCTCGCTCCTTCTGGGCTCGGATGGCCTTCTTTAAGGTTTCTTTGTCTCGGTCTCCCTTTTGCTTTAATTCCTTCAGCTGCTCCATGATGGCCTCCACTTCTGCCTTGTGCTGGTTCCCACTGCGCTCCAGGTTCTGGGAGGGCAAGGCCAGAAGCGGGTAGGGGGTGGAGAGAGACAAGAGTGAAGGGGAGAGAGGGGAAGGGGGACCAGCAAAAAGAAGCGGTGAGGAAGAGGGAGAGACAAAATATGGGTCACCAACTGTGTGGGGGCTTAGTGCTCTCAAAATGCAGGCCTGGGACAGGGCTCATTCCTAGTGCCCTGTGGCATCGCTCCAGATCGCTGAACCCATCGAGGCTGAATGTTAGGACAGAACTCTATTCTGGAATTCTTCCTTCAACTCCCAGCTCTGTGGTCAGAAGTATCTCAGCAGAGGCGTGACCTCAGAGGGTCCCTGGCTCACGAAGGTGAGCAGCATTTGAGACCATTCCCTCCCCAGGGGGAGTTATGAAACTGGAGAGCCTAAGGGATTAAGTGATCGGCTCTAGGTCAAGGGACTCAACCGGGTCACTGTAGGGAAGGGCACCCAGGGACCTCCAGGGTCCACCGCCCTTGCCACTGTCCCAGAGTCTCTCCACAGACTGAATGCACTGGCAGCCAACGCCCCATAAACTGTCGGGGCAAAGCCTTCCTGAGTGTGGCCCAGGACTGCCTCGCCCCAGCCCCTCCTTCCACACCTGCGGGACGGGCAGGTACCTTGATCTGCATGCACAGGCGACTGTTCTCTGCCTCCTTGCACCGGAGCTGGGCCTGCAAATGCCCACGCATGGACTCCATGGATTTTGACAGCTCCGACGCGGTCTTTGCTTGAGCCTTTGGAGAAATGGAGAAAGTGACAGGGCCAGCATTTGAACCCGTGTCTCTGGCCCCAGTGCACACTCTGCACACCAAGCTCTACTGGCCCGTGAGGAGGAGCAACCGTAAGGGGTGGTACCTTCTCGCATTGTATTTCCTGGAGTAGCTCTTCTACCTCCTTGTCTTTGTCTTGCAGGAGTAACAGTAGGCGCTAGAGAGAACACACAGGGTTCTGAGCTCCTGAGGAAGGGCAAGCAAGCTGGGCCCAGTGGGGGGACAGCCACTCCTGTTAGTGCCCGGCCCCCAGGGCCCAAGGTCCCGAATATACCAGCCCACGTCACAGAGATCATGACAGGAAGCACCAACTATGTGTATTAAATATTTAAGACAACAGACATGTTACTGATCTTGCAATTTAAAGTAATGTGAAGGGTGCATGGGTGGCTCAGTTCGTTAAGCATCCAACTCTTGATTTTAGCTCAGGTCTTTAATCTCAGGGTTGTGAGTTCAAGCCCCGTGTTGGGCTCCACGCTGTGGAGCCTGCTTAAGTAGTAATAATAGTAATAATTAAAAAGTAAATAGGAGCACCTGGGTGACTCAGTCAGTTAAGTGGTCTGACTCTTGCTTTCAGCTCAAGTCATGACCTCAGGGTTGTGAAAGTGAGCCCTGCAGCAGGCTCTGCACTCAGTGGGGAGCCGGCTTCAAGATTCTCTCCCTCTGCACCCTCCTCCCCCAGCTCACACATGCGCTCTCGCTCTCTCAGATAAATAAATGTTATAAATAAATAGATAGAATAATGTTAGCTGGGGAAAACAATGAAAATCAAAACAAAAATGCTAAAGAGTACTCGTAAAACCCCAGCCAAAGAGAACCACTGTTAAAATACATTAAAAACTCTCATGCAGGGACACCTGGGTGGCTCAGTGGGTTAAGCCGCTGCCTTCAGCTCGGGTCATGATCCCAGCATCCTGGGATCGAGTCCCACATCGGGCTCTCTACTCGGCAGGGAGCCTGCTTCTCCTCACCCCTCTCTGCCTGCCTCTCTGCCTACTTGTGTGATCTCTATCAAATAAATAAATAAAATCTTAAAAAAAAAAAAAACCTCTCATGCATATTTTGTTCCATAACCTACAATCATACATTTACCATAATGTGATTAAATCTTCTACTTCTTTTGAAACAGCAGCTTGAAGTTTCAATTTACTGGTGTATCATAAATTGATTCCCAGGGGCACTTGGGTAGCTCAGTGGGTTAAAGCCTCTGCCTTCGGCTCAGGTCATGATCCCAGGCTCTTGGGATCGAGCCCTGCATGGGGCTCTCTGCTCAGTGGGGAGCCTGCTTCCTCCTCTTTCTCTGCCTGCCTCTCTGCCTACTTGTGATCTCTGTCTGTCAAATAAATAAATAAAATCTTTAAAAAAAAATTGATTCCCAGCCTCTCATGCTGGGGATACAGATTTGGGCATTATCTCCTTCGATGCCAAATCTCCCACTGTGCTGTTAGGAGGGGCCCTAAGGGCCAAGGGACACACCATGGAAAACATGGCTTCCATCCTCCTCCTCTCTTGGAGACTTGCGTGGCCATGAATAAATCAAAAAGTTTTGGAGTTAATCCAGTGAACTTTTTTTATACAGGTCAGCCTGTTTCCCAATTTATCTGGTCTCCCATCACTCCCTGAGTTTGTTTCTGGCACCCATTAACATGGTGAGGAACTTAGGGTTCCATGGGCCAGACTTTGTAATGTACTGCCTTGGGAGAGATTCCTAGAATCGGAATTGTTGAGTCAAAAAGTCTGAACCTTTTGATGGCTTTTAATCCATAATACAAAGAAGGCAATTCAAGAACAGATGCTGATGGCTGATCAACGCAGCAGCAGTGGCAGCATCCCTCATGTTGTGCTCAGCGTGGTGGTTCAAGCTCCCAAGGGATCAGTTAGACAAACCCAGTGGAGCAGGCGGGATAGGGGACATCAGCCCATCTTACGGATCATGAAACTAAGACCCAAAGAAATGTCAGAACCAGGCTCCAGCCCCCCCCCCCCCCCCCACCCCGCGCACTGTCTCTTATAAGCCACTAGAGCCGGCAGGGGGCGCTGTGTTACCGCTTTCTCTGAGTCCGCCTCCGCCAGCCGTTTGAGCAGTGCTCCTTGTTGCTCCATCAGCTTTTCGGAATCCTTCAAGGGAAGACACCGGGAGAGACAAGAGGTTAAGCAATGAAGCCAGATGTCTGGATTCTTTGCCTTTTCTAAAATATAGGAGTCATAAATAAATTGCAATCTCGTAATATTCAGTGAACCAGTAAGGCCCTTGTCCACCTCTGAACCCCACTCCACTGTTACTCGATCGATGAATGTCCTGCCCATCCTTTCTCTGTGCATTTATACATAGCTGCACCTAGAGAAACAGTATCTTTTGGGGGTGGAGGGAAAGGATCTATGGGTGATTCTACCAAAATGATAACATACTGTATTTTTTTAACATATTGTATTTTTGAGCTACTACTTGATTTTTTTTTTAATTTTAAGATTTTATTTATTTATTTGTGTGAGAGAGAGCATAAGCGGGGTGAAGGGCAGAGGGAGAAGCAGACTGTCCACTGAGCGGGGAGCCTGATGTGGGGGTGGATCCCAGGACTGGGACCTGGGCTAATGATAGATGTTCAACCAACTGAGCCACCCAGGTGCCCTGACTACTTGATTTTTTAAAAAACAGCTTTATTGAGAGGCAACTGGCTGGTTCAATGGGTAGAGTGAATGACTCTTAAGATTAAAATTTTTTAAAATCTTTTTTTTTTTAAGAGTTCACTCATTTATTTGTCAGAGAGGGAGGGAAGGAGAACACAAGCAGGAGGAGCACAGGCAGAGGGAGAAGCAGGCTCCCTGCTGAGCAAGGAGCCCAATGTGGGACTCAATCCCAGGGTCCTGGGATCATCACCTGAGCCAAAGACAGATGCTTAACCGACTGAGCCACCCAGGCGTCCCAAAATTTAAAAAATCTTAAAAAACAAAACAAAAAACCAAACAGGGTTGCCTGGGTGGCTCAGTCGATTAAGTATCTGCATTTAGCTCAGGTCATGAATCTAGGGTCCTAGGGTCCTGGGATCGAGTCCCACATCAGGCTCCTTGCTCGGCAGGGAGCCTGCTTCTCCCTCTGCCTGCTGCTCCCCCTGCTTGTTCTCTCTCTCTCTAACAAATAAATAAAACCTTAAAAAAATACAAAAACACCAAACAACTTTATTGAGATGAAAATTCAGATACCATACAAGTCACCCATTTAAAATACATAACTTGGGGCACCTGGGTGGCTTGCTTGGTTAGGTGCCTGCCTCTGGCTCAGATGATGATCTCAGGGTTCTGGGATCGAGCCTTGTGTCAGGCTCCCTGCTCAGTGGGGAGCCTGCTTCTCCCTCTCCCACTTCCCCTGCTCGTGCATGCACTCTCTATCAAATAAATAAAATCCTTTAAAAATTTAATAAATAAATAAATAAATAAAATGCACAACTCAATGGTTTTTGGCATATTGCATTATTAATTGTGGTTAAAGATTCATAACATAAACCTTGCCAGGGGCACCTGGGTGGCTCAGTTAGCTAAGCGTCTGCCTTCATGAAGCTAAGGTCATGATCCCAGGGTCATGGGATTGAGCCCGAATCAGGTGCCCTGTTCAGCACGGAGTCTGCCTCTCGCTCTGTCCTTCCCTGCCCCCACACTTGTGCTTGCAAGTTCCCTCTCTCTCTCAAATAAATAAAATCTTAAAACAAAAACATAAACCTTGCCATTTTAACCATTTTTAAGTGTACGATTCAGTGGCACAGGGTACATTCACAACATTGGGCAACCAACGACTACTCGCTAGTTCCAGAACATTTTCATCATCCCAAAGGAAAGCCTATACCTGGTTAAAGCAATCTCTTTGTCCCCCTCCCCTAGCTCCCAGGGGCCACTAACCTGCCTTCTCTCTAGCATGCCACTGCATTTTTAAAAAATATTTTATTTATTTATTTGACACAGAGAGAGATCACAAGTAGGCAGAGAGGCGGGCAGAGAGAGAGAGAGGAGGAAGCAGGCTCCCTGCTGAGCAGAGAGCCCAACTCCGGACTCGATCCCAGGAGTCCAAGATCATGACCTGAGCTGAAGGCAGAGGCTTAACCCACTGAGCCAACCAGGTGCCCCATGCATTTTTTTTTTAAGATTTTATTTATTTACTTGAGTGAGAAAGAGCATGAGAGGGGAGAGGCTCAGAGGGAGAAGCAGACTCCCTGCTGAGCAGGGAGCCCCATGCAGAACTCGATCCTGAGACTCCAGAATCCTGACCTGAGCGGAAGGCAGCGGCTTAACAAACTGAGCCACCCAGGCGTCCTGCCACTGCATTTTTAACCTCTCCCACGCATGGCCTCTGGGCGATGTTCACCAGCGGGTTGCACAACTGCGAACACTATAGTCATGGACTGTGCTGGGCTGGGCACATACATGTCTCTGGGGCTGATACAAAGGAGAGGAATGCCCGGGCCAGGCTTGTGAGCTGAAATGACCTACAAAATGCCTGCACGGATTTGCATGGCCACAGGCAGGACAGAGGGCCCTGGACGGCAGGCCAGTCTTTGCCAGCAAGATTCCTGCTGTTCTAGCTTGCACTTTTCTTTTTCTAAAAGATTTTATTTATTTATTTGACACAAAGGGAGAGATCACAAGTTGGCAGAGAGGCAGGCAGAGGGAAAGAGGGAAGCAGGCTCCCCACCGAGCAGAGAGCCACCCAGGACCCTGAGATCATGACCTGAGCCAAAGGCAGAGGCTTAACCCACTGAGCCACCCAGGCGCCCCTAGCTCGCATTTTTCTAATTACTCATATGTTTATCAGCCATTGAGTTCCCTCTTCCCCCAAATGCTGCTCCCCCTTGCCCATCTTCCCAACAGGCTGTGCCTGTGAACCTTCTGTATTCTTCCCTAGAGAGGGGCTTGCTCTCCCTTTTCCTCTCAGGCTCAATGTTCCCTGCACAAGCCAGGACAGGACTAGGAGCAGAGAGAAGCCAGCATCGTGGTTTCCCCAGCAACAGGGAGGCAAACACAGGATGAAAGCTTAGGCCAGAAGCTGCTCTCACTGTCCTTTATGCCATGTCTTCTGAGCTTCCAGGGGGACGCCACACAAACTAACAGTCTCACCAAGTCCCCCACTCTAAGGAGCCATGTACTAACATCACACCCACTTTATAGAAGAGGAGATCGAGGCTAGGAGAAGTGAGGGGAGCTGTGCGAGATCACACAGCTGAAAGTGGCAGAACTGGGCCTAAGCCAATGGACTCTCGTAAGCGTCCTTAGCGAAAACCAAGATGGGGGGGGGGGTCCTGTCCCAAGTGGCACATGGGCAGGACGAATTAAGAGCCTGGACTGAGGGACGCCTGGGTGGCTCAGTTGGTTAAGCGGCTGCCTTCGGCTCAAGTCATGATCCCAGCATCCTGGATCGAGTCCCGCATCGGGCTCCTTGCTCGGCAGGAAGCCTGCTTCCTCCTCTCTCTGCCTGCCACTCTGTCTCCCTGTGCTCACTCTTTCTGACAAATAAATAAATAAATAAATAAATATTTAATAAAAAAAAAAAAAAAAAAAGCCTGGACTGAACACAGAGCACCTGCTGTGGGTGGGAGTCCAAATTGGCTGACCCTTCATGTCCAAAGGGAGATTCTGGAATTTTAGGACGGAAAAGCTAAGGGGTCAAAAGAGAAAAAACTGGGTAGGAAGAGGTTTTCTGGGGGCCACAGTCCCAGGATGAGCAGCAGCAGCACTGACCGCCTACCATTTTGCAAGCATGCGCTGGGTGCCAAGCAGTATGCTCCGCCCTCATCCTTGTCCTCACGGGACGCCATGCGGAAGATGACAGCATTCCCGTTTTACAAGGTGGGAAAACTGAGGCCCAGGGAGGTTAAAACTTGCCCATCCAAGAATACTGAGCGAGACATTAAACAGGTAGTAACGATTTTAAGAGCGTCATTTAGCTGTAACTAATAAAACTGACAGGAATATATTCTAGAAACTCGGGTATACCAGGATAGTGTACACAAGTGCCCAAAATAACACTACTTGTAATAGCAAACTGAAAATATTGTCTCCATCAGCAAAAGAAAGGATAAATTGTGGTAGTCATAAAATGGAACATAGCAGTGAAAATTAACTACCTTAGGCCTCAGGGATAAAAGTGGATGGATCTCAAAAATATTGAGGGGGGCACCTGGATATCCCACTGGGTTAAGCATCCGACTCCTGGTTTTGGCTCAGTTGATGATCTCAGCATCCTGAGATCAAGCTCTGCCCAGCACTCTGCTCAGCCGGGAGTCTGCTTGAGATTCTCTCTCTCTCTCTCTGCCCCTCCCCCTGCTCTCTCTCTCAAATAAATAAGTCTTTAAAAAATATATATGGGGGCCCCTGGGTGGCTCAGTGGGTTAAAGCCTCTGCCTTCCGCTCAGGTCATGATCTCAGGGTCCTGAGATTGAGCCCCGCATCAGGCTCTCTGCTCAGCAGGAAGCCTGCTTCCTCCTCTCTCTCTTTGCCTGCCTGCCTGTCTGCCTACTTGTGATTTCTGTCTGTCAAATAAAAAAAAAAAATATATATATATATATATATATATGGAGTGAAAAAAAGAAAACTCAAAAGAAGACACATGGAACAATAGTATTTACGTAAAGTTTGAAAACACGTTAAACAATATTGTATGTCACTTAGGGACCTATACATAAATGATAAAGATGATCAGATTAAAGATAAAGGATCCCTCTGATAAGCTTATCACCAAAGGAGACACAGGAGGGATTTAAATAACTACTTGGATAAGATTTTGTTTGGAAAGCTGGCCGGTGAGCAGACCACTTTGTATTACGTTTTCTTTTTTTCTTTTTAGATTTAATTTACTGGGGGGCCTGGGTGGCTCAGTCGTTAAACAGCTGGCTTGGGCTCAGGTCATGATCCCAGAGTCTTGGGATTGAGCCCCGCAATGGGGGTCCCTGCTCAGTGGAAAGTCTGCTTCTCCCTCTCCCACTCCCCCTGCCTGTGAGTTCCCTTTCTCACTGGGTCTCTCTGTCAAATAAGTAAAATCTTAAAAAAAAAAAAGAGGGACGCCTGGGTGGCTCAGTGGGTCAAAGCCTCTGCCTTCACCTCAGGTCATGATCTCAGGGTCCTGGGATCGAGCCCCGCATTGGGCTCTCTGCTCAGCTGGGAGCCTGCTTCTCCCCCCCCCCCCCCCCCCCCCCGCCGTCAAATTAATTAATTAAATGATTTTAAAAATTTTTTAAAAGAGAAAGAAAAAGAAAAATTATTTGTCAGATAGAGAGAGAGGAGAGAGAGCACAAGCAGGAAGAGAGGCAGCAGGACGAGGGAGAAGCAGGCTCCCTACTGAGCTTGGAGCCCGATGTGGGGATCATGACCTGAGCCGAAGGCAGACGTTTAACCAACTGAGCCACCCAGGGGCCCCTATTATTACTTATTTCAACACTAATTTCTGGGGGGTGCCTGGCTGGCTCCATCAGTGGAGTGAGCAACTCTTGATCATGGCGAGTTTGACCTCCAGGTTGGGTGTGGTGCCCACTTAAAAAAAATTAAATAGGGGCACCTGGGTGGCTCAGTCAGCTGAGTGGCCGCCTTCAGCTCAGGTCATGATCTCAGGGTCATGGGATCCAGCCCTGCATCAGGCTCCCTGCTCAGCGGGGAATCTGCTTCTCTCTCTCATTCTCCGCCATCATTTTTAAAAATTTTATTTATTTATTTGACAGGCAGAAATCACAATGTAGGCCGAGAGGCAGGCAAAGAGAGAGGGGGAGGCAGGCTCCCTGCTGAGCAGAGAGCCCGATGCGGGGCTCAATCCCAGGACGCTGGGATCATGACCTGAGCCGAAGGCAGAGGCTTTAACCCACTGAGCCACCCTGGCGCCCCCCCCCAAAAAAAATCTTAAAAAATAAAAATATTAAACTGATAAGAACAGATACATAAACTAATACTACACTTGAGCTTAGCCAAAAAGCCGAGGAGCAATTAAATAAAATTATTAAATACTAGGGGCGCCTGGGTGGCTCAGTGGGTTAAAGCCTCTGCCTCAGGGTCCTGGGATCCAGCCAGGAATTGGGCTCTCTGCTCAGCAGGGAGCCTGCTTACCCTCTCTGTCTGTCTGCCTCTCTGCCTACTTGTGATCTCTCTCTGTGTCAAATAAATAAACAAAATCTTTTTTAAAAATTAAAAAAATATATATTACTCATTTTTTTTAATCCAAACAAGAAGTTGGCAATGCTACAAAACAAAACAAAATTTAAAAAACCCACAAAAACCAGAACACTACACTACGGTCTCTCTCTGGTTTGAACCCAGCAGGGAGACTGCTATTTATACCATCGGTCTTTCCAGAATCATTTGCTAATACAGAGTATCATTAGGAACCCACATCTTTTAAGAAAACGAAGTGCTGCCGTCTGTCACCCCGGAGCCATCCTCTGTGGAAGCAAGGACCGAGCCCCTTCCTGCCACCGGCCCTTCTGGGGCCACCAGCTCCAGCTTCGACAGCTAAGGCAGCGCCCTCTGTCGGGTGCCCTCCACTTCGTGGGAAGACCCGTCACATCTTCCCACAGCCCTCTCAGGGGAGGCACGGAGAGTACCTTCCTGTCACAGGGGAGGAACTGAGGCTCAGAGCAGACGGGCCTGCCGTGCCTCTGGGACACGGGGGCGGTCAAGGCCAGGAGCTCACCTCTTTGCAGTGCTGTTCCCTCAGCAGGTCTCGGAGGGTGCGGTTGGTCTCTTCAAATGTGCTCAGCTTCTGCAGGAGAAGTTCCTTCTGCCTCGTTAGGGTGTTGATGTCCGTGCAGGTCATTTGTTTCTCCTGGAATACAGCAGGAAGACCTTACAAGGTACAGAGGGAGAAGGGAGGAGGAGCTGGAGGAAGGCCCCTCTTAAGAGGTGCGGGTGCCAGGAAGTCCAGGAAGGAAGCCCCAGGTTGTGTCCAGGGCCGCGGGTGGGGTGGGGGTGGTTCACGGGCAGGCTTCCCAGAGGAGATGGACCTGGAAGGATGGGGGCAGGAGCTGAGTCGGCTGAGAGCAACAAGTGGGGAGAAGGGCTGGGGAGCTGAGGGTGGGCAAGTGCAGTCAGGGCAGGCTTCCTGGAGGAAGTGGAAGAAGAAGACACCTGGTGGCCGATACTTGCAGGAATCAAACTGTGGCTGACACTTGCAGGAATCAGACTTATGCCTTGACTCACTGTGATCCCAGGAGACCCATGACGAGGTCTCCTCAGAGACCCTGGCCACCAGAGATCATCCTCAAGGATCAGGCCCCGGAAGTGAGAGTGGGGGTGGGGCTGAGGAGTCAAGTGTGTCCTCCCCTGGCCTGGAGATGTCATAAAGTCAGCCTGATGACTGCGTAAAGACCCCTCCCCAGCTTGCAACTTGCCCGCCTCTGGGCTCAGTCCCCTGCCCGCCACCCACCGTCTTCAGCTTCCCGATAGTGTCCTTCAAGGCCATGACTTGCTTGGCAGCAGCAGCCCCATCCATTTCAGCTTCTACCAGCTTGGACATGAGGCACTCCTTCTCCTGCTGGAGGTGTTTCTTCTGAAGCCTGGGGCCAGAAAGAATTAGTGCTCTGTGAGCCCTCCTAGGCCCCTGCCCGCCCAGAGCTCTGAGGCTCGCCTCACAATGCCCTGCGAGGCTCATCTCCCGGTCAGGGAACAGTGGGGGAGGGGGAGAGAGGGCTCCTGGAAGGCCACCCGGGCACCAGAGCAGGGCCTTGACCTCAGCTGACATGATGCCATCCGTGGCCCTGCTTGGCTCTCAGCCACTAGCATCACCCTTGTCCCCAGCCACCACCACAGCCTCGTAACCCCCACCTTCAGCTCTGCTTTGGAGCCGTCCCATCCGCTCTTCAGCCCAGAGCCACAGCTGTCCCCCCCACGCTCCCGGCTTTGGAAACCCTTCCGTGGCTCCTCGATGCAAACTCCCTAGAGCCACTGCTGAGAACGGCCCCGGCCAGCCTCCACGGCACCCCTTGCCCTCTGCCCGCCTCTCTCCTCACCCTGGCCTGCTTTCCGTTTCCCAGTGGCCAACTCCCCGCTTGGGGCTTTTCACTCGAGACCCCCACATGCTTTCTTCCCCAGCACCTACTGCCTATCTCCTGACCCTCCTTAAATATCACTGGTTCCAGAAAGTCTGCCCTGCCTCCATGGCATCCTCGTCCTCACAGCGCGAACCACTGAATCCCTAGCTTGTGACGCCTGGGCGACACTGTGACCCGGGGCTGGCGCCTGGGGTGGCCGGGCGGGCGGAACGTACTCCGGGGCGGGGCCGCCTTACATGGTGAAGTCCTTCTCCTCCTTGATGCGCTCGATGTTGTGCCTCAGCACCGTGTTCTCGTGCTCGGTCTCGGCCAGCTCATGGGCCACCTCCTCCAGCTCCTCCTTTCGCTCCTCCAGGAACCTCTTGGCCATCTGGCGCTCACCCTTCTGCATCTTGACCTGTGCGGGGGCACGCAGGCAGGGGCCTCTGAGGGGAGGCTCCTCTGCCGCCACATTGCTAGGCCCGTGGCTTTGGACCAGTTAAGGGCACCTCCGACAGACAGACACATGGGCACTCAGGTCCTGTGGGGCGCAATCTCGGTTGATCTCGGTTCACACTGTTCATCTGTCACTGAGAGAAACCAAGTACGGAGAGCCCGAGTGACGGCCGTGCTGGCGGGGACCGAGCCAGGATACAGACCGTGGTTCAGCTGGCACACCACAGGGAAGATGTCACAAAAAGGCCCGCGCTCTGCGGGCTTTGGAGAAAGGACAGTTGCCGGGCAGCCGGCCCCGGGTGCTCCAGGTGGGCCCGTGAGCCCCGAATGCAGGGCGGGGGACTGGAGACACAGGCCACGCCAGCTGTCAAGACCTGGGTCCCTTGACTTGATCCCGCCCAAAGACACAGCCCACCAACTGAGGCCAAACTCTCTTTCTAAACTGTTGTGTGAAATGGGAAACACAGGTCCCAGTGTCCCAGGCACGTCGTCTCCAAAATGGGGACGATACCACCGCTGGCTTCATCCGGGGCTGTGACAAGTCACACCAGGGGCATCCACACAGAGGCATCGGGTGGGGTCAGAGCCAGGCTCTGGGCTAAGTGCCCGATGGAGAGGGGGCCCAGGTTGCCCGGGCTACCTCCTCAGAGGCATGTGAAGCCCCGGGCAGCCTGCCGAGAAGGGCGGGAGGCCCACAGCGGGCAGCCGGAAGGAAGCGGTCACCAGGAACCGACCTGGGCGGCCTGTCACAACCTCAGGGCGCGAGCTATTCCGGCCCCCCACCTCCCTCACCTCAGACTTGAGACAACCAACCGCGTTCATTAGACTGTCAATCTTCTTATCGTAACGGTTCATTTTACAGTGACCCGAGTCGTCATCTTCTGTAGAGAGGTCACTCAACCGCATCACCGAGACCAGCTTTTCTGAAGATGGTGGCGTGAGCTCCAGACAATGAGGTGGATTCTGATGCAGAGGAGGGAGAGACACGTGAACTCATAAGGCAAGGCCGCAAGCACAGGTTCCAGCGTACCTGCTTGTCCACCGGAGGCGGGAAGAGCTAAACTGCTGAGAGCCGGCCACCGGGACCCCGGGGACGGACAGCGCACCGGGCCCTCTCGATGGAACGTTACCGACCCGTGTTCACATGAGGTTTCTGAAGATTCTCCA
Source organism: Taxidea taxus jeffersonii (assembly GCA_003697995.1). Taxonomy (NCBI): domain Eukaryota; kingdom Metazoa; phylum Chordata; class Mammalia; order Carnivora; family Mustelidae; genus Taxidea; species Taxidea taxus. Next base: position 21,607 of record RCUC01149195.1, read on the forward strand.
CCAAGAAACAAACCCGTGTTACAGTGTCAAGTTTCAGATAAAGGGTAGAACAGTACGGGCAAAAATAATAATGACACCCCAAGTTGGCCAAAGTTTGGGACAACAGATGTTTTCTTATACCTGGGGGAAAAGGGAAATTAGTCACAAGTCTTTTTTTTCTTTTTTAGAAATTTGACATTTCTTTCTTTTTTTTTTTTCAGATTTTATTTATTTATTTGACTGACAGAGATCACAAGTAGGCAGAGAGGCAGGCAGAGAGAGAGGAGGAAGCAGGCTCCCCGCAGAGCAGAGAGCCCGATGCGGGGCTCGATCCCAGGACCCTGGGATCATGACTTGAGCTGAAGGCAGAGGCTTTAACCCACTGAGCCACCCAGGCGCCCCCAGTCACGAGTCTTTTAAGTGAATGTGAATGCGTGACAGTGGAGAGTTGTGAGTAACCCAAATCTGCTATGAAAGGTATTTTAGGGACAAGTGGGTATATTTGATATATGACAGTATGTGATAAATTTGATAAATGATAATAAATAAAGTTTTTAGGACTAATCAGTGTTACTTTGGTTGCAGAGAAAAATATTATTAGAAATGCATACTGAATAGAGGTCAACAGTTATGACGTCTGAAAAACATTTATTTAAAGGCATCAGCATAAAAAAAATAAAGGCATCAGCATAAAAACATATTTTTTAAATCAAATGCATGTGCCCCTCTGAAAACTTTATGTAAAGCTATATAATCCTTTGCTTGTAAGACTCCAGAGAGAAAGATATTATAATCTGGGAGCCAGGGTTTCCATGGGTTTTTGCTATGTTGAACTTGACTCTCTCAGTCTATAAGTTTATTCTGTTGTATTAAGTAATTGTTATTTCTCATTTTTTTGTACAGTTCTGTGCTCCTCTTAAGCTGACAGGGCCAACCTCTGTGCCAGTTTCCAGGGGAAGAGGAATGAAAGGAGTATTCAGTCACAGAGTAACTTTTGTGCCGAACAAGTAGGACTTACAGGGCATAAAGTTAAAACTGCCATGTGCCCATTGTCCCGGCAATTCTGTTTTGAGGGACTTATTAAAGATATTTATGGATGTGAATCAATATTTAAAATCAAGGCAAGAAAAAAAATAAAATCAAGGCAAGGATAGAGGCAAATGTAGGACCAGATAGTATTATTTAAATATATCACAGTACAAATATACACACAATGGAATACTACATTAAAAAATAATGTGCAGGGGGGCACCTGGGTGGCTCAGTGGGTTAAGCCTCTGCCTTCTGCTCAGGTTGTGATCTCAGGGTCCTAGGATCGAGCCCCGAATCGGGCTCTCTGCTCAGCAGGAAGCCTGCTTCCCCCTCTCTGCCTGCCTCTCTGCCTACTTGTGATCTCTGTCTGTCAAATAAATAAGTAAAATCTTTAAAAAAAACATTAAAAAATAATAATAATAGGGACGCCTGGGTGGCTCAGTTGGTTAAGCAGCTGCCTTCGGCTCAGGTCATGATCCCAGCATCCTGGGATCGAGTCCCACATCGGGCTCCTTGCTCAGCAGGGAGCCTGCTTCTCCCTCTGCCTCTGCCTGCCACTCTGTCTGCCTGTGCTCGCTCCTGCACTCTCTATCTGACAAATAAATAAAATATTAAAAAAAATAATAGGGGCGCCTGGGTGGCTCATTGGGTTAAAGCTGCTGCCTTCGGCTCGGGTCATGATCCCAAGGTCGTGGGATCGAGCCCCGCATCGGGCTCTCTGCTCTGAGGACAGCCTGCTTCCTCCTCTCTCTCTCTGCCTCTCTGCCTACTTGTGATCTCTATCAAATAAATAAATAAATAAATAAAAATCTAAAAAAAAATTAATAATAATAATAATGTGCAGGGCACCTGGGTGGCTCAGTCATTAAGCATCTGCCTTCAGCTCAGGTCATGATCCCAGGGTCCTGGGATTGAGGCCCACATCAGGCTCCCTGCTCAGCAGGAAGCCTGCTTCTCCCTCTCCTACTCCCCCTGCTTGTGTTCCCTGTCTCTCTATGGCTCTCTCTGTCAAATAAATACAATCTTTAAAAAAAAAAGGTGAAAAAAAATAATGTGCAATGTAAATATAGTCAAAAATACGTTTAAAGAGAATATAATGAAAAATAAAATTAAAAAAGAATACAACGATAAGGTCCCATTGTTATGAAAATCAAAACAAGCAGTCTCTTCATAAGAAGAGATCAAGTAGGCTTCCACTGACAGGTTCCAGAGGTCTTTTCAGAATGGTGGGATGACAGGTGTTTTTTTACTTTCTTCCTTGTGTTGGTTTGGATTTTCTAGTATTTCAACAGCGACCATGCATTGCTTTTTTAAGACAAAAAGTTTGCCATATTTAAAAGTGGATAATAGAACATTACATAGTATGATTACAATGATATTTTATGAGACTGAACAATGATATTTTAAAACCCAAAACTATGCATAGGAAAAAGTGTGACAGTAAATATACCAAAATATTAGCAGTTTCAGGAGGGTGGTTCCCCTGGGGGTGGGGGTGGTAATGACAGCTTTAGGACCAGAGGGGAGCTTCTGGGGATGCCAGTGGCGATGTGGTTTCTTAAGCGGGGAAGCAGTTACACAGTATATTCAGTTTGTAAAAATTTATCAATCAAGCAGTACGCTTCTGATGTGTGTACTTTCCTACACGTTTCACACAAAGCTTTTAAAACTTAATAGCAGCCACATCAGAGTAGTAAGATTACAGGTGACAGTCTGTTGGTCTGTATTTTCAACTTCCCGTAACAAAAAATTAATGACTTTCACTAACAGGGTAGAGGAAAAAACCCAGACCTCCTTTTTCCCAAAGGTGATCAATCTATACCAGAAGGGGTTTTAAAAAATCAAACAAGAGGGGCGCCTGGGCGCTCAGTGCGTTAAGAATCTGCCTTCGGCTCAGGTCATGATCTCAGGGTCCTGGGATCGAGCCCCGCATCAGGCTCTCTGCCCAGCAGGAAGCCTGCTTCCCCTCTCTCTCTGCCTGCCTCTGCCTACTTGTGATCTCTGTCTGTTAAAAAAATAAATAAAATCTTTAAAAAAATCAATTAAGAATCCCCACATGTACATAGCAGCTTCCAAGGCCTATGGCCAACTCACCCCATATTTCTTCCTCATAGGGTCTCTTTCTCCCTTGTCCACAATGGAAAGGGTCAGGCTAGGTCTTCCCAGAAACCACTGGGAAGGGGAAAGGCACTGGCTCAAGAGGGCAGCATGAAATTCAGCTACTATTTGAGAGACAAGTCAAGAGAGACCTCTCCGGGCTCCTCCATTCCTAGGATTCTGAGGCCAGAGGACTGAAAGCAGACACTGAGCTTTCCATGGGGGACCACAGCTCCTAGCAACCCTGGTCAACAGGGATGTCAATTTCCATAGTGGCAGATCTTCCATGTATACTTCAAAACTACCAAGTCTTTTCAGTTTTTTTAAGAAGTAAATTTTTTTTTTAATTTTACATAATCTCTACCCCTAACGTGGAGCTTGAACTCAAGACCCCAAGATCGAGAGTCACATGCTCCACTGACTGAGCCAGCCAGGTGCTCCTAAAAGAGCATTTTTAATTATAAAACAGAGTATGCTTGTTATAATGAAATTCAAGCAGACCATAAAAAATAAAGCCCTCCCACCCCAGAGGTAATCACTGCTTACGACTTGCTGTATATCTTTCCAGAAAATGTTATATATATACACAAAGACATGCATATACACATGGATACAGATGTCCTTTTTTTCTCTTTCTTTTTTTTTAAAGTAGGCTCCATGCCCAATGTGGGGCTCAAACTCACAACTCCTAGATTAAGAGCTGCATGGTCTGCGGACTAAGCCAGCCAGGTGCCCCACACACGCTCTTTTTTTGCACAAATAGGGCCAAACTCTACATGCTATGTGGCTCCGTGCTTCATTATCATTTGTAAATATCTACCACCGTCTTTGGATTGTACAGATATATAATGCATAGATGTTCATAATTTAACCAATACCCTCCTGATAGACATTTAGGTGGCTTTGGATTTTTCTCTCTTTTTTTGGGGGGGGGGGGTTTCTCTCTTAAAAACATCTTGATACACCATCCCTGTACTCTGTCGTGACTTAAGGATAACTTTCTAAGTATACAATTACAGAATCAATTCCTAGATACAAAACTATAGCATCCCTGGGGTGCCTGTCTGGTTCAGCTGGTGGAACGTGCAAATCTTGATCTCAGGGTTATGTGCTCAAGCCCCAAGCGGGGTGTAGAGATGGCTTGAAAATTTAAATATCTGGAAAAAAATGTTTCAAAACTGAAACTACAGCATCAATGTTTCGATAAATGCTCCACAACTGTTAAATGGTTTTCACAACCTCTCAAAATGGCCTAAAAAGGTTTTGCTGCTTTCTCATACACTGGTCAACATGAGATTATCGGTGAGCTTTTTAACTATATGCCGTTCAGCAAAAATGAGAGCTTATGTTTTTAAAATACAGTTGGTCGTTTATATCTCACTGATCATTAGTGAGGTATATGTAGCAAAAAATGGAAGACAGCATTTTAATTCCAATCTTATATAAGTATATGCATATATATATATGTGTGTGTGTGTGTGTGTGTACACACACATAGATATGTACACACACACACACACATATGGATATACACATACATACATACTGATCAGAACACTTTTCATTTACATCCTAGAATACCCCGTACTCCCTTTGTCTCTTAGGAAAAACTGGCCAATCAGGGAGTCACACCCAGGAAGTAGGACTTCAGCGTAATTACTTTTATTTTTTATTTCTAATTTTAAAGGTAATCAACTCTCGGCAAAAGACTGAATGTTTTGAAATGGGCCAGGCACCATCATCATCTCAAAGCAGCCTCAGGTCCTTTTCACCGGCCCTGATAGTGAGATCTTTGTCTAAAATGCAGCCAAAAGGTCTTGCCTCATCCCTGAGGTTTTCCGTTGCAAGTGACTAGAATGTAAGCCTGAGGAGGGGTGTGCATGCGAGTCCCCGGCTGTCCCACCAGGGCCCCGCCGCGGCTGGCCCAAGTCTCAAGAAACATATGCTGCAAGAATTGCAGCATGGATGGATGCACAAGCAAAACATGTTGAGGCGTGGCTAAAACAAAGCAGGGGGGCAGTAATTCTCTTGCACCTTGACAACTGATATGGAAGGCAATTATTCCCCAGGAGATTATTCCAAAAGTGTTTTTGTTTTTGTTTTTTTAAAGATTTTATTTATTTATTTGATAGAGATCACAAGTAGGCAGAGAGGCAGGCAGAGAGAGGGAGAAGCAGGCTCCCGGCTGAGCAGAGAGCCCCATGCGGGGCTCAATCTCAGGACCCTAAGATCATGACCTGAGCCGAAGGCAGAGGCTTAACCCACTGAGCCACCCAGGCGCCCCTCAAAAGTGGTTTTGATGACATCCGTGGATGTCATGGATCCATGCCGTGGATCAGATGCATGATCTCTTGTGGGGACTATCTAGAAAGAGGGGGTGCTTTCTTAAACATGCACCCGGTGTATATTTTGTTGGTCACGCTTCAGCTGTTATCACGGCCACGTGGGGAAAGATACGTGGCTCCGCACATACAGAGAGGCCAAGGGTGCACCTTCTAGAACGAGATCTCCCTCAGCCCCAAGCTCTGCCACTGTCTCTGGGACTTCATCTCTCTGTGAACCTTGGTTTCCTCATCTGTCCGTGGGGAGGGCAGGACCTACCCCCCTGGCAGTGGTGTTAAGGGTTCAAGAACATTCGTGTACTTTCAGGGGTTAGCCAGGCGCTCAGTAAACACGACCTACTGGGACATTTCTAAGAGTGACAGCAGACCCTGGATCATACCGAGTTTGAGGCCTGCTAGAACCTGACCAGTCCGAGAAGAAAAGCCTGAACAAGAATGAGCCTACCTCCCACTTGCATCCCACATGCCGGGCGGATGACTTTCCAGGGGGCATCCAAGGTACCTTGGTTTTCACCCGGACACTCCGCCGCACATTCACGGTGTCCCCTTTCATTCCGCGCTTATGAGATTTCTGTGGAAAGGGACAAACCCAGGGTCACTCCCCGACACAGCTGGCCGCGGCCTCACTCTGGCGGTATCCACTTCCAACTCTGCAGGGGAGCCTCTTCTGACTAAGGCTTCCGCTGCCATTCCTGGGTGACAGCGCTGCCTACCTTCCTAGCCGGGCAGCTGGCCTCTGAAAACAAGTGCATTTGTCTCCCAAACCTTTGTGGCATTGGAAGCCCGAGGAGGCTGTGCTGGGAGGGGTCACCCTGCTCCACAGCCTTCACCTCGCCGGACTGGCATGCTCCTACCTGGCTGCTGGTTGCTGATGGTTTCGGGAGTTTTTTTATGTGGACGTGGACAGGAGTGTTCTCATCCACGTGGACATGTAAGGGGGGGGTTGAAGAGCGGTCCTTCATGGTTCGCTTCTGGCAGGCGGGGGAGGACAACACAAAAAAGGTTGATCTGTGGATGAGTAAACTAGCATAAAAAACCGAGCTCACAGCCTCTGGGGGCCACTGGAAGCCTAGCCAGCAAGCGAGCAGGACAGCTAACCAGCTACCGGCATGCAGGCAGGAACCAAGGCAGCAGCGCCGTTCAGCAGACTCCCGCAGAGATCCTGGCCACAGGCCACCTGGGAGATTGGGGTCCGCTCAAGAGAGGGGTCTGCAAGACCTGCGGGGTCCACCCAAGAGCGCGAACCCAGGCCCCAGGGTCCTCCGAGCGGAGTCTCCTTCCGAGCCTGCTGGAAGGCAGAGCTCCTTGGCCGACTTAGCGTAGTGCAGCTGGAAGGCAGGGGAGTCCTTCTGCCCCGGGATCTGATCCGGGCGTTTAGCACAGGAGCCACACGGCGCGGTTAAGGGTGCACAATGAGTCAGGCGGTAGGCCGGTGAAAGATGAGGAAAATGGAAAGCTGAAGGCAATGCTGAGATGAGAAGGTTGGACTGATTCGGAAGAGAACCCGAGCAGGGCGGGACCCCCAGCCTAACACCCACAACCTCCCCTTCCCCATTCTCTTCTTCGTTTTTTTGCAAAATGTGAATTTTGCAAAAATTCTCGGGACTTCTGGAATTTGGAAGGATTAGGTTAAGACAACCTCCTCACACCAGCGGTTTTACCACAGGCCCAAACCCAAAAACTAAAACCCCCAATCTGCAGGATATGCAGGAAAGCCTCTGGCAGAACCCTGGGCCATGGTGGTGGCAGCGGGGAGAGGGAGCTCCTGGAAAAAGCATGCGAAGGGTTTCTGGTGGGGCCACAGACTGGAGGGCTGCTCCGTGGGCACGTCACCTACCGTTACGGTCACACTGGGTGCGCCACAAGGTGTCCTCAGGACCTTTTTCTGCGTGAGACTTGTTACTCCGTTCTTCCCACACGATGGAAACCTGCACCCAGGCACAAGAACCAGATCGTAAGCAGAAAACCAGGGCTCTTCTATCTCTTGGATCTCCCAAAATGACACACAAGTTCACGGCTAGGAGAACCAGTCTGGAATCACTTGGCTCCCTTTATACAACCACCGAACACACATGGTGTGCCCGGCAGGGGGATGGAAATGGGGTGATGGGCATTTGCAGGGCCGGCCTTTTAACCTCTGCCATCGCATCACACGTATTGTGACCTTTTGCTGAAAAGCCCAGCTGTCATCCTGTCGGGTGACAAAAAGCAAGGAGCACGGGAGCACCAGGCAAGGTACTAGTGTGGCCAAGGGTGAAAGTGCCCAGGACTGTGCCCAGAGCAGAGGTGACCTGGGAGAAATGTTCTGGGAGTGACAGATAGCAGGCCCAGCAACAAAGTGCCTGTGACTCAAATTCATAAAATTAACAGTCACATATTTAAGTAAGCTGATGCAAAGTTCCTGTATCCCCAAATATTCTACTTGCTACCTTTTAAAATTCGGAGCAGGATTCTTTTTGTTTTGCAGAGGGTTTTGTTTGTTTATTTGTTTTTAATAGTATGTGCAATTTGCCATGTTCATAAACAGCCCTATCACCAGATCTGCAAATACAGCAAAAGTTTCATCTCCAGTATTTGGCAGCAGAGAGTCCAAGAATTCCACGGCGGAAAGGGACTAGGAAAATTCATTTGATCCATCCCACCAGTCCTACCTTCAAGTAGGACTTCCGCCCTCCACAAATACTCAGGGGAGAATAACACCACCTAAAAATGCAGCAGGAAAATGCTCAAGCACTTGAGCACATAACCTGCTCTATGTGTCACACCTTGATGAAAAAGAAGAAAATATTTATTGTGCCCTATTCATCATTTAAGTGAGGAATACCAAATCTGGGTAGACAGATTTTTTTTTTCCCGTTCTCACTTAAAAGCCACTGTTTGGGAAATCTGTCTCCTGCTGCGGGCTTGCCATCAATTCACCTGGACCACATCAACACCTTGTTACCTGCCTACATCATTGTTATTTACATGTAACTTCCTTTCAAAAAGGACGCGTGCCTAGTACTCCATGAAGACAACCGTGGCCCTGTTTGCTACCAGGAACTGGGGCACCTGGGGAGAGAGGGAGGGCAAGAAGGAGGCAGAGCTGGGATTGCAAGTGAGCACTTTTTTCCTCTTGGTTCACACTTTCAATACACAGAACAGGGAAGCTGAAAAGAGAAGCCTCCAGAGAGCCTGGCCTGGGGGCCCCTGACCACCTTTCCCTGCCCTTCTGCAGAGGCGCGCCCCACGATGGCAGTACCTGGGGGAGCCGCCTGAGGATGAGGCAGACATGGCTAGGCATCAAAGCCGCAAAGGTGGGCAATTGGGTCAGCAGGCTCTGCTCAGGGGGACCCAGAGGGGCTTGTCAATGAGAATCTCAGGGGCCCGGCATCAAACGTCCTCTCTGAGGGGAGGAGGGTGGAAGCCTTAGGGGTGGCAGTTGGATGAAAACTTGGGAGGCGCTCCTCTACTGTCCAAGTCGCACAGCAACTGTCCTGCCAAAGTGGGGGGAGATAGGAGAGGCTGAGCGACCTGCGGGGCATCGGATGGGCGGCCGGTAGGTGGCTGGGGGGCGCGGAGGGAGCTCCCCTCCCCAGGGAGGGACGGGGAACGGAACTTCAGGGGTAAGGACCACCACGCCCAGGCCCCACCCGGGAGAGAAGGTGGGTGGGCCACCGGAGGGAAAACCTGAGGCGCGGGCTGGCGTGCGTAGAGGGCGGGCGGGCACCGCTTGGCCCCCAAGTGGGCCCAAAGGGCCGAAACCCGCCGAGGGAGCTGGAGGGATACTCGGGGCGGGGTCAGGGCAACTGTCTCCTAGGAGAAGGGGCGTTCCCGGGAGAATAGAAACCCAGAGAGGGCCAATAGTATTTGAAGGCGGGAGGGGCGGCGGCTGCAGGGAAAGGTGCGCGCGGCCGCAAGTGGGTACCCCAGACGGCGGAGGGAAAATGCTCCCGAGCGCAGCAGCCAGGGGCCACTGGGATGTAGTATCCGAGTTAGAGCGGGTCAGACGTCGGGTGGTGCAGGGAGCGGGGCGAAACCCCCGGTGAGGTCCCCTGGACAGGTGATCCCACTCCGGCGGGGTCGGGAGGCCGGGAGGCGGCCGCCGGGGGACAGCGCCGCCCGCGGGGAGGGAGAGGCGGCCGGGGCGACGCCCACCGGCGGGCAGGGGGCGCGAAGCCTATCTCCACCCACCAGCGGGCAGGAGGGGCCCAGTTTCTGCCCATAGAGAGAAGGGTGAAGCCCTGCCGGAGGGCGGCGGAGGAGGGAGCAGAGTCCTGCCGAAGGCCAGGTCAGGAGGGAGGCTGCCGGCCCGCCCGTTAGCGGGAGGAGAAGGCGGCCCGCGCCTGGTGGGGGGTGGGGTGGGGGCCACATTCTGACGAGAGCCGGACCGAGCGCGCCAGGGGGCTGGCGGCGGGGGCGGCCGCGGGGGGTGGGGGGCGGGGGGCGACGGGGGCTGGCGACCCCGTTGGGGGCCATGCTGCCCGTGGGGACCCGGCCCGACGGTGGCCGCGGAGCGTCCCAGAGCGCCCGGGGTCCCGCCCGCCGGCGGCCTCTCACCAGGAGCGACACGGCTGCGCCCAGAAACGTCTCCTTATGAAGTCGTTGAAGTCGGAGGCCAGGGCCGTGCCATGGAGACGCCGCGGCGGATGCAGTCCGGCTCCCGCGGCGGCTCCTCCCCGCTTCCGCCTCCTTTTCCGACACCCGGTCGGCAGCTCGCCCATTGGCCAGTTCAAACCCCCCCGGGAGCCTCTCGGGTTTCGCCATTTAGGCCCAGCCCCTGGCGTCACAGAGATGCCCCGCCCCGCCCGAAGCTCCGCCCACGTCCCGGCCGCCAGTCCCGTCGCCGTGGAGACGCGCGACGCCACTAGCGGGCCTTGCCTTGGCTTGCCCGCCGTTCAAGGCCCGGCTGACCCTCCGCCATTTTTACCCCGTCTTGGGCCTCCTCGAGTCCCCTGACAACAAGGAGCGCTAAAACTGTACCCGGACCCTTTGATACGTGTTAGGGAGCCGGGTTCAGAAGGGGGACACAGAACACGTTTGTGGCCGGAAATCCAACCCTGGCAGCACTGCGCTGTTGGTGCGCACCACCCCGACGCTCCCCTCTCCCACAGCGCCTCCTCCGTGCTTGTCCACACGGGAGGAGCGGGCCGCGTTCCCCGGGCCCTCGCCGCCCGCCTGCACACTGGGTGCTGCTGTGTGTACGGACCTACTTCGATGAGGTTCTCGCTGAGCCGCCATCTTCTCAACTATGCGCACTCTCGACCAATCGAGGGGGTTGTCACGTGGCTCACCGCGCCGCCCTGGATTCTGGGAGACTTTGACATCCTGAGGCCAAGCTGGGCCCGGTCCCCCCACAGCCTCACGGCCAGGACTTTCCCCTGCGCCTCAGCCATGCACCCCCAGGGCCACACAACCGGTCCACGTGAAATCGGAAATTCCAGCTACCCCCTCTCCACACAGCACCTGCTTCTCTGGCTTCGATTTCACCGGCTAGAGCCCACCATATTCATTCCCCCGTGTTGGGGAGTCGTCCACGTCCGTTCATTTTCTCCCTGAGGTTCTGCAAGGATGAAACCCACACGTCGTTGCCTCCACCGTCTCCTGAGCGCTCACGACCACCCAGAATTGCTCCATTTGCCCTGGGATCCTTTCCCTCCCCCCAAGTGGCTTTTCCAAACCTTTGCCTCTTACCATCCGGTAATCCAACTCTCCTTTTTTTGCAGAGAAAAATGAAGCCATCAAATAGAATTCCCTCTACCTTCTCCCCGCCCCGGCCCTCATCTTTAACTCCCCCCATCCTTTAATTCCCCCTTCAGAGGAAGAGAGGTCCTCCTTGCAGCTCAAGGCAAACTTCTTGCTGCCAGACCTAGGTCAATGATCTCTGTAAAATGTCTCTCTTACCCCCAGCACATAACTGTTGATCATTTCTCAACGCTCCTACATTCACTGAACCAATATTAAGTCCCTGCTATGTGCTAAATCCAGTTCAAGAAACATGAGGCCAGCACACCCTGCCTAGTCTTTGAGGAGACCACGGCCAAACTCTCTGACTTTGGATTGCTTGACCATGTCTTCTGAATGCAAACTACTCTGAGCCTGGCCAGGATTGGCCATTTTATTTTAAAGGATTGGGGCGCCTGGGTGACTCAGTGGGTTAAGCCTCTGCCTTGGGCTCAGATCATGATCTCAGGGTCCTGGGATTGAGTCCCGAATTGGGTTCTCTGCTTAGCAAGGAGCCTGCTTCCCCTCTCTCTCTGCCTACTTGTGATCTCTCAATCTCTCTCTCTCTCTCTCTGTCAAATAAAATATTTTTTAAAAAATAAATAAAAATAAAAGATCAATGCCCAGCACTGACAAGGACATTGGGAAAGAAGCAGTTGCTTACGTTGCTAGTAGGATTAAAAATTGAAGTAATCTTTTGGGGCACTTGGGTGGCTCAGTCAATTAAGTGTCCAACTCTTGGTTTTGGCTCAGGTCATGATCTCAGGGTTGTGGGACAGAGCCCAGGGGTGGGGTCCATCCTGAGAGGGGAGTCTGCTTCTCTCCCTCTGCTCTCCTCCCTCACTTCTCCCTCTCCTTCCCCCTCTCTCTCTCTCTTTCTCTCTCTCTCTCTCTCAAATAAATAAATCTTTAAAAAAATAAAAATTAAGTGGTGCTTGGGTGGCTCAGTCGTTAAGCATCTGCATTTGGCTCAGGTCATGATCCCAGGACCCTGGGATGGAGCCCCACATCAGGCTCCCTGCTCAGTGGGAAGCCTGCTTCTACCTCTCCCACTCCCACTGCTTGTGTTCCCTCTCTCGCTGTGCCACTCTCTGTCAAATAAATTTTAAAAATCTTTAAAAAAAAAAAAAGGTAAGAAAAAATTTAGACCTTAAAGGGAAATTTCCTTTCAGCCTTTCTTTTCCTCGATGTAATTGTCTTTGGACTGACTCCTCCTTACCTTCCCAAGGGGGTGAGAGACTCAGGGAAAAGAGAGGGAGGTGTCCCTCAGGCTTGCCTGTAACCCAGGCAAAAAAAGAGGGCTCCACATGGACCAGGAAACCTTATGGGATTGGAGCAAAAGCCAATTAGTAACAGGCAATCTGCATTTACACAGTACACACCCTGTGTGTATTATTTCTTTCTGGAAGCTGGTGCAAGGATGAGTGGCACAGTGCAGTTACAAATAGAGAAGTAATTAGAAGAGAATAAGCAGTAATTTCTTTGTCATTGGCTTTAGCAACATTTTTCTCAGTATGTCTCCTCAAGCAAAAATAAACTCTTGGGACCAAAATAAAAAAGCTTTTGCACAGTGAGAGAAACCATTAGCAGAATGAGAAGACAGACTCTGAATGGGAGGAGATATTTGCAAATGATATATCCAATGAGGGCTTAGTATCCAAAATACATAAAGAACTTATACAACTCAACACCAAAAAACCACAAATAACCCAATTACAAGATGGGCAGAGAACCTGAATAGACATTTCCCCAAAGAATACATACAGTTGGCCAACAGACACATGAAGAGATGCTCAACATCACTCATCATCAGGGAATCGCAAATCAAAATGTCAGTGAGGGACTCCTGGGTGACTTAGTTGGTTGAACATCAGACTCTCTTAAGATTTTATTTCTTTATTTGACATAGAGAGAGAGAGCTAGAGAGCAGAAGCAAGGGGAAGAGCAAGCAGAGGGAAAGGGAGAAGCCAGCTCCCCACTGAGCAGAGAGCCCAATGCGGGGCTCGATCCCTGGGATCACGACCTGAGCCAAAGGCCGACGCTTAACCGATTGAGCCACCCAGGCACCCTGAACATTAGACTCTTGATTTTGGCTCAGGTCATGATCTCCGAGTCATGGGCTAGAGCCCCGTGTCAGGCTCCGTGCTCAGTGTGGAGTCTGCTTGGGATTCTCTCTCTCTCTCTCTCTCCCCCTCTGCCCCCCCTACCTCCCCCCACCCCAGGTTGAGCTTAATTTATTAAGCTTTATTAAATAAAGGTTTATTAAATAAATAAAATCTCAAAGCCTCAATGAGATGTCACCTCACACCTGTCAGGACAAGAAATAACAGGAAAATAACAAGGAGAAAAAGGAAACTTCATGCACGGTTGGTGGGAATGCAAACTAGTGCAGCTGCTGTAGAAACCGGTTTGGAGAGAGGTTCCTCCCAAAATTGGAAATAGGGGTGCCCAGGGGTGCCTGGGTGGCTCAGTGGGTTAAAGCCTCTGCCTTCGGCTCTGGTCATGATCCCGGGGTCCTGGGATCGAGCCCCGCATCGGGCTCTCTGCTTGGCGGGGAGCCTGCTTCCTCCTCTCTCTCTGCCTACTTGTGATCTCGATCTCTCTGTGTTAAATAAATAAATAAAATCTTTAAAAAAAATAGGGGTGTCCAGCTGGCTCAGTTGGTAAGGAATGCAGCTTTTGGTATCTGGGTCGTGACTTCAAGCCCCACCTTGAGGGTAGAGATTACTTAAAAGCTTTTAAGGGGCACCTGGTGGCTCAGTTGGTTAAGCATCTAACTCTTGACTTCAGCTTAGGCCAGGATCTCAGGGTCTTGGGATCAAGTCCCAAGTTAGGCTCCATGCTAGGCATGGAGCCTGCTTAAGATTCTCTCTCTCCCTCTCAGTCTGCTCCTCCCTCTGCTCTCTTTTTCTCAAAATAAACAAATAAATAAATAAAAATCTTTTCAAAAGAAATAAAATGGAAACACTAATTCAAAAAGTTATATGCACCTGAGTGAAATAAGTCAACTGGAGAAAGACAACTATCACATGATCTCCCTGATATGAGGAAGTGGAGATGCAACAGGGGTGGGGGTTAAGGGGGTAGGAAAAGAAAAAATGAAACAAGATGGGATCGGGAGGGAGACAAACCAAAAGAGACTCTTAATGTCATAAAACAAACTGAGGGGGGGTGGGGGAGAGAGGGGTTGGGAGAGGGTGGTGGGGTTACATTATATGTTTAAATAAAAAAAGCTTAAAAAAAAAGAATAAAAAAAAAGTTATATGTGCCTGAATGCTAATGCAGCATTACTTTAAATAACCAAGATATGGGAGCAGCCTAAGTGTCCCCGATAGATAAATGGACAAAGATGTGGTACACACACACACACACACACACACACACAGTATGGAATATTGCTCAGCCATAGAAAAGAGAGAGAGATTGTGGACGCCTGGGTGGCTCGGTCAGTTAAGCATCTGCCTTCGGTTTAGGTCGTGATCCCAGGGTCCTGGAACTGAGTCCCACAAGGGGCTCCCTGCTCACTGGGGAACCTGCTTCCCCTCTGCCTGCTGCCGCCACCCGCTTGTGCTCTCTCTGTGTCTCTGACAAATAAATGAATAAAATCTTTAAAAAATAATGCAATATTGACATTTGCAACAATGTGGATGGACCTAAAGGATACTGTGCTAAGGGAAATAAGTCAGACGGAGAAAGATGAATACCATCTGATTTTCCTTATATGTGAAATCTAAAAACTAAAACAAATGAATAAATAAACCAAAAAAATAAACAAGCAGAAAGAGAGCCATAAAAACAGAGAACAAACTGTTGTTTCTTGTGGGGGGGGTGGTCTAAATGGGTGAAGGGGAGTGGGAGATATGGGCTTCCAGTTATGGAATGAGCAAGTCATAGAGATAAAAGTTACAGCATAGGGAATATAGTCAATGACATTTTAATAGTGTTGTATGGTAACTACACATATGGTGGGCAGAATGATGTAAAACTTGTCACATCACTATGTTGTACACCCGAAACTAATGTAACCTTGTGTGTCAACTTATTTCAGTTTTAACAATAATAATAAATAAATTTAAAGGCAAAAAGGAAAAGAAAGAATAGAGGAAGAGAAACAAGACAGAGGATCATAGGGAAAGGGAGGGAAAAATGAAACAAGGGGCGCCTGGGTGGCTCAGTGGGTTAAAGCCTCTGCCTTCGGCTCCGGTCATGATCTTAGGTCCTGGGATCAAGCCCCGCATTGGGCTCTCTGCTCAGCAGGGAGCCTGCTTCCCTTCCTCTCTCTCTACCTGCCTCTCTGCCTACTTGTGATCTCTGTCTGTCAAATAAATAAATAAAATCTTAAGGAAAAAAAAAAGAAAAATGAAACAAGATGAAACCAGAGAGGGAGACAAACCATAAGAGACTCTTAATCTCACGAAACAAACTGAGGGTTGCTGGGGGGTGTGGGAGGGATGGGGTGGCTGGGTGATGGGCATTGGGGAGGGTATGTGCTGTGGTGAGTGCTGTGAAGTGTGTAAGCCTGATGATTCACACACCTGTACCCCTGGGACAAACAAACAACAAAAAAGAAACATTAGAGGATAGTTAGAGTGAAGCAGGGAGGATCTCCTAGATGCCAGATCTCAACTCACAGTCTGTCTAACCTGAGACAGATTAAAATGATTAATACTTGTGGAAGGATGAAAAATCAATCCCAGCTACTTGATAAATTATATTACATATATTCAGAAAACACTACACCACCATTAAATATGATAAGACTGATTATTCGGACACGGAAAGATCCCGACATTACAACAGAGAGGAATAAAAGGTGGCGCATTAAACTGAGTAGAGCCACTATTCTGTTTCTGCATGGAAACCACCCGAGTACGTTGCTACCAGCCGGTAAAGAGAATCTGGAGGGATATACACTGGACTGTTAGGACTGATGGAAGATGGAATTGCGAGAGAGATTTTCACTGGTACATTGTGGAATTTCTGTAAAGTTTAAGTGTTGTTTTTTTTTTTAAGTAATCTCTACACCCGGTGTGGGGCTTGAACTTATAACCCTGAGCTCAAGAATTGCATGCTCTGGGGCACCTGGGTGTCTAAGTCGGTTAACCAGCTGCCTTGGGCTCAGGTCACGATCTCAGGGTCCTGGGATCGAGCCCTGGATCGGGATTCCTGCTCAGCGGGGAGCCTGCTTCCTCCTCTCTCTCTGCCTGCCTCTCTGCCTACTTGTGATCTCTGTCAAATAAACAAACAAATAAATAAATCTTTTAAAAAATAAATAATAAAATCTTTTTTAAAAAAAAGTAAAGAAGAAATTTTAAAAATTTTAGGGGCACCTGGCTGGTCAGTCAGTAGAACACAAAACTCTTGATCTCGAGGTCATGAGTTCAAGTCCCATGTTGGGGGTAGAGCCTACTTTAAAAAAAATTTCTTTTTCAGCCAGAAGACACTGTCTCAGAATGTTAACACTGACGATTTTATTTTCCTCCTTCTGTTTTTTTTTTCCAAATTTCAACAATGAATGTGGGCTTCTCTTGTTGGTTAGAAAGACCCACAGTTAAAGCTCCCTCTAGGAGCTCCAGTGCTGGACCCCAACCCTGTGAGCAGCCAACAGCAGAGGGATGCCCCGCAGTGCCCCGCCACAGCCCCTGGCCCAGGCTTGTCTCCATTTGCCCAAATCAGTGATTTCCATCCTGGAGCCAGTCCCCCAGGAGCCTGATGTGGCCCTCACATCACTGCCCTGGGGAGAAGGACTCTGGGCTCCAGAGAGGGCCTGGCGTTTTCTCTCAGGCCGTGGGTGGAACTCGTGGAAAGAAAATTCCAGGCCTTAGTAAGGCTTAGGCTTCTCTTAGACCCTTTGACCAGTCGCCCTGAGCCCCTGAGACTGGAAGGACTCTGGGCTCACTGAGAGTCCTGGTTAGGCAGCTGCCCAAACCAGCGGTTCTGAGTGTGGTCCCCACACCCCAGCACCAATCAGCACCACCAGGGAACATGGTAGAGGTGCAAATCTTGGACCCCACCCGGACCTACACCAAGGACGAGGCTCAGCAACCTGTGTTTGAACATGTTCTCCAGGGGATTCAGATGACCTCTAAAGTTTGAGACGGGGGCACCTGGGTGGCTCAGTTGGTTAAGCGTCTGCCTTCGGCTTAGGTCATGATCCCGAGGTCCTGGGATGGAGCCTGGAGTCGGGCTCCCTGCTGAGTGGAGAGCCTGCTTCTCCCTCTCCTTCTGCCTGCCTCTCCCCTTGCTTGTGCTTGGCCTCTCTCTCTCTCTCTGTCAAATAAATAAATAAATAAATAAATAATCTTTAAAACAAAATCACGCCTCTTCCATTCTACAGAGGAGAAAACAGAAGGGTTTTACTACAAGGAGAGGTACCTACTCGAGCTGCAGAGACAAGAGGCAGAGGGGAAACTGGAAATTAGATTATCTATTTCCAGAGACCCCCCCCTCTTCTGACTCAGGTGGATGTCCCAAGCCCATCCTGATCCACTGTCACTGGAGTGTCGCCGTGATGCCAGCAACCCTCAGTGCGGCATTCCCTCTTCGCCGGGCAGTGTGCTCACCTGGATTATCACAATGGGTTCCTAACTTCTCTCCTTATTTCTCTCCTGAGCCCAGCCTACAGTTTATTCTCAGTATAGTAGCCAGGGTAATCATGTTAAAATAAGTTAGACAGAGTCAATTGTCAGCCTCAAATCCTCTAGGGGCTCCCTGTTCCAGAGTAAAAGCCAGAATGTCCTCCAAGTTCCTCCTTGCTCTGGCCCTGACCTTGGCTCCATCATCTCCAGGCCGCCCAGGCCTTGCTCACTCTGTTCCAGCCACACTGGCTTCCTTGCTGTCTTTTTTTTTAAAAAAGATTTTATTTATTTATTTGTTAGAGAGGTGGGGGGGAGCACAGGCAGACAGAGAGGCAGGCAGAGGCAGAAGCAGGCTCCCTGCTGAGCAAGGAGCCCGATGTGGGACTCGATCCCAGGACGCTGGGATCATGACCTGAGCCGAAGGCAGCCGCTTAACCAACTGAGCCACCCAGGCGTCCCTCCTTGCTGTCTTTTGAACCTGCCAGTCCTGCTCCTGCCTCAGGACCTTTGCATAGGTTATTCCCTTGGTCTGGAATGAGCTTGCTTAAGATATCCCCACAGCTTGCCCCCTCATGTCTGAGTCTTTGTTCAGATGTTAACTTCTCAGACCATACTTGATGTTTTCTTTCTCATTTTGTTCTATGGCACCTACCCCTCTAATATTTACTGATTTATTTCTGTCTATCTAACTTCTAGAATGTCAGCAGCACCAGGTCAAGAATTTGGGGGACACTTTTATGCACTGCTGTATCCCCCATGCCTAAACCTGGCCCATAGGATGGGCTCAATAAATGGTTGTTTTAGGAGCACCTGGGTGGCTCAGTCATTAAGCATCTGCCTTCGGCTCGGGTCATGGTCCTGGGATCCTGGAATCGAGCCCCACATCTCCCTCTCCCACTCCCCCTGCCTGTGTGTTCCCTCTCTCCCTGTTTCTCTCTGTCAAATGAATAAATAAAATCTTTAAAAATAAATAAAATAAATGGTTGTTTTAATGAGTGAAGGGGACACCGGAAGCCTAGAAAGAGAAGGGACTTGCTCAAGGTCATCGCCATCTGGAATTGATGACTTTCACTCTTGGAACTAACAAAGCACCTCTCCAATAACTTCGACCCAAAGTCCTTCTCACAGCCATGCCAGGTCCCGGGACCAAAGCCAGGCCAGCTGGACCTCATCCCCAGGACAAAAGCAAGGGGTGCCTGCCTGACCCTGCCAGGACCCCAGCGCTTGTACAACCAAGTCAAGGGACTGCCATGGGAGGAGGCTCCTCTGAAGAAGGAAACCTAGACATGCCAGTGCCACATACTTGTGCTGGTAGAGGCCAAGGCAAGAAGCCACCTCCCCACCCCCTCCAGCTGCCTGAGTGCAGGCCTTGGAGACAGATGCTGGGCCCAGATGCCTGGCCCTGTGGAGGGAGGATGCAGAGGGAAGAAAGCCAGCAGCTCCCAAGATTGAAAGCGGGGGAACCTGGAGCTGTTGTAAGTAGCCAGGCAGCAGCCCCACAGAAGATTCCAGATGCCCCAGGCTCCCTTTCCTCTTTTGGGACCCCCACCAGCAGAGGGCGCCCTGGCCCACAAAGGTCCATGTTCTGCTTTCTTTCGCCCTCTGGTGGCCACACGGGTTAGGGCCAGAGGGGAGTCTTGGATCCATCTCACCCATCCCTCTCCAGGGCAGGGCGGCACCTGCACAAAGCGAAGAGTCAAAGGGGACGGGGCTCAGCAGCCGCGGGTCTGAGCCCACCCTGCCCAGCAAGGTGGGGCTGGTGACGCCCAGGATGGCCCCAGTGCGTGAGCATTCACTGTGGACTGGGCTCCGGGTCTGGCCATTTTATACCAACAGTGCTTCTCTTCCATGTCCACTTCACCACCAAGCAGGCTAGGACCCAGGGAGGGATGGCATCCCACCCAAGATCACCTAGCAAGGAGACAGTGATCCCAGGTCGGCCTGACTCCTCCCCCAGGCTGCCCTCCCCTCTGTGTCTCTCCAACAGCCCATCCATGGATCAGGGGCCCTTCCCTCCCAGACCTCACGACACACAAAGAGGCTGGTCCAGGAGTTAAAAATATAAAGTGCAAACACCAGCTGGCTTTTATTGAGGGCCTACTCTGTGCTGGGTGCCAGGCCTGCAAGGGCTCTCCTCCCACCTCCCTGCACATCCCAGCGGCCAGGGGAGAGGATAGGCCCAGGCAAGTGAGACCCAGGTGTCGAGTGGGGAGGGGGCTGAGGTGGAGGTAGAAGGTGGCGGAGGGGCCCCAACACTTGGGTCCACGGAGAGGGCAGGGCTCCGGGCGTCTGTCCAGCTTGAAACGAAGGCTGGGGAGCCCCCTCCTTCCCTCCACCCCAGGCAGGGTGAGAGGGCCTGTGAGCCCTGCCTTTTCTCTACATGACCTTCAGGGAAGGGGCCCATCTTGGAGTGGTTTCTCCCAATGCAAGACAGAGCCAGAGGACAAAGTGGCCATGCCTAACGTGACCGTCGGGTCTCTGTGGGGTCTGTGGCTCCTGGTGGCAACTCCTGAAGTATTTCCAACTCTGCTCCCTGGACAGTGGCAACCTGCTCCTGGGTGGTCCTCTGGAGTCACTCGCTGGCCCTGGTGGTACGGAAGAGACAAGAAGAGACAAGAGAGAAGTAGAACTACAGCCCGATATCCCGAGGCAGAGACAGAAAAAGACACAGGGCGCCTGCGTGGCTCAGTTGGGTGCCTTCAGCTCAGGTCATGAGCTCAGGGTCCTGGGATCGAGTCCCACATGGGGCTCTCTGCTCAGCAGGGAACCTGCTTCTCCCTTTCCCTCTGCTCCTCTCCTCTGCTCATCTCTCTCTCTCTCTCTCTCTCAAATAAGTAAAAAAAAAATCTTCAAAAATAAAGAAAGACACAGAGAAGGTCCAAGAGACAGAGATAAGCAGAGGGAAAGAGAGAGCATGAGGTAGACAGAGAAATGCAGGGAGCCACAGACAGAGACTGGCAGAGCACAGCCAGAGAGAGGGAGGAGAGGAGGCAGGCTGAGAAGGGGAAACAGAGACCCAGAAATAGCCTAGAAGGGGACAGCACACCGAGACGCACAGGGTTGGGGTCTCCTTCCCGGCCCCACCCTCACCTAGAGCTCATCCCGGGGGTGGGGTGGTGGGGGGAGGCTGTGCCCGCTGCTGCCAGCCAGGTCCAGGCGGGGGCCACGCAGGGTCTTGTGAGAACCGCTCCAGCTGATGATGCGGCCGCTGTCATCGTCCCAGGGCGAGGATGTCTCCGTGTCGCTGAGCCACTCGGCATCCCCTGCATAGTGCGTGGGGGCAGCAAGCAATGGCCGGGCGGAGAAGGCACGCAGGTCCCGTGGCCAGAAGTGCCCCTTGTACTGCTCGCTGTGGGGCAGGGGGGGAGGCTCAGGTTGGCTGAGGTGGGCCCCGCCAGCCACACCACACGCCTGCCCGGAGCCGGACTCCTCACAGACCTCGCCCTCAAGACTGCACAACAAACTCAAGAAGCAGGGTTTCTAGTCTCCCCATTTTCCAGATGGGAAAACTGAAGCTCACCACAGGGACGGGGCTTGAGTAAGAACCACACGGGCAGCCCAGAATTTACACCTAGGTTGGTCTGACTCCAGGGTCAGGCCGGGCTACTCCTTGGTGACCACTAAGTGACCCAGCCTCAGTCTCCCTGGCTGCCCTGGCCGCGGTGGGCTCCCCGGAGGAGCTGACCCTGCCCGGCCCCCGTCGGAGACTCACTTGGGGTGCCGGTCAAACATGATGGGCAGGAACTCGTCCACAGGCAGCATTCGGCGCAGGGGCTGGGAGGCCAGCAGTTTGCGAGCTCCCGCCAGGCTCAAAACATAGGCCAGAGTCCAGTAGGAGTACCCCGCTACCACCAGATGCGGCAGCCTCTCCACAGCGGCCTCCTCCTCGGGGTTCACCTGCTTCCGACCCAGGTAGCTGCGGGTGACCCCGAGGGGAACCAGGAGTCACTGTACGTCCCCAGGGTGTCCAAGGACCCCTTCCCCAATCACATCCATGGGCCAGGCTCAGGGGGAGGACTGGCCAGGCTCCCAGCAGGAGGAGGCAGAGCCCCAGAGGCCGCTCCTCACCCCCCCACCCCTCCCCTGCCCCCTCCCGCAGGCGCAGGCTGCCTACATTAGGTCCCACGGCAGCTTCTCTGCATCCACGTCCTCCATCAGCCGCTCCAGTCGCCCCCGGAAGTTGCTCTCAAAACGCACGTCGTCCTCAAACACCAGGACCTGGGCTAGACCCCTGGCTGCCACCTGCGATAATAGGGTGGGGTGGCTCTTTACGTGTCCCCTTCCCCCTACCTGACACTGATAGACTCTCCTTGGCCTCTGTTATATGGCAAAGCCTCAGCCCTGGCCACGTCCCTCAGCTGTTCCAAAGCCTGCTGGGGCTCCCACTGTCCTGGGACTGAAGTCCCAATGTCTGGCTCTAGCAGGCAAGGTCCTCCAGGCCCCAAGTCTAGCTCTCCGAGCAGACTCATGATGGCAATCATAACCTTTGCTGTGTTCACTGAGTGCTGCTAGATCCCGGGGGCCCTCAGGAGGCAGGACACATGATGTCCCTGTGCTGTAGTAGGGAGACTCCAGGCCCAGCTCAGCTGGGCTGGCTGGGAGTGAGGGGAAGACCTAAACCCTCACGATCTCTAAGAAAAAGTACTTTTGTAACTTCTGGAAATATGAAAAGAATATGAAATCAGCTCAGTAAATGGTGAAATGGAATTCATCCTTCAGGCTGTTCAGGGACAGCAGAAGATGGGCGCCTGGGTGGCTCAGTTGTTAAGCATCTGCCTTTGGCTCTGGTCATGATCCCGGGGTCCTGGGATCAAGCCCTGCCCTGGGCTCCCTGCCTAATGGGGAGCCTGCTTCTCCCTCTCCCACTCCCCCTGCCTGCCACTCTGCCTGCTTGTGCTCTCTCCTTCTGTCAAATTAATAAAATCTTAACAATAACAAAAAGGAACAGTAGAAGATAAACAAATATAAGCTCACGTGCTCCTATTTTTGCTACAGTGGAAAGTAAAAATAAGGAATGGATCTGGGTGCTGCCTCCTAGAGGGGACACATGCCCCTTGGAGGGCCAATCCCCTGGTCCCTGCTGCAGTGGCCAGGCAGTGACCTCTCACCAGTGTTCACCCACCCCCAGCCCTGAGCTAAGGCTTCCAGGCCAAGCCCGAGCCCTTTCTTCTTCCCATCCCCTGAACACACAGCTCCTGTCTGCCCCAGGGCCTTTGCCCCACTGTTTTCCTCTGCCCAGAAGGCTCTTCTCACTGACCCTCAATGGTGAGGCCCACACCGACCCCATACCAGGCCAGGAATTCTGGCCAATCCACACTCCAGGACAGTCTGTACATCTCCCTTCCACAGAAAACTTGGTTCTTCCCTGGTTTCTGTGGCCCGCTCTGGTCCCTGAGCCCCTGAGAGGGAGAGAGGGCCTCTTGCTTGTTCCCCTCTTCTCAGATCTCCTGGCACATAGGAGGTGCTCCATAGAGACTACAGAACAGACACGGCACAGGGTTGAATACACAGAAGGTTTAAAGAGCCTGGCCAGGTCTTCCTTGGTTTATCCTTCACCATTGGCTCCCCTGGGTGCTGAGCACACAGCCGTGAATAGGGTGCCCCCGCCACCGCTCTCCCTGCGGGGGGGCAGCGTCCTCACCTCCTCCCAGATGGAGTAGTGGCTGAGGAAGCAGCCCACCTCGCCCTTCGTCAGTGTGCGCCCCGAGTAGGGGTCCTGGTAGCCGGGCAGCAGGTCCACGCCGAGGCTCCTCATGATACTGCTGTTGAGTGTCCTGAGGAAGATGGGAATCATGGGCTGAGGGGTGCCTGCCGGGGCCTTCCAGGGGCGCCTGGCCTGTGCCCATCGGGGGCCGTCACGCTGGAGTTTAATTTAAAGGTCTTGGCCTTATTACTGCTTCGTGTGGCCTGAAGACATTGGTGACAAACCGGGGAACCAGAGCCCCCAAGGCCAAGGTGACTCTCGAGGGAGGGAATAGAAAATGGGGAGACGGGCAGCAGCCTGAGGGACACGCTCCCCAGGATGAACATGGGGGACAGGGCCGAGGAGAGGATGGACATCCTGCCGTCGCTAGGGCTGGGGGCACGAGGGGCCGACACCGCGGGCGAGTGGTTCCCCGGGGACTGCCCCCCCCACCCATCAGGGCCCTAAATCCATGACAGAGAAGACTAAGCCTGATAATAATAAAGACACCTAAACTTTGGGATACTTCCCATGTGTCAGGCCCTGGATAAATCCTCACCGAGCCCTTAGAGGTCCTACGAGGAAGCACAATTATGTGCCATTCACACAGCAGGGCTGGGAGGAGAGGTGACATGCCAGAGGTCACCCGGCCGGTAAGTGGTAGAGCTGGGACACAAGCCTAAGGGCTCCAGATTCTGGGCCTCAAGCCGTGCTCTCCTCCCTCCGGCAGGCCCAGGGGGCCGCCTGGCCCTGTTTCCCTCTGTCCGGGGACTCCCTCGGGCAGAATCGTCACTCAGGCGCTGTTCGAGCACCTCCTGGGACAGCCAGCTCATTCCACTCACTTGTCTGTTCTTCCCGTCCCCAGGGAGCTCCGGGGGACCACACTGCTCCCCCAGCTGCCCAGCGCCCCGCCCCCGGGGAGCCTCACCGGCCGTCCACAGCTTCCACCACCCGCCCAGAAATCTCCATCTCCCAGAGCGAGCTTAGCATGCGCTCACGGCGGTCGGGCCGGCGGGCCAGGCTGATGACAAACACCTAGAGGAGGCAGGGAAGGTGGGTGCGGGAGGGGTGGGTGTGGTGGGAGGGGAGAGCCCACCCACTTCTTGACCCCAGCTCTGTGGGTGGAGGGAACTTACCTCATCAAACCCCATCTTGCTGGGTCTCTTTGGGGGCCGGGACACGTGCACTGAGGCCCGCATGGGGGGCCCGTCCACTGCAGAGGAAATTACCCTCCATCATGAACCCCTACTGGCTCTTGTCAGCAGTGACCCTGGTGTCCCAGTGCCCCCGCCCTTTACCCCTGCCCCCTCGGAATACCCAGGAGGAAGGGCCCTCAGAAATCACAGGATCCACCTGCCTCCGTCTTATAGACAGGGACACCAAGGCTTAGCGGGGAGAAGGACTTGCCCAGAGTCAGGGACTAAGTTAGAGGTGAGGCCGGGACCCCAAGCCCACTGCCCAGTCAGGTCCGGGTCCCCGGAGAAGGGACCCAAGGGGGTGGGAGGTTAGCGTGGCCGCAGGCCAGCATCCCGGCTCCCAGTCCTCACCCAGCGCTTCCAGGATTAGGTGGATGAAGTTGACCTTCTCGTCCTCCAGGCCCTGGTGGGATTTCACAGGCACGTTCATGTACCCATAACGGTGCTCATTGCACACGTGGACAGTGACCCCTGTGGAGAGAGGCCAAGTGAGGGCTAGGGCTGGGGCAGGGCTCTCGGGATCCAAGGCAGGCGTCCTCTCTGGGACTCAGTGTCCCCTGCTATGGGGTTGGAGGGGGAAAGGGCTTAACTCAAACAATATCTAAGGCACCCTTCTAGCTGAGATGGTTTACGCATTCAACAGACGCGTCTAGAGCACCAGTTGGGTGTGGGGGGATGGGGGTGAGCAGGACAGAGCCCTGCCCCTGGGGGATCATGGGGAGGGAGGAGCAAGCAAACTCCCATCTGACCAGTCTTTGGTCCAGGCCATTGCCCCTACTGGCTCAAGGCCCCACCTCCCGACCCTGCCACCCCACCTGGATCCAGCCCCATCCTCTCGTGCCCAGACCCCTAGGAACGACCCCACACCCTCTCTTGCCTCTCCACACTGCCTTCCACCCACCAACCAGAGTGGCCTTTTCTATTTCTTCAGTATTTGTCGCCTTTACTGTAATTACTTCTTTCTCTTTACCTCCTAAAAACTGTGAACTCTTGAGCAGCAGGCGCACAGAATCTGCTTAAAAGTCAACCCCAAGGGGCGCCTGGGTGGCTCAGTGGGTTAAGCCTCTGCCTTCGGCTCAGGTCATGGTCTCAGGGTCCTGGGATCGAGCCCCGCATCGGGCTCTCTGCTCAGCAGGGGGCCTGCTTCCTCCCCTCTCTCTCTCTGCCTGCCTCTCTGCCTACTTGTGATCTCTCTCTGCGTATCTAATAAATAAATAAAATCCTTAAAAAAAAAAAAAGTCAACCCCAAACTCAGCACGGCACCCAGAGCCTGGGCCAGTGTGGGGACTCAGTGGCTGGGTGCTGGAAGCCTTGAACGATGGGGACAAAAGCCCCTGCAAAGCGCTGGCTAGTTAACAGTGGCTGACACCTGTAGCCATGGTAGCTATGACAAAAACACGACAATGCTTTGCTTCCCCTCCTTGATTCTCCATGGGTCTGTTTTCCCTTCCCTTGCCTTTTGCACTTGATATGTTTGTTTGTTGTGTTTTTTTGGTTTTGGGGTTTTTTTGCCTCACACATCTGTAGCCAACTCCACCAACGCCTCTTGCACGAAAAAGCCAGTGACGACACGTCCCCCTCTGGCCACTGTGGGCACACTGCTTCACTGCTTACTCAGGGGCAGCGCCCCCGGGTTCCAGCATCACTTCTCCTTCTCCCTGAATTGGCCTGTGCGGTCCTCTCCAGATCCTTTTCCCAACACTGGGTGTCTCGGGCTCACTCATCTCTGGCTCTTCCTCAGGACTGGATCTGTCCCCACCCAGCCAAAACACTCTGTGGTACTTTTCACCTTAAAAATAACGCCAACACCCGAGTGTTCTTTTCAGTGTGTGAAGCCAATCACACGCTCCTCTGATGAGTGTTCTCAGGCTAAAGACCAGATGCTTGGGGTGCCTGGATGGCTCAGAAGGTTGGGACTCTGCCTTCGGCTCAGGTCATGGTCTCAGGGTCCTGGGATCGAACCCCACATCGGGCTCTCTGCTCGGCGGGGAGCCTGCTCCCCCCTCTCTCTCTGCCTGCCTCTCTGCCTGCTTGTGATCTCTCTCTCTGTGTCAAATAAATAAATAAAATCTTAAATAAATAAATAAAGACCAGATGCTTGCCGGTCAGGGCCACATAAGCTGGCCCTGCCTACCTTTTCTGCCTCAGCCTCTGCTATGCTTCCCTTCACTTACTGTGCGCCTGTCACCTGCCTTCTTATGTTGCCTGCTACCACAGGGCCTTTGCACCTGCTGTCCTATTGCCCGAAATGTTCTTTCTGATACTTGTTCATGCTTTCCCATACTTCAGATCTCAGCCTCGAAGTTTACACCCTCCAGGAAGCCTTCCCTGACCAGATCCACTCTGGTCTAAGCCCCTGAGTATATAGAATTAAGAAGCATTTCTTCCCATTATGATTGCGATTGGACATTGGTTGGTGTGATCCTTGGACTGGACTAGAAGTCAGTGACTGCCTGACTTTACTCACCACTGTCCCCCCAGTGCCTGGCACATGGTGGGTGGTCCATAAATATTTGCCTAATGAAGGAATATGTGAAAGTGCCATGATGGGGAATCAGATGGACATCTATAACCTCCCAGGGGCATGGGCTCAAGAAAGGCTACAACCCAGACAAACAGGAGTTTAACAGGATGGACTGGAGATTGGAGACTGGGGAAGGGCATGCAAAGCAGAGGGAACAGCATATGCAAAGCCCTAGAGGCCTCCAGGGGTGCTCACGGAGAGCTGGTCCATACCGGCGGCCTGGCAGGCATAGGCGAAGACGATGATATCGTCGAAAGGCCAGGTGTAGTTGGGATGAGGGGGGTAGAAGGCGAGCTGGGCTGCCCCCTCAGCCCGCAAGGACACCAGGAAGGTGGAATGGACCATAGGGACCCGGAAGCAGCCCCGGCGCTGGCGGTTCTTGGTGGGGAAGTAGTCGGCTGTGCGACGGTAGTAGCCCTGGGGAAAGGGGTTGCTCTGACCATGACAGAACCCCTCCATCCCCAGAACACTGCCCCCTGCCATGGCCCAAAGACCCCAAGGCCTCCATCCCCAGCCTTACCTGGGGCGTGATCCCGCACCAGAAATTGGAGTAGTAGGTCTGGGAGTCCAACATTGGGGCCACGACGGGCAGCCCCTGCTCTATCAGAAGCCTCAGCGTCTGGTTGTTGGTCAGAATGTTGTCTGTATCTGCAAACTTTTCGGAGAGCTTGTCACAGACCCCAGCCTTGTCTGGGCTGTACCCCCAAGGAGTCACTGAGTAGGATCCCTCCCGATTGCCAGAGACCCCTGCATGCCTCCCGGGATCCAGTGGCGTCCCGTCAGTGAGTTCTAACCTGTAAACCAGTAGGTCTGTTTCTGCACCAAGGATCTGGTCTGCAGCACTGGCTCTGGGATCGGGGCCAGAGATTCAGCCGGAGTTGCTGATCAAAGACTTAGATCTTCTAGATCTGACTTAAGGAGTAGAGCCAAAGACCTATGCTGAGTTCTAGTCTGGGGAACCAAGCTCAGTTTATACTCCGGGCTCTATCCCAGGAACCTAGGCTCAGTATACACCCTGCAGTCTGTCTCAGGGATTGGCTTCGTAGCCAATCTGAGCTCAAGCATAGGGATACAAGCTCTGGGTTCCAATCCAGGTTGCTAGCAGAAGGGTCCAGACTACAGGTGGGTCAGTCATACCGAGATTTCTGTCAGGGACAGATACTGTCACCTGTGGGAAACCCATCCTGGCCAGGCTTTCTTACCAGGATATAGTCAGCCCCCCAGTCCCTGGCAAAGGTCAGGGCTTCCTGTTTCAATTCCATCAGAAACTGGTGCCTTTCTTTGGTCCAGTGCTTGGGACCCTCTTCGTCTGGGTAGGACCTGAGAGGGTGAAGAGATGAGAGGTTTGCCAGGGGCAGGTGCACGCGGTCCCCTGCGCAGCAGGGCAGCAGATAGAGCCCAGGCCTGGAGGCTGTGGCTTGCGGCCGTCTGGCGGTCTGGCTGTCTCTTTTCCTCTCTGGGTTGCAGTTGCTGCCCCTCTTCCCAAGAACCCTTTCCCCCATCACCACCTGGGCTCCCCCTCGGGCCTCCAGACCACAGCGGCATAGTCGTCACGCACAGCGGCCAGCCACTCCTGCAGCATCTGCGTGCTGTTGTCCGTGTTGTGGTCCGTGGCACACCTTGGGACACGGGAGGAAGAAGGGTGAGGGGGCACCGCCACAGAAGGGCCGAACCCCGAGGCAGCCTTGACCCCTGGAGCACAAACGCTGCCAAGGCTTGGGGGCTGCGGGGGAGGGAAGTGTGCTACAGAGTAAGTCAAGCCCCCAGGTCCCGGACACAGGTTTGTGACCCACTGTGCGACCTCAGGCGAGTCCCGTCCATCTAGGGGCTTCACTTTCTCCCTCTGGAAGGGACACAAGCTGTCCTGTCTGGCTCAAGGGCTGAGACACCAGAACATGAATGCATTTGAGAGACAAAGCAGCTCAGCTGGGAGGACTGCACCTTCCTGGCCAGGAGACCACATTGTCCCTCCCCTTCTCTGAGTCAGGACCAGACAGAAGACCTGCTGCTTCCCTCTGCCCGAAAATTGTAACAAGGACCAAACCTTCCTGCGAACATCCCTGAGAAGTGCTGGTGGGCCAGCACTCCGCGGCCGTGGAGCATAACCTCTCCTCTGCAGAAGGGGCTCCCAAGACAGGGGGGGAGTGCAGAGAGCTTAGCCAAGCTCCCAAGTTTCAGGGGATACTGCCCCTTTAAGCCAATTCCCCAGAAGTGAAGACTAACTACGTGTCAAGTCCTGCAGGGGTGGGAACTAACTCCCAAACTGTGGTAACTGTGGGCAGCCTCCCCAGGCCCGGCCTCCACCCGCAGTGCAACTTGGATGTGCTGGGGTGGGTAGCTGGTCAGTCCTCCCAAGTCTATCCCCGACCTCAGCTTGGGATTCCTCCCTGCTCTGGCTTCCACAGACTGGGGCCTCTGATTCCAGGGAGCCCTGTGGGGACCTGGGGGAGAGACTCTAGGGAAGGGGCTTTAGGGGGTGGGGGGCTGGCTGGCAGGATCCAGACCCTCCACAGAAAAGCTGGAACCAGCCCCCGGGAAGGAGGAGCAGGTCTGATCGCCCCCTGCAGAGGAGCACGGAGCCAGACAGCACCCTCACCTGCTCCCCAGGAACCCCCAGTCCTGCTGATCTCTGCCACGTGGGGACCCAGGGCACACCAGCTCTTCTGCCTGCTCTGGCTCCAGGTCAAGCCAACCACAGCGACCAAGGGGGCTTGAGTTTGGGCTCTGAGGCTGGGGCAAGGGGACACAACTTAAAGCCAGAGGAGTAGGGGCCGGAGCGAGTGTTCCGGGGTCAACCTAAGGCCTCAGAGGTCAGTCTGCAGGGCCAAGGGGATAAGGGTTCTGGTCCAGGGGCTCAGGACCGGGCGGGGCCTGTCTGCCAGGGGCGGGGCCTGTCTGGGTGGCGTCTGGACCGCGCAGACGGGGTCGTGGGGGTGGGGGTGGAGGCTATCTGTGGGGCGGGAGGTGGGGTACATGCCCAGAGGGTGCCAGCGCCCGGTCTCTCTCACCAGAGGGCCAGCCTGGCCCGGGGGTAGTCCAGCCGCTCCAGCGCGCCCAGGTAGTGGGGCAGTGAGTGCTCGGCATTGCGGGCCAGGATGGTAAGGACCACGGCGGGCAGCGGCGGCTCCACGACGCCCGCAGCCTGAGACCACGGCCCTAGCAGGAGCAGCAGCTGGAGCAGCCGGGCGGCGGGCGCGACGGGCATGGCGGGCGCTCGGGCGGCGGCGGCGGCTGCCCCCGGGGCTCGGGCCCGGCGGAGGGGAGTGGGCGGGGCGGCCGGGGTGGGGCGGGACCTGAGGCCAGGGCGGGGCCGAGGCGACCCGAGGGGGGGCGAGCGTACCCCCCAAGACGGGGCTCCCCCTCCCACCTGAATCACGCGCTGATTCTCAAGTGTCCCCTCCTGGGCCAGGCGCGGCGGAGGGCCAGGGCCCGGAGAACCGCCGCACGCGCGACCCAGGGGCAGCCCCATCCCGGCTGGGCGCCGGGGGTGGGGGGGTGAAGGGGGACCGAGGGGAGGGTCCGGGGGGACGGCGTCCGAGCCGCCCTGGCGCCTGAGAACCCTCCACTCCGAAGCCCGGTGCGTTCAGCCACGGGAATCGGCTCTAGTGAGCGTCCGACGCCCCCGAGTCGGGATTCCCCGGCCACCCACCGGTGCCCCGGCCCTGAGCCACAGCCCCGCGGGGTGGGACCGACCGGCCGCGGCCCCCGCCGGGCTCCCTGCTCCTGCCCCGCCTCCGCCCCCAGGCGCCCTCTGGCGGACTCACGCGGAACTTCGCAGACCTGTGCGGTGACACGCCGAGGCGGGGGAGGCGGGTGGGGGTCCTCCCGGACCTCGGCGCGCCACCCAGATTTGTCCCGAGCCCGGCGTCCTCCGCGTGTCGTCCTCCTCTCCTCCGCGGTCAGCGCCGGCGCTGCTCCGGCCTTTTAAGAGATCAAAGCCCACGCTCAGGCTGAGTGTAGTAGGTCCAGGGAGCACCGCGGAGGCTGCATCGTGACCCGCCCTGCTCAAAGCAGGAGGTATAGCCTCCCCTGCGGCAGAGTCGGGGTCCCGAGGCCCCTGCTGAGATGGGGAGGGGGCTCCAGCCTCCCCTAGGAGAGGGCAGAAAGGGAGAGGCCTGAAGGCCCCAGTGGCGGACTCCAGCTCAGTACCTGCTGTGATCGCAGACTGGCCACTTTCCCTGAGCCTTTGGTCCTCATGTGTGGATGGGTTTGCAGTGATGCTTGGAGAGAAGGAATACACTCGAAGCTTCTCTCTGCATGGAGCCTGACGCCAGGGAAGAGTTGCTGGGGCTAGAAGACAGGACTGGAGAAGAAGCCAGGCTCCCCTTCCATTCACCCCCAACCCATGGGCAGCACAGAGGGGTTGGGCGGGGTGAGAAGGGGGCTACTTTTCTATATCATCTTTGGTTCTCCATTCAGGCTCTTCCCAGGGTCAGGGAAGAGGGCTAAGCCTGTGCATCCTATCTTTGCTGGGAGGGGAAAGGTGGGGAACCAGCAAGGGATGAAGTTGACTGGTTACCGGATAGCCTTGTAGGGGCATTGAACCCAGGAGTCCTGGTCTTCAGCGCGTCTCCCAAACTTACAGCGCATCCCAGTCAAAGCTACGGCAGCCAGTGACCCTGCAGTGAAAGGTCTGAGGCCTCATGGAAGAGTCCCTTCCCTTGCACGGTGGCCTCTGGTCGGAAGGCACTCCCAGCCCCAGAACGGGGATTCCATCTCTAAAGCCAAGCTGTTTACTCTACCTCACCTGTACTGGAGTCATCCCAGAGCCTGTGACCACCCTATTGGTCACAGGGGCTTCCAAATTCTTCTTTGACCTCAAGTCCTCTTCCTCCTCCTCCTCTGAGTGCACTGATGCCTCCCACTGTCCCCTTCCTCCTTCTGCAGTCCATCCAGTGATCCATCCTGTCACTGACTCCCTTGCCTGTCGGTTCCCTCATCATCCCTGCCTGGGAAAACCCTGTGACCATCTTGCTTTTTGGCACAGTGTGGCTACTATAGACCCAGGATTTCCACTCTCAGCTGGACTCTCGCCCGGCCAACGGGCCAGTTTCCATGTGCTCCTGCCCCGCCTCCTCTGCAGGACCTCACAGCTTCTGAAGCCCACACTCCAGCAAGGATCTCTGCTACTTTTCAGAGAAAAGAGAAGCCCTCACCTAAGAGCTCTCATTCCCAGCCTCCAAATCTCCATCTCCTGCCCCCAAGCCTGCCTCAGCTCTCACTGCCTGGTACAATGGAAGACACACCCCCTCCCCACCTTCCTTGTGATGGAAAGTTCCTGAAGCTCCAAATGCCATCCCCTTGCCCTTCTTGGATCCTCAGCTTCCCTCTCTTCTGGGTGCTTCTTTCAACATTCCAAAGGACTTAAATCTCCCCCAGCTTAAAAGAGAAAAATGCCAAGCTGCCTGCTGGCCCCCAGCCACAGCCTTCTCTCTCTCTCCCTCTGAGCCTCTGGCATGGGGATCTGTGATTTGCTCCAGGTCCCCCTTCCTCATCTGCCCTGGCCAAACTGCTCTGCCAAGACCAGGGTCCTGCTGGTCACTCCCCTCAACGGACATTGCCTCCTCATCCAAGAGGGTTCCTTTCGGCAGCTGACTGCATGGGCCACTCTGTCTTTCTGGAAAACCAACATGTGCCTCCACTTTGCTTTTGTTTGTCTTTTGTTTTTGTTTTTGTTGTTGTTGTTGTTGTTGTTTTAAGATTTTATTTATTTATTTGACAGACAGAGATCACAAGCAGGCAGAGAGGCAGGCAGAGAGAGAGGAGGAAGCAGGCTCCCTGCTGAGCAGAGAGCCCGATGCGGGGCTCGATCCCAG
>RCUC01149196.1:0-44366 GCA_003697995.1 Taxidea taxus jeffersonii
AATTTATTTATTTGACAGACAGAGATCACAAGTAGGCAGAGAGGCAGGCAGAGAGAGAGAAGGAAGCAATAGCTCATGTAGTTTTAAGCAAAGTTTAAAAACAGATTTTTATCAACTTTTTCTCTGGTTCATATTGCAGAAAAAAAGCAACTCTTTAGTATCTTCTTCAAGTCTTCCTTTTTCCTTTTTTTAAAAGTCTTCCTTTGTCTATAATATTCCCTTATTCCATTTTGTGGTTCAAGATGCATCTCAGGGCTTTCCTTAAGTCCCTGCTTGAATTAGAGGTCTGTGCCTCATTCTTTGTCACATTATATTACAGCTTGCTGGTTTCTTGACTGTCTTCTTGATTCGCTCTTGCCTGTAAGTACTTTGGAGGGCCAGAACTATGTGTTGCTATTTAAAAAAATTTTTTCCCTACTTCTTGGCCTGGCAGAGTACCTAAGACCATATGGGTTCAGAGCAAACATTTGTTGAATGTATATGGTATCGGTTATTGATGTGGGATTGTTGAACCCAATAGTGAAGACAGAATTCTTGAGATGTTTTACAGTGCAAAAAGGTGTGTCTTTATTACAGTACGGGGACAGGACCTGGGGTAGAGAGAGCTGCATTGTGACTGTGAGGAGTGACTAAATATATAGAGTTTTGTATCCTATGGAGCTGAAGTTGACATTAGGGCTCCAGGATATTGAGTCTGTAGGTTCCTGGAGGTCTATTATTAAGATTGTTTTCCTTTCCTTTCTTTCTTTTTTTTTAAGATTTACTTATTTATTTCTGAAAGGGGGGGTAGGGCATGGGGAAGGGAGGGGCAGGAGGAGAGTGAGAGAGTCTTAAGCCGCCGATTGTGCTGAGCAAGGAGCCCAAGGTGGGGCTTGATCTTAGGACCCTGAGATCAAGACTTGAGCCCAAACCAAGAGTCACACACCCAACCGACTGTGCCCTTTTCTTTTCCTTTTTTTTTTTTTTTTAAGATTTTATTTATTTATTAGTTAGAGAGAGAGAGAGAGCGAGCACAGGCAGACAGAGAGACAGGCAGAGGCAGAGGGAGGAGCAGGCTCCCTGCCGAGCAAGGAGCCCGATGTGGGACTCGATCCCAGGACGCTGGAATCATGACCCGAGCCGAAGGCAGCCGCTTAACCAACTGAGCCACCCAGGCGTCCCTTCTTTTCCTTTTTTAAAAAACTTTATTTAATCTCTACATCTGACAAGAGAGTCGAACTCATGACCCCAAATCAAGAGTCACATGCTCCTCTGAGCCAGCCAGGTGCCTCAAGATTGTGTTTTTCTTGTAAATCATTAAGACAGCTACAAACTGGGGTTTTTAGCTCAGGTTATGATCCTGGAGTTCTGGAACTGAGCCAGGGTTGGCTCCCTGCTCTGCCAGGAGCCTGATTCTCCTTCTGTCCCTTACCCAGCTCATGTGTTCTCTTTTCTCTCTCTCAAATAACTGAATTAAATCTTAAAAAAAAAAACAAAAAACCCAAAACCAAAACCCCCACACACAACAAAAAAACAGCTACAAACAATAGTAAAGTTTTATGTCATACATAACTGGAATATTTATCAGTTGACTATTTGTTTTTCCCCTGCCGTTGTTAGGCAGTTACTAGTGCCTGAGGAAAATTAAATATATACATATCGTACCTTAAGGGGTGAGTGGGGGGTTATGGGCTACCAGCTTGTGTTTTGCCCTCTCATCGGTGATAATAAATAGCTCAAATCATATCCTGGTTTTCTCATTGGAGGACTATATAAACAAAGACAGAAACAAAACAGGGAGGAAAGCACACAAATCCTTCATATTTTAATTTGCATGCAGGACACTTCATATACAAACGAAAACCTGTCTCTTTCTTTCCTTTTTTTTTTTTTTTTAAACCAGCCTCTTTCTGTAGGAAAACTGTATTCCCTTCAGTGGTCTCCTCCAAAGCTAACTGATTTAGGAAAACCAGGTCTGGTTCCATTATAAGGTCTCCACACCCATAAGACGCTGGTTTTTAAGTGGTGGGTGGTATGTTGCAATTTAATGGAAGTAGACTTTGCCTACTATCCTGGCATCCATACTTCTTTCCAAGCAGAAATATTACCTCCATTCAGTGCTGGAAGAAGTTTTGTTGAACGACGGCGCTTGGATGGCCAGAATGCTTTAATTTCGATGCAGCTTGAGTATTTTTACAGGACTTTTCTTGAGCCTTCAGTTTTTCTTACTGCAGCAAACGAGAAGAACTTACGCTCAGTGAATAGCAGACTATTGCGAATATACCGAGAATTTTGGTGAAATTAACATAATTTCTACTTTCCTGGAGAGCTTTTCATATTGTTCTAAACCTTGAAAGTTAAATCACAAATTTTATACTTTGTGTTCAGCTTTTTATATTCTTAATTCTTGCGCGGGTGGGAGAGGCCGTGATAAAGGAGACTCTTAAGAGAACGATTCATTCTTTGTGATTCTTAGATATACCTGGCGAAGATTACGGAAAACGACCCTTTCTTGTTTTGT
This sequence comes from Taxidea taxus jeffersonii, assembly GCA_003697995.1. Taxonomy (NCBI): domain Eukaryota; kingdom Metazoa; phylum Chordata; class Mammalia; order Carnivora; family Mustelidae; genus Taxidea; species Taxidea taxus. The sequence continues at coordinate 2,501 of RCUC01149196.1, forward strand.
ATACAGACGCAGGGGCCTAGCGTTTGTACTTAAGCTTAACATGTGCCAGGAGCCGCATAGATCTATTTTACCGTAGTCTTATTTTTACAGCCACGAAAAGTGAGACTCAAGTTCGGTGTCCTGCCTCAGGAACCTCTGGGATTCCAACTCAGGTCACCGCGCCCTCGTGTCCCCGTCTATCTCCCGCCTTTGCTGGTCGTTCCTTGCTCCATCCAGCCCATCTGGGAAGATGGTGCAAATGCTAGGGTGCTAGGGCCGGGTAGGGAGTGAGAATTCCAGAGACAACTCTTGTGCTTTCTTGCCCCCAAGCCCCTTCTGGTTAGTCCCATCCCCCTCCTGGACGCCCGGCCAGATCTGGAAACCATAGAGCTCATACAGCCCAGAGCGTCCCTTCTCGGGCCGCCGAGCGCTGACGCCGCGCCGCTGGGCGGGGTCTCCTCGAGGGGCGGAGGGAGAGGAGGGGGAACCAGGCAGGAGAAGGGCTGGCCGGCCTTGCAGCGCCCCGCAGCGGCCACGGCCGGAAGCACGGTCTCGTCGGCCCTGCGGCGCTGGATCCCTGACGCACGGAGCTCGAGAGCGAGAGAGAAAGGGGCAGAAATGGCGGCTCCGCTTGGCTCCCGCTGAGGAGGGTGAAGCCGGTGGAGGGTCTCAGCTGTCGGCCTGGAGCATCGCTCCTGCTTCCCGCTTTCTGCCTTCTCACGCCTACTTCTCTTCCTCTGCCCTACTCTCGCCTGTCCTCGTCTGCGCTCCGCAGAGTGCGGGTCGGCTCGTCTCTCCCGGCCCGGCTCCACTGGCCCTGATTGCCCGGCCGGCGTGCCGGCCTTCCTTGGCTCTCCCGGGCGCGGCGGGCGCGGTGTGGACCCCGTCCTCCTGGCTGGACCATGGTGAACACCCGGAAGAGCTCTCTGCGTCTTCTCGGGTCCAAGTCGCCTGGGCCCGGGCCTGGGCCTGGGGCCGGAGTAGAGCCTGGGGCGTCCGGAGGCAGCAGCCATTTCATCTCCTCTCGGACCCGCTCCTCCAAGACCCGCGCTGCCAGCTGCCCCGGCGCCAAGGCCGGGGGAAGCGGTGGCGCCGGCGTCGCTCTGGAAGAGGCCCGGGTAAGAGCGCGGCGGCCCGAGTCCGGAGGCTTGCGAGTGCCGGCCCGGCGGCCGGGGCTTTGTCTGGCCGGGTTAGGGCAGGAAGCCTCCAGTGGAGACCGCTTGGGCGGCTGGAGACCGGGTCTGCGGGTGCGGTGAAGGATGGCACCCGGCTAGGTAGGGCTGCGACAGCTTTGCTGGTCCGGCTCTTTTGTGTAAAGAACAGGACTGGAGTGTGGGGGAGAGAGCTCTGGGGGGTCTTTTCGGGGACATTAGAACGGTCTGCTTTCCGTGTCCTTGCCGTGCCTTAGAGGGGAATTCTAGGGAAGCGAGAGCGGAGGGCCGGAGTCCCCGGGTGGAAGGGCTGGGGAAGAGAAGTGAAAGTTTTCTGCGGTGTCAAACCCTTGTAAGTGTGTCAGCTCCTGCCGGTGTCTTAACTCCAGCTTACTCTCAAACTGTTTGGGGGTGGTTCAAGTTGGTGAGGAAGTGAACGGAGAGCTCCAGTTGGCAGCCAGGCACGGATGCTGAAAAAAAGTTTGTAGCTGCTCTGACACCAACTTTAAAAACAAAATCAACGCTATCGCCTCTCCAGGCAGGAGAGATCAAGCATGATTTTGTGGCTGGGGAATCAGCCAGCTAGCTAACCAAGGTTCTAGTAGGGACCCAGTAGAGCTTTCCAGTAGAGCTTCAAGTCTCAAAAGGGGCATGTCGAATGTTTTGGATTGTACACACTGTCTTCAAATTGTATGGTTTCTTGGATGTCTGCATTTTTGTTATGGGGATAGTTTATAAAAGGTGAATTAACACCATGGTCACACAGTTGCAAATGTGACATTTGAAGAAGGCTGGTGATTTAGTTTTTTAAAAAAGTGCTTGGAAGATCTGAGCTAGCACTTGTTTTGTCACTTTAAGAGAATTGATAAGTTTGTGTTGGGAGATTGGTTATGAATTCAGAAAAGAGTATTGCTTCTGTCTAGCAAGAGGCGAATTTACTGAGACTAATTTGGCTGGAAATTGTTATTCATTTAAAATGCTCCTTTGATTTCACACCATTTTGTTGTTGTGGGAGGGAAGCAATATTTTATTTTCTATGGCGTCTACAAGATTATGGTTTGTGTGTGCTTTTTCTCTATCTCATACTGTTCGGACACTAATCAGAATGAACTGATGCAAATACATCATATATTTTACTGTACTAGTCTGAAATATATTGTATTTCTGAAAATATATTTGGCTTTTATTTTGCTAAAAGTCTGGAAAACATTTTAAACTGTCTTGTTAGACTCTTTTGGAGGTAACATCTCTTAGGCTGAAATAAGAAAGCTAAATCTGAAAGTTGGGTAAATTATTTAGAATAATTATTTTGAAAACTTGGCATTTTTTAGAAATTACTCCCATTGTGTACAAGCTTATTGACTTTCTGAAGCTGACATATATTTTAAAATAGAAGTAAATTTAAGAAAGGTCTGTCTTCTACACCTAAGTACAAGTAAAATGTTCAGAGTGTAAGCATTTAATTGTAGTATAATGGTTTGAATGCCTCGTCTATTAGAGCAGTGTCTAATTCATCTGAAGCAATTAGCTCATCTGTCACTGATCAGTTTGTGGTCCCATTTTTGAATTCATGGATATCATGCTGTCCTTATCCCCCGAGGAATAAGGTGAAGTAATTTGTCAAGCAGCTGTTATGGAGATGTTAAAAGGCAAGGAATCAATAATCTAATGTAGAAATGAATGTTTGGTAGCTTTTAAATTGCTGGGGGAATGAAAGGCCGTACAGCTTTTTCTAGAAGGATGCTAATGAAACTTTGTTTCAAGGATCCCTTGAAAATGTTTTAAAAGGCTGTAAATAACAGGCTAATGAAGGTTTACTTTAAAATATTTGTTTTTCTGTTTTAGACTTGTCTTCTGGCCCTAGTAGATGATAGAATGATCTAATGGCTTTCTCTGAGAAATTTAAGAAATTTACTAATCCTATGATTGGTCCTTTAAAAGTGGATAAGTTATAATTCTGAATTTAAGTTTATGGACTATATTTGTGAAGCAATTTCTGAATATTTCATTGTATGTATTTCTAAGGTGGGTTGATTTGAGTGTGGTAAGGTCTTCTCTCAAGTTCGTTTTATGAATTGCAAGAATTTAGTACTCTTTCCCGTATATTTAAATAGGCACCCTCTGTGTCTTTGGAGTTTTAGCTATTTGCTAGTGTTTGTAATGACTTAATTGTTGGAAAATGGAGTTGTTCATGCTGTTGCTTTAGGAGACCCTTATTTTTGTAGGAAGAAATGTATTACTTTTCATAAGATACATAATTAAGGAGATCCTCCTTTTTCTTCTTTTATGTTCTTCACTTTACACCTGATGCTGATTTCTTCCCTTACTCCCCTCAACCTCCCTGGATGCTTTTTAGATTTTATGTGCTGTTTAGAGTTACTTCATTTGCTTTAAAAGTCATAGGACCATGAGCTGTGCCAATAATTTTGCCCCCCCCCCCCCCAGTATGTGTAGAATTGGGAAATAAACATATACATTTTGTAGGTTATGACAGTGATTTTTCTTGTGCCCACACATTTTATTTTTTATTATTATTTATTTATTTATTTGAGAGAGAGAGAGAGAACGAACGAACATAAGCAGGGGAAGTGGCAGGCAGAGGAAGAGGGAGAAGCAGGCTCCCCACTGAGCAAGGAGCCCCATGCAGGGCTCCATCCCAGGACCCTGGGATCATGACCTGAGCCAAACACAGACACCCAACCGACTGAACCACTCAGGTGCCCCTGAAAATGCAACTTTAAAAAATTCAGGGGTGCCTGGGTGGCTCAGTGGGCTAAAGCCTCTGCCTTCGGCTCAGGTCATGATCTCAGGGTCCTGGGATCAAGCCCCGCATCAGGCTCTCTGCTCCTTGAAGAGCCTGCTTCCTCCTCTCTCTCTGCCTGCCTCTCTGCCTACTTGTGATCTCTGTCTGTCAAATAAATAAAATTAAATCTTTAAAAAAAAAATTCAATTACTGGCCATTTCTGTAGTCTAGATACTCAGAGGTTCAGTTTTTAAGGTCATGGATGAAACTTACAGTACCTGTATCAGTGAATCCATAATTAATTCCTTAAAGCATTTTCGCTGGCAAGTAGTCTTTGTAACCATTCTTTGATAGGCCCTTGATTGCATGTTCCCTAAATACCTAATTATAAATAAACCTACATGTAGCCTCTAGAAACCAGCTGGGCGGGTGATATAGGATTATTACTTGTTAGGAGGGCTAAGGCCCAAACCTGTAGCTTCGCCTGAATGGAGAGTGATCCTGTTTCTTCAACGATCCACTTCAGAAATGTGCTGTATTACTTTGAATTGTATATTTGGCATTTCTTTTCACACATACACAATGAAATTTCATTTGTGCACTACTGAGTTGATTTCTTGGTATTTGGGTTTGGTCTTTTATTAGGACTATTTTATCTTTTTTTGCCTCTCTTCTGCGGGAGGATTTCGTGAAAAATGAGCTATTGAGTAAAAGGCAGTTGGGATTTTTGGATAAAAACTTCTACGAAAGTACAAAGTTAGAGGGGAAAACCATACATAAAATGTGTTTAAATATAAACTAGAAAGTTTTAGAGAGGTATGTTGTGCGTGGCTTACATCAAATGATAGAAAAGACATCTAAAGTTGTGCCTGGGTGGGTGGCTCAGTCGTTTAAGCATCTACCTTCTGCTCAGGTCATGATCCCGGGGTCCTGGAATCGAACCCCGCATTGCGCTCCCTGCTCAGCTGGGAGTCTACTTCTCCCTCTTCCTGCTCATTCTCTCTCTCTCTCTCTCTCAAATAAATAAATAAATAAATAAAAATATTTTATTTATTTGTCAGAGCACAAGCGGGGGAGTGGCAGGCAGAGGAAGAAGCAGGATTCCAGCTAAGCAAGGAGCCCGATGCTGTGCTCTATCCCAGGACCCTGGGATCATGACCTGAGCTGAAGGCAGATGCTCAACGGAGAGCCACCCAGATGTCCCAATAAATAAAATCCTAAATTTAAAAAAGAAAGAAAGAAAGAAAAAGACATCTAAATTCTAAAATACAGTTACTAGGGTGTAATTTGTATTTATTACTACATTCTTTGAATATATGCTGTAAGATTCTAAACTTCAGATGCTTTTGAAAATTTATGTATTTTGTATGATTTTTTTTTCATTTTTAGATTGTTATTCTAGTTTCATCTGGAGGTAGAATATATATCTTTTGTTAAAATTTTCTCCCTTCGGGATACCTGGCTGGCTTAGTTGGGAGAGTGTGAAACTCTTGATTTCGGGGTCATGAGTTCAAGCCCTACGTTGGGGGTAGAACTTACTTAAAAAAAAAAATCCTAGACTTTTCTATTAGAATAGTGTATAAGCTTCACGAGGGTAAGCACTGTATCTTATTTTCCCTCAATTGCTGTATTCCTAGAGCCTAGTGCCACATCTGACACATAGAAGATGCTCAGTAAATTTCTGTTAATGAATCATGTGTTAAGGAACCAATTATGTTGTGAAAATAAGAGATTGATTGATTGATTGGAGTTTGAGAATAGAAGATTAAAAAAATACAGTCCCTATTTTTAGGGGTATAAGTATACATATAGTATACATACAAGAAATTATTAACAAGATAAGTCAATTCAAGTGGGGCTAAATGAATGACATGGATAATCAATGGGATGAGTTCTAATCCTTTACTCAGTGTTTTGAGTGGAAATGTTTGAGGTTCTTTAAAGACAGAGATTGTCTTATTTACAGCTGTATCCTGAGTGCCTGCAATATTGCCTGCCAAACATAGTGCTCAGTAAATAATTTTTGAATGAGTGAATGGAAAGTATGCTTTTATTTATTTTATTTATTTTTTTAAAGCTATGCCTACTCTTTCTTTTTCTTTCTTTCATTCTTTCTTCTTTTTTTTTTTTTTTAATATTTTGTTTATTTGTCAGAGAGAGAGGGAGAGCACAAGCAGGGGGAGTGGCAGGCAGAGGGAGAAGCAGGCTCCTTCCTGAGCAAGAAGCCCAATGAGGAAATCCATCCCAGGACCCTGGGCTCATGACCTGAGCTGAAAGTAGATGCTTAACAATTGAGCCACCCAGATGTTTGAAGTATGCCTCATTTTAAATTACTTTCGTGTTGGCAGTCTTTACTTTAGCTGTATTTACTTGTTGCATTTTGCTTTTCTGCCTATTGGTGGTAGCCTGATAAGGAGAGTAAACTAAGGTTTATTTAGCATTTCATGCCAGGTGTTTAATGATGTCTCATTTAATCCCTGCAACCCTATAAGGCAGGTGATGGTACCCCCATTTTACAGTTGAGGAAATGAGTTGTCAAAGAGGTTAAATGGTGTGTAGAAGACCAATTAGGTAATAAGTAGTAGATAATAAGTAATATTAAATAGGTAATAAGTGGATTTAAAAAAATTTTTTTTTAAAGATTTTATTTATTTATTAGTTAGACAGAGAGAGCTCAGGCAGACAGAGAGGCAGGCAGAGGCAGAGAGAGAAGCAGGCTCCCTGCCGAGCAAGGAGCCCGATACGGGACTCGATCCCAGGATGCTGGGATCATGACCTGAGCCGAAGGCAGCCGCTTAACCAACTGAGCCACCCAGGCGTCCCTAATAAGTGGATTTTATATTTAAATCTAGTTCTGTTTTCTCCACTTTGGTATCTTACTGTCTCATCTGTACTTACCACTATTCTTTGATGCTGTTCAGTCAGTAGTTTCCACAAATATCTGGCAAAGCAGAGAAGGTGGCTGTTGTACAGTTGGGAAATTCTCTACATACTGTGTGTAGACAGATTTTTTTTTTTTTAAAGATTTTATTTATTTGACAGAGATCACAAGTAGGCAGAGAGGCAGGCAGAGAGAAAGGCAGAGGGGGAGGGAGAAGCAGGCCCCCTGCTGAGCAGAGAGCCCAATGTGGGATCCCGAGATAATGACCTGAGCTGAAGGCAGAGGCTTAATCCACTGAGCCACCCAGGCGCCCCTGTGTATAGACAGATTTTTACTAGACTGGCTAGAGTTGTGTCTTGGATTGTATTGGGACTAAAAGTGGGAATAGTGGCCTATAGGGATATGAAACATTGGATAGTGATTTTCAGTAATTGCTGTCTTACTTCAGGGGGTGGGTGTAGGAAGACGAACAGATACGTTGTAGAGAGATCATTTTGCAGTATTGTAAAGATGACTTGGGAAAAAAAATCCTTATAAAAAGAGTAAATCTGGAGTCTACAGTAGAGGTGCACTTGTGCTGCCATCTTTCCCTCTGCTCCGTGATATTTGTCAAAGGTGTGTACATTTTCTTTTTTTTTAAACATTTAAAAAAAAACATTTTATTTATTTATTTGAAAGAGAGAATAAGAGAGAGAGAGCATGAGAGTGGGGAGGGTCAGAGGGAGAAGCAGACTCCCTGCTGAGCAGGGAGCCCAATGTAGTACTCAGCCTGGGAACTCCAGGATCATGACCTGAGCTGAAGGGAGTTACCCACCCACTGAGCCACCCAGGCACCCAGTGTGTACATTTTCTTTTATGCTCTGAGAATCTCTTTATTTGAGGGGGCAGGTAAGTGCTTTCCATTTGAAAAAAATGTCATGCTTTAAACCTCTTGAAAAGAGATTGTATAGCATACTTATAAATAGAGGTACATACTAGTGAATTAAACATGTTTAGCATTATTATTATTTTTTTTAAAGATTTTATTTTATTTGACAGAGATCACAAGTAGGCAGAGAGACAGGCAGAGAGAGAGGAAGGGAAGCAGGCTCCCCCACTGAGCAGAGAGCCCGACCTGGGGCTGGATCCCAGGACCCTGGGATCATGACCTGGGCCGAAGGCAGAGGCTTTAACCCACTGAGCCACTCAGGTGCCCCCATGTTTAGCATTATTAGTTTGTGTCTGTATTCTAGGACCCAAATTAGAATCTCTGGACCAGTGGTGCTTCACATCCCCATAAAATGATATGTTCTCTGATCTTGCTAGACAGGAACTTGGAGAAAATTCAACCTAACTTTGGTGGTGAGGCTTGCTTATTCCTTTGTTTTTTCATTCAGTCAATAAATATTTATGAAGTACAACTACATTAAAATGTAAGTGCATTGTGGGCAAGTATTTTTGTCTTTGGTTCACTCTTACAGGACTGCCATGTTGTAAAAAGTCAAGGAGGCACCATTCACACTGTAGTCTATGTGAATTGTATCCCCTGGAATTGTGCATTGCAGTCTTTTTATGTTATATGCTGCAGTTAACATCCTCATACAATGTCCCTTGAGGACTTAGTATAGGAATTTCTTTGAGATACCCAGGAGTGGAACAGAGTATACATGTATTTAAATTTTACTTCACATTTGCTGCTCTGGTCTGTACTTCTAGGAGTAGTTTATAGGGGGTCCTATATCCCCAGATACCTGCCAATATTTGGGAATATCTAGCTCCCCCCCCACCAGGATTCTCATGGAATTTTTTTTTAAACTAAAAAAAAAAAAGATTTTATTTATTTATTTGACAGAGATCACAAGTAGGCAGAGAGGCAGGCAGAGAGAGAGGAGGAAGCAGGCTCCCCGAGGAGCAGAGAGCCCCATGCGGGGCTTGATCCCAGGACCCCGGGATCATGACCCGAGCTGAAGGCAGAGGCTCCAACCCACTGAGCCACCAGGCGCCCATGGAATTTTTATTTATTATTTTTTATTATGTTTAATTAGCCAATATATAGTACATCATTAGTTAATACCTAGCTTTTTAATTTCTTTTGTTACTAATTTTATGAACAACTCTTTATGTCCATAGTAATGTTTTTGATATAGTGTGGATTGATTGATTATTTGATACTTAAATCTCTTGTCTCTCTCTCTTTTTAAAAGATTTTATTTATTTTGCAAGAGAGAGCATGTGTGCACCAACTTTGGCGGGGGGGTAGGTGGCGGGGGAAGGGGTAAAGGGAGAAGCAGACTCTGCTGAGCTGGATGTTTGAGGATGCAGGACTTGATCCCAAGACACTGGGATCAAGTGACCTGAGCTGAAGGCAGATGCTTAACCACTGGAGCCACCCAGGTGCTCTCTCTCGTCTCATGTTAGGATTCTACCTAATGTTTTTGTTGTTCAAATCCTCCTGTTGTGTATATATATGTATATTATATATATGTGTGTGTGTGTATTTAATTTAATTTTTTAATTTTAATTTTTATTATTTTTTTAAGATTTTATTTATTTATTTGACAGAGATCACAAGTAGGCAGAGAGAGAGGAGGAAGCAGGCTCCCTGCTGAGCAGAGAGCCTGACGTGGGGCTCAATCCTAGGACCCTGGGATCATGACCTGAGCCGAAGGCAGAGGCTTAACCCACTGAGCCACCCAGGTGCCCCTCCAGTGTTACTCTTGAAGTTTGATGTTGGTCTGATTCTTTTGTAGGTGTTCACTCTCTTTTGAAGCTTATAGGGTTTTTTTTGTCTTTGTGCATACATTTTGCTAATTTTATTTTTAAAAGATTTTATTTATTTATTTATTTGTCAGAGAGAGAGAGTGAGAGAGAGCGAGCACAAGCAGGAGGACTGCAGGCAGAGGGCGAGAGAGAAGCAGGCTACCAGCTGAGCAGGGAGCCCGATGTGGGAGTATTTCCCAGAACCCTGGGATTATGAGTTGAGCCGAAGGCAGTGGCTTAACCAGTTGAGCCACCCAGGTGCCCCAGCATTTTGCTAATTTTAGGCATCGCTTTTTCCTTTACCCTTTTTTGGCAATCTTAGCTCTTTTATTCTGTGTTTTTTCATCTTTTTAAGATTGTGGTCAACTTATTTCACTTCATTTAATTTTAATTTTTTTTTCATTTAATTTTAATTTTAATTTTTAAGTAATTTCTACATCTAGCATGGGGCTTGAACTCATGACCCTGAGATCATGAGTTCATGCTCTTCTGACTGAAACAGCCAGTTGCCTCAATTTTTTTTAAAGGTTTTATTTATTTATTTATGTGACAAAGAGCACAAGCAGGGAGGGTTGAAGAGGGAGAAGCAGGCTCCCTTTTGAGTAAGGAGCCCAATGTGGGACTCGATCCCAGGACCTCGAGATCATGACCTGAGCTGAGGCAGTTGCTTAACCAGCTGAGCCACCCAGGCACTTCTAGTTGCCTCAATTTATTATTTCTTAGTAGTAATTTAAAATGATCATTTCTCAGGTATTACTTCTGGGACTCTCATTATTCAGAAATTGGCACCTAGAAAAATTTTGTCCTTAAATTTATAATTAAACAGCCTGTTTTTAAGGACTTTTGATGGCCTACTGGAGAAATTTACTGACAGTTACTTAAGCTACTTGGTGTTCCTTGTGGCTGACTTCTGTTAACCACTTTGGTTTGATTTCATTTTCTTAAGGCTGTGTAATATTCCGTATATATAGATGGTGTATGTATGTGTATACACATATATACATATGTACACATCTATCTATATAACTATATCTATATGCATCTATGTATACATCTATATATGCATCCCACATCTTTGTTCATTTACCTATTGATTGACATCTGAGCTCTTTCCATAGTTTGGCTATTGTGAACATTGCTGCTATAAACATTGATGTCCCTTTGGACCACTACATTTGTATCTTTGGGGTAAATACCCAGCAGTGCGATTGCTTGGTTGTAGGGTAGCTCTGTTTCCAACTTTTGAGGAACCTCCATATTTTCCAGAGTGGCTGCACCAGCTGAACATACAGTTATTTAGAAGTGGCAGTTCAGCTGAAAGTGGAAATTTTTTCTTTCTTTTCTTTTCATTTTTTTTTTAAAGATTTTTGGGACGCCTGGGTGGCTCAGTTGGTTAAACGGCTGCCTTCGGCTCAGGTCATGATCCCAGCATCCTGGGATCGAGTCCCACATTGGGCTCCTTGCTCTGAAGGGAGCCTGCTTCTCCCTCTGCCTCCGTCTGACTCTCTGCCTGCCTGTACTCTCTCTATCTCTCTGACAAATAAATAAATAAAATCTTAAAAAGAAAATATTTTTATTTATTTATTTGACAGAGAGACAGTGAGTGAGGGAGGAACACAAGCAGGAGGAATGGGAGAGGGAGAAGCAGGCATCCCGTCGAGCAGGGAGCCTGATGTGGGGCTTGATCCCATGACCCTGGGATCTTGACCTGAACTGAAGGCAGACGCCTAGCCACTGAGCCACCCAGGTGCCCCCCCCCTTTTTTTTTTTTTTAGTAATCTCTATACCCACCTTGGGGCTGGAACTCATGACTCTAAGCTTGAGAGTCCCAGGCTCTCCTGACTGAACCAGCTAGGTGCTGCAGGAAATTTATCTTTCTTAACATTCTTTAATGTCGTTGATTGAGTAACTCTGTGTACCAGATAGACGCTGAAGATAAAGGAGTACATAGGACTCTTAGTCTTAGCTCTTTGACAAAATATTTCATTTTTATTTAAAAATTATGAATTACGAAATAAAAAAATTATGAGGGGCGCTTGGGTGACTCAGTTGGTTCATGATCTCAGGGTCCTGGGATCAAGCCCTGCATCAGGCTCTGTGCTCAGCAGGGATTCTGCTTCCCCCTCTCCCTCTGCCCTTTCCCCTCTCTCAATAAATAAAATCTTTAAAAATAAGTAAAATAAAATCTTTAAAAATATTATGAAAGAAGTATCTCAAGCAATATGGAAGTGCACAGAAAAAAACAAGTCCTTCCTCTCCTCCCCTAATTCCTCCAGTTCATTCTTCCTAGGGATAACCTCTGTTAAAGCTGATGCTCATCTTTCCAGACCATGGCACATATATTTATGGGTGATTTATATGTGTGTCTTTTGAACAAATGGAATTAAATCTGTATATTATTTGATAGTAAACTGTGTACCATGTGTACTTTTTTCGTATTAGTCCTTCTTGATGACTTTCTAATTTTTTGTTGTGTCGTTATACCACTTATGTAACTGTTCTCTATTGGTACACAGGTTGTCACCATGTTTTTAATATTATAAATAATGTAGTAGAAAATGACCTTTTTTAAATAGGTGAAGTGGAATTACTGGATCAAAGGCATATATCATTTAAATTTCTATAGGTTTTCCAGATTATTCTCTGAACAGGTTAAAGCAGTATGCATCCCAGTCCCCAATACTCTCAGAACTACTAAGTTTTTATATAACTTTTACTAGCTGATATAAGGAGTTAGGCTTTAACTTTCTTGAAGAGCAGAGATTGTCTTGTCATCAAGTATTTTTAGTATCTAACACAGTAGGTGCTTAATAAATTTTGTGAAAAAAATGAATTTACTAAAGAGAATTTAAAAAAAAAGATTTTATTTATTTGACAGAGTGGGAGAGATCGCAAGTAGGCAGAGAGAGACAGGCAGAGGGGGAGGGGGGAAGCAGGCTCCATGTTGCGCAGAGAGCCCAATGTGGGGCTCGATCCCAGGACCCCGAGATCATGACCCAAGCCAAAGGCAGAGGCTCAACCCACTGAGCCACCCAGGTGCTCCTAAATAGAATTTTTTTTTTAGATATTTATTTATTTGACAGACAGAGATCACAAGCACGCAGAGAGGCAGGCAGAGAGAGAAAGAGGGAAGCAGGCTCCCTGCTGAGCAGAGAGCCCTGTGTGGGGCTCCATCCCAGGACCCTGAGATCATGACCTGAGCCGAAGGCAGAGGCTTAACCCACTGAGCCACCCAGGCACCCCGCTCCTAAATAGAATTTAATAAGCCCATGGAGTTATATTAATCCTGTAAGGCCAAGCAAGTCCCTTACTTGAGACTGAATCTGCTGTCAGTCTGTAGATAACGTTTGTACTTCTGACTACCTCACCTGGTTCTTCTAAACAGTTCTTACGAGGTGAATAGTTTTTTTTAATTACAGGGGTAGTGCTGCTATATAAGACTGGTCCTGTCCAACATTTAAGTCTGTACCCATGTCTTTCTCATTTATTTATTTATTTTTAAGGTGTTATTTATTTGAGAGATAGAGGGAGAGAACAGAAGCAGGGGAAGGGGTAAAGGGAGAGGGAGAAGTAGGCTCCCCACTGAGCAGGGAGCCGCCCAACATGGGGCTTGATCCCAGGACCCTGAGATCATGACCTGAGCCGAAGGCAGATGCCCAACTGACTACTGAGCCACCCAGGTGCCCCTCTTTCTTATTTTAAGTAATATATTATTTTCAGATTAAAATTATTTTCCACAAAGAAAAATGTATCCTAAATTATAGTAGACTATTTCTGTTTTTTTAAATATAGTTCCTCAGCTCATTTCTATATATTTTTATCTCTTTGTATATCCTTTTATATATTCACTCTTGTTTAGAAATCTTAAACTAGTAAGCCATTGCTCTTGGGATATCTGAGGAAAATTTAGGATCTTTTGTGAGTCTGAAGTTTTAGGACTTTGTTGGAATAGCATTGGCTCTAAGCAAAAAAATAGCTGCATGAGTTTGTTTTCTGCAGTCATGGTAACTGCTGAAAGAAAAATTGACTGCTCTTCTAAGCTTTCTCATGAAAGCAGGAGTACTTATTTTGAAAAAAGGTAGAAAAAAGGACTGTCATATAGGAAACTGGAAAAGATTGATTGTACTCATACACTTTTTGGTCTAACCTGGGGGATAATGTTCCTATTTTGTTTATTTTTTGTCTCTTTGAGGATCTTTTTCTCATCAGTTATCTTACTCTTTAAAGTTTTATCTCATTTATTTATCTTTAAAAAAGATTTTATTTATTTATTTGCCAGAGAGCACAAGCAGGGGGAAAGGCAGAGGGAGAAGCAGACTCCCCGCTGAGCAGGCAGCAGGACACGGGGCTGGATTCCAGGACTTTGGGATCACAACCTGAGCTGAAGGCAGACAGTTAAGACTGAGCCATCCAGGTGCCCCTAAAGTTTTATTTTATTCTCTTCTGTGGTTCCTTCTATTTATAAGAGACTATGTCATTATTTATTTATTTATTATTATTATTTTAAATATTTTATTTATTGGACAGAGAGAGAGACAGTGAGAGAGGGAACACATGCAGGGGGAGTGGGAGAGGGAGAAGCAGGCTTCCTGCTGAGCGGTGAGCTGGATGCAGGGCTGGATCCCATGATCCTGGGATCATGACCTGAGCAGAAGGCAGATACTTAAGGACTGAGCCACCCAGGTGCCCTTATTTTTTATTTTTTATCTTCATCTTTTTTTTTTTTAAGATTTATTTATTAGAGAGAGCATAAGAAAGGGAGAGGGAGAGAGAATCTTTTTTTTTTTTTTTTCATTTATTTATCTGACAGAGATCATAAGTAGGTGGAGAGGCAGGCAGAGGAAGGGGGGGAAGCAGGCTCACTGCTGAGCAGAGAGCCAGACACAGGGCTCCATCCCAGGACCCCGAGATCATGACCCGAGCTGAAGGCAGAGGTTTTAATCCACTGAGCCACCCAGGGGCCCCGGGAGAGAGAATCTTAAGCAGATTCCACACTGAACACAAAGCCAGTTGCAGGGCTCCATTTCACGACCGAGGGTTGGGACCTGAGCCAGAACCAGGAGTTGTACGCTTACTTAACTCACTGTGACTGTGCCACTCAGGTGCCTCTTTATCTTTTTTTTTTTTTTTTAAGATTTTATTTTTTTATTTGTTAGAGAGCGTGAGCACAGGCAGACAGAGTGGCAGGCAGAGGCAGAGGGAGAAGCAGGCTCCCTGCCGCGCAAGGAGCCCGATGCGGGACTCGATCCCAGGACGCTGGGATCATGACCTGAGCCGAAGGCAGCCGCTCAACCAACTGAGCCACCCAGGCGTCCCAGGTGCCTCTTTATCTTAAAAGAGAAAATTCTTGGGGTGCCTGGCTGGCTTGGTTGATAGAGCCCATGACTCTTGATCTTGGGGTCATGAATTAGAGCCCCACATTGGGAGTAGAGTTTACTTAAGAAAAAAGGGTGCATAAAAAAGAAAAAGGGCACATTTAAAAAAACAAACAAACAAAATTCTTCCCTGACTTTTTTGACTTTGTAACCTCTCTAGACTGTTGTCTCATTTCTTTCTTCACACTGACACTTCCTATAATAGCTCTCTAGTCATCACTTGTATTTTCTCACTGCTCACTCAGTCCTTCACCTTGCAGTTTCTATCCTGCATTTTGGAGAATTTGCCCTATCAGAAGTTACAGTGATGTTCTAATTACTAATCCACAGGTTTATCAGCTTTTTTTCCCATTAGGTCTTTTTGGAACAAACTTCCTCTCCCCTCTTTTAGTGAAACACTATATATTTTTCTCTAGTTTATACAAAATCTGTCTGCTCTTTGATTGATTGTAGGCCTTTTTAAGATTTTTTTACTTTTTTTCTCTGGTTTTTTTTCATTCGCTATGTTACCTATGATCCATCTTTAAAAATTTTAAAAAATATTTTATTTATTTGAGACAGAGTGCACACACAAACACCTGGGGAGAGGGAGAAGCAGACTCCTTGGTGAATGTGGTGCCCCACGTGGGGCTCCACACTGGGCTGGATTCCACTAGCCTGAAATCATGATCTGAGCTGAAGTCAGATGCTTAACCAACCCAGGCCCCCTTACCTATGATTCTTCTGTAACCATGTCATATCTATCTCTAGTACTTACCTCACTCTGTCTCAGAGTTGCATTTCCCACAGCCTGATGGACATCTCCCTACATTTCTGGTTAGAATTCTAAACCTAACTTTTGAAATTAGAATTCACCATTATACTTCTTCCTTTAACATCTATCTCCTTGATTCCCTTCCATTCCCACTAAAAAATAGCCACTTTCACACCTGCAGTTACTGTGCTTATTTGAATGCTGGTGTCACTAATTTCTCAGTTATTCTGCTTTCTAGAATAAGTTTCTTATTTTCTACTTCCACAGGTCTTCATGAGGCCATCATCAAGCCTCAAATTAATCTCATGGTTTGCTAATTCACTTACTTCCTTGATTTTATAATTTTTTAATGTTATACTTGGATATATTCTTTTTTTTTTTTTTTTTTTTTTTTTAATACGAAATTTTTTTTTTTTTTTTTTTTTTTTTTAACATTAAAACCCAGGTTCTAGATTTCTGATGAATTCCCATCTGGGCAGGAAGTCTTCCCTAAAAATTAAAGCAGTATAAATTCTTCTCTTCTCTATTATTCTCAAGTTCTTTTGCCTCGTTTTATGAAATTTGTGGTAGAATAGTGGCCAGTATTTGTAGTAGCTGATAAGTATGACTTAAGAGACTCTTAGACTCAAGGAGAAAATGGTTCTTGCTGATTGGAAAAATTAACAGTTTTTAAGGTTAGAGTTTAGAGTAAAAAGTCATTTAGGTGGGAATGACTTTATGTTGTCCTTGTACTTTTATTTTCTGTGGCATTTGGCCCTATTACTATGATACTTCTTTTGGAAGTTATCTCATCTTTGAATCATGTTCTTTGTGAATATCTGATCATTCTTTGTTCTCCATTATTGTGTTTTAACAAAATAAAGTCCACATCATTTATGATATCTTTGTTCATCTCTACTGACAGTTATCATTTTTTGTTTTTGTTTTCAGAGAATTGTGTACTTCTATTATGGTACTTACTGTAATATGCCATATATGGACATTGTGACTGTCAATGCAGTAGATTGTGTATTGAGTTCAGGGTAGTTCTTAATCTTTTTTACCACTGTCCTCCACGTCTTAAGTACACAGTAGGCTCCTCAATAAATGTTAAATTATTCCCTAGTCTGAGGTGCCTTTCTTACTCATGGATTGTAATCACTCTGACACAAATTGCTAAATGACTGTGGGTAGATTGCATAATCTTTCTTAAGTATCTTTGTTCTGAAACTGGCAACGCCTTCCCTCAAAGGGTTAGGTTATAATTAACTAGTAAAATGCTTTGAAGATGAAAAAGTTAATGTTGAGCATTATGATCATCCCATTAAAGGCTACTGTTAGTACATAGGTTCTATAGGTAAAAGCTTTCCCAAAGCTTAAAGTAAATTAAATGGTGCTGAAGTAATTAATTTCTATGTATTTACATTTTGTCTTTTTGCTTTACTTAAATCCCTAGATTTCTTTGGAGGGAAGGAGCTTTTTGTAATGTTACTTATTTTAAGATCTCTGTCATGGAGCCAAGTCCAAATTGAAACCCTTGCCATGATAAGAAAAAGACAACAGAATAGTGCAATAGTGGGATGATGTGACTCAGATACTTAAATTGTATTATATGCTAGAAGTCTTCAAACTTCTGGGTACTAAGAATTGTTTGGAGGCCCTTATTAAAAATATTCGAACTCCAGAGATTTAGTTTAGTAGTTTATGTTTCTTTAAATGAGAAATCAGGTGATTGCTGATTCAGGTAGTATGTGAATAACACTTTGAGAGACACTCCTGAATGGAACTGAAAAAAGCTAGTACAATATGAGAGGATGACCTGAGATTAAGGGTTGCACATTTTACCAACTGAGCCAGCCAGGAGCCCTGGAAAATACGGGTCTTGAGGGGTGAGTGGTAGGATTTGATTAGGAGTAATGCTGACCTGGACTGTCTAAATTGGTGAAGTAGGGGCGCCTGGGTGGCTCAGTGGGTTAAGCCGCTGCCTTTGGCTCAGGTCATGATCTCAGGGTCCTGGGATCGAGTCTCGAATCGGGATCTCAGCTCAGCAGGGAGCCTGCTTCCCTCTCTCTCTCTCTCTGCCTGCCTCTCTGCCTACTTGTGATCTCTCTCTGTCAAATAAATAAATAAAAATCTTTAAAAAAAAAATAAATTGGTGAAGTAGTTCACAGGTTATCAGTTTCTGTATTCACAAACATGCCTTAGTGTAAAACACATGACATTGTTTCCTTAGTGACTGCTTGTTGAGAACATTATATAATAATGCTTTTCAGACATTATGTGCACAAGAGTCACCTGAGGATCTTGTAAAGAAATGTTTTCTGATTGGATACTCTGGCATGGAACACATCTGGAGTGACAAATGTAGAGAGGAATCACGTCTTGGATGAGTAGGTGAATTACATGACCTTTAAGATACGCGTTAACCTTAGTGTTTTATAAATTTCTAAGTGGAGTGTTTGAGATAATAGAAAGAGAACTATTGTATATTAGGAATGGCAGGACCTAATTTTTTTCTTTAGTTCTGTCACTCATTTTGTTAGCCATGTGATGTTGGGCTAGTTAATATACTCCATTAAAGGGTGGGGATTAGAGAAGGTAAGAGCCTGAAGAAGTGAAATTTAGCGCAATTTTAAGATTTATTATTTTAGAGAGAAAGGGGGGGCAGAGGGAGAGGAGGAGACAGAGAGAAGCAGACACCCTACTGAGTGCAGACCTGATGCAGCTTGATCCCACAACAGATCATGACCTGAGCAGAAATCTAGTTAAGGTTACTTAACTGAGCCACCCAGGTGCCCTGAAGTAGTGCATTTTTAAGAAGCACTCATTTGTTAAGTACAGTAAGCATGCTTATTGATAAAGTACTATTATATGATTGAATTGCACCCTACATAGTTTTTCCTCCTCTACTGAGGATAGATTGGAAGTAGCTAACCAGTTTTTCTTGGAAATTTAAAATATTAAGTGATGCTATATGTTATACAACTAACATGTTTGTTTTCCTTAATTATAGACACTCTGGTGTTTGAATATCTAGTAGTTTTTAGTTTTGTGTTTTTAGTGCGAATGTGGTCTCATGACTTTATTTTTATTATTATTTTTTTTAAGATTTTATTTATTTATTTGACAGAGATCACAAGCACGCAGAGAGGCAGGCAGAGAGAGAGGAGGAAGCAGGCTTCCAGCTGAGCAGATAGCCCGATGCGGGGCTTGATCCCAGGACCTGGGATCATGACCTGAGCCGAAGGCAGAGGCCTTAACCCACTGAGCCACCCAGGTGCCCCATCATGACTTTAAAACTAGCTCTTGGCAAATTTATTTCACTACAAAATTAGAAATTGGTCTTTCTGCAAAAATTTTTTTAGTAAGTGAATGTTAAATCTATAGGTTATACTTGGGTATGTTTAAACATATACAATGTTGTAAGTTTTTGTTGGTTTGTTTTCAAGTAAGCTCTAAGTACAACATGGGGCTTGAACTCAAGACCCTGAGATCAGGAGTCACATGCTTTACCAACTGAGCCAGCCCAGCACCTTTATTAAAAGTATTTCTTAAGTTTGTTTACTAATGGCTACATTTTGACTAGTTATTGTGTGATGTAGTTGTCTTGCTTTGGGAAAATAGGATTTAGAAGTGTGCATTTATGGAAAGGATAGTTCTTTTTTAATATTTTTTTAAAGATTTTATTTATTTATTTTTTAAACAGATTTTATTTATTTTATATCTGTTAAATAAATTTTAACAGATTTTATTTATTAACAGATTTTTTAAAAAGATTTTATTTATTTATTTGGGAGAGAGAAAAAGAGATGGAGTGCATACAAGCAGGGTAGGGGAAGAGGCAGAGGGAGAGGCTGAGCAGGGAGCCCGAGTCAGGCTCGATCCAAGGACCCTGAGACTATGACCTGAGCCAGAGGCAGATGATTCACTGACTGAGCCACCCAGGTGTCCCTGAAAAGGATAGTTCTTATATTTTTCTTAAATTTCTAGTATAAAAGGAAATAAAACTTTAATATATTTATTTGGTAGTATATAGGAAATGATCATGTATACCTTTGAAATACTGATCTATAATGTCAAGTGATGAAGTATTAGCATGTGAATTAAATCATCTCTAAAGTAAAGGTTAATCTTCCCTGTGCTCGCTTGCCCCCCCACTCCCCCTGCTCTCTTACTTGCCCAACATCCAAGAAATTGAGCGGTAAAGAGGAGAGCTGCTGTGTGGATACTGACATTTCTGTAGTCTGAGGACATGTGGCTGGGGAGGGAATAATGGAAATGCGATGGAAGGAAGTCTCTGGTTGAGAAATTGGTTATTTTATTTTATTTTTTATTTATTTTAAAAAAATTTTTTGTTTATTCATATTCAGAGACAGAGAGGCAGAGGGAGAAGCAGGCTCCCAGTGAGCAGGGAGCCTGATGTGGGACTTGATCCCAGGACCCCAGAATCATGACCTGAGCCAGAGGCCGATGCCCAACCATCTGAGCCATCCAGGCACCTGAGAAATTGGTTACTTTAAACAAATTAATTTGTTTAAAAAAGCAAATAAATAAATGTATTGAAGATAATGGAAGCCATGGTTCTTCCTAAAGAGCTTACAAACCTGAAAGGGGAAAGTCTAGAAAGAAATTTAAGGCATGGAATTAGAATTAGAAGCCTTGGTGTACACGTGTATGTTATTATTTATGCACAGATAAAGAAATAGGTATGGATGAGTAGATTTATATGTATGTTTATATTCATATATTTCCTAGCTGTCCGTGCTGAGAGGACTCAGTAACAGTGAAAGCCCGGTAACAATGAGCACACCTAATGCTCACATCTTGGTTTCTTTCTTCCTTTTTCTTTTCTTTTTTTAAAGCTTTATTTATTTGAGAGAGAGCATGTGTGTGTGCGTGAGTGGGAGGAGGGACAGAGGGAGAGAATCTTCTGGCAGACTCCTGACTGAGCATGGAGCCCAACAAGGGGCTGGATCCCATGACCCATGAGATCATGATCTAAGTTGAAACCAAGAGTCAGAGGCTTAACTGATTGAACTACCCAGCTGCCCCAATTTCTAAATACTATCCTTGATTTAAAGGAGTCAGGGCTCTTTAGAGAAATGACTAATTCTAGAGTCAGGGAGGGAAAGTGTAAGATGAGTTTAGAGATTTCTTTTGTGTCAGAAAACAAGGAAGTTCACAAAATGATGGGATAATGGCGAAAGGGTACTGGAAACACTTCGAAAGGGCCCTCAGTTGCCAAATCTTGTGTAAATTGAGCAACAAAATAGAGTTAATGGATTATAACCTGTAGTTCAAAATAAGAATCCATGAGTCAGTACCGTTAAAAGTAATGAGTAAATGAATTGGGCAAGGGGTTGGAGGGAAAGCTCTTTAAAGTAAAATGGGGAGGGGGCTGGATGGCTCAGTCATTAAGCCTCTGCCTTTGGCTCAGGTCAGGATCCTAGTGTGCTGGGATTGAACGCTGGGTCAGCTCCCTGCTGAATGGGAAGCCTGCTTCTCCCTCTCCTATTCCCCCTGTTTATATTCCTCCTTTTGCTGTCTCTCTGTCAAATAAAAAAATAAGATCTTAAAAAAATATAAAGTAAAATGTGACTAAAAAATGTAGAAGGACTGATAGGATTAGGTAATCACCATCACAGTGGTTGGATGAAAACAAAAGTAGTCAGTGAACGCTAATGGCTGGTGGGTGGAGGTTTGATGAGGAATAGGATATTGGTGAATTAGCAGAATAATTCTTCATTAAATCTAATCAAACACAAGGGGAAAAATAGTGACTTTATGGTGGAGAAACCTGGCAGATACCAGCTTGACCAGGTGATCAAGGTTATACCTAATGTTGGGTAAGTAAAGTATAGACAGTATCATTTCTGCATATTTTTTCCAAGAATGTATGGTCTGAATTTGGTTATGAGTAGTGTCAGACCCACATTCAGGGTCATTCTAGAAACTAAAGAGCTGTACTCTTTATAGTCAAGGGCATGAAAGATGGGGGAAAGCTAAAGAGCTATTCCAGATTGAGGATGGCAGAAGAGATCTGATAATTGAATACAATATATGTTCCTGGATAGGATGCTGAACCTGGATCAAATAAAATCTGAATGTGAATTGGCTCTGTGTTATATCAGTGTTGACTTCCTGATTGAAAGGGTTATATGATGGTAATGTATCAAAGTATCCTTGTTTTGGGATGTATGCACTGGAGTATTTAGGAGAGGATGAGGAATCATGTCACAACGAGATACATATGCACATCTTTTCTGTAGGCTTGAAACTATTTTTTAAAATAAGAAACTATATACTTTTCTGATTATAAATGTAATCTAATTCCCTTGTTTCTGTATTTACAGATATTACATTTATATACTTATAGAGTGATTCATTCAGTACATACTTATTGGTTGAATAAATACTGTACTTTATCAAGAATGTAGGAATTCTATGTTTTAAGAGGAATAATAAATTTTTAACTGTCTTTCAGAAAGCTGAAGTTGATGGTAGTTTAAGTGATAGCCATGTGTCTCCTCCAGCCAAACGCACTTTGAAACAACCGGATTCTGTTTGCAAAGACAAATCAAAATCACGAAGTACTGGTCAGCGAGAGGAATGGAACATACCAACTGGACAGGCCAGGTGAGGAGTGAGAACTCATCCACTGTTTTTTCATGAATTATCTGATATGATTGAGGGCTCATTTTAATGCTAATTTTCTTACATTGTAAAGCCACTGTTGTCTAGAAATAAAAATTTTTAAACTCTTTTATGATTTCGTATGTATTTTCTCTAAATAGTACATAAAATGTATTTGCTATGTAAAAATATGTAGTATATAATAGAAACTGTTATTACTAAACGATAAGGATTTCGATAGGTCTTGAATATGCATACATGTTTATACTCCTGAAAGTTTTAATACATGGTTAGAATATATATTTATTTAAAAATAAAATAAAATCTCCCTTTTCTAAAATTATTAAATATTACACTTGAATTGATATACTAAAATGTAATAAAATAAAAATTAAGTTTTAAAGAAATCTTTTCATTTGTCTGCTTGTTGTCAGTTTAAATTTGGTTTGGTTCAGTATGTGTCAGGAAAACTTACTTTTACACACTTACCAAAGTAAATAGTAATAATTTAATGTAGATAAGAGAGACACACACACAGAAAAGATTTAAACTTTGATTTCAGAATTTTTAGCTTCTCTTTTCTCCAGTCTTTAATGTAGAAGTGCTGATGATTGCTGACTACGAACAAAAGTGAAAGGGAAATCCTTTGGTTTCCTTTCTCCTTGAAGCACTTAAAAATTACTTGGTTTAAAAAAAAAAAATTACTTGGTTTTATATGTGCACATAAATTCTGGGTACTGTTACTCTTTTTTAAAAAATATTTTAAAAAAGATTTTTACCGATTTGAGAGAGAGAGAGCACAAGCATTGGGGAGGAGCAGAGCGAGAGGGCAAAACAGACTCCCCACTGAGCTAGGAGTCCTTTGGCCAAGGAGATCATGACCTGAGCCAAAGGCAGATGCTTAACCATCTGAACCACTCACGCGCCCCTGGATACTGTTACTCTTTAATGAAAAAAAATTTGGGGGTTATATAGACTTTGATAGGCAGTATACATTTACTAGTCCTTAAAGAGCCTTTTACGTATTTCAGTATGTTCCAGAAGATGCACCATTTTACTCTAAGTGTTTTATTTTGCATTGTCTGGGAGCTAAGTAGGAAAATCTTGAATCATAGCCTGTTGATCATTCTTTTCCCACACTCATTCATCTGTTTTATACAGATCCAGGTCGCTGTAATGATGTTACTTAAAATGAGTACTGCCCTTTAATTATACTTCTAGACTTGATCTACCTGTTGTAATCTGTATCCTATATTTATTAAATGAATGAGTCAGGTGGCTTTTCTAGATAAATGTTTCTTAAAAATGTTCTTTTAGTGTCAGCGATTGATCTTTCACTGTAAGATAATTTTAACAGTTTGAATATATAATGGACACTTGATTTTCTTCATCTTAGCCACTCAGAAGGCCTTTGTGTAAATTGATCTTGATCATGTCTTTTGTATAAAAAAGCCTCAAAAACTTTTTTTTAAAAAGATTTTTTATTTATATATTTGACAGACAGTGAGAGAGGGAACATAAGCAGGGAGAGAGGGAGCGGGAGAAGCAGGTTCCCTGCTGAGCAGGGAGCCTGATGTGGGACTCTATCCCAGGACTCGATCCAGGGACTCTGGGATCATGACCTGAGCCAAAGGCAGACACTCAACGACTGAGCCACCCAGGTGCCCTCAAAAACTGTTTTGGGGAGAGAGTTTTGCTTCCATTTAGGTGCCTTAGTGTGATACTCCTTTTTTGAAAAAATACTGAGTATATTTTGAATAAAAAGCTCAAAAAATAATGAATACTAACAATGTATTATTTATATTTTGGTAGAAGAATAACAATTTAAAAGTTTTTTGAGTTAAATTCTCGTCTAGGAACGTAAGTGCTACACTGTAAGAATGTTTTTGTGTTTTAGATGACCTGAAAAGAAGACACCATTTGACCTATTAGATTCAACAGAATTGAATTTTGAGGGAAGGTTGTAGTTAAAAATTTTTAGATTTTGAGATAGTATAGATACAAAAATCAGGATTTATATGGAAGCTTGTGTTTGTTTTTATGTCATGAGCCTGAGAATCCCGATTCCTTTATTTTGGTTATCTAAGGTCTTATGAGGATCTAAAGTAAAAGTATTAAGGTTCTTTCACAGAAGTACTTTGTTACAGATGTAATTCATTTTGGGGGAAGAGTGGATATAGGTAAGGATTAGTATTCACTGAAACATAATGAATCCTAAATGACTTTGTAAAGACTACTAAATTTTTAATTTTTAAATTTTTTCCAGAGAGAGAGAGAGAGAGAGATTGAATATGAGCAGGTAGGGAGGGACAGAGGGGCAAGGAGAGAGATAATTATTTTAAAATTAAATTAAATTAAATTTTATTTCATTTTTAAAATTTAAATTCAATTAATTAACATAATGTAGGAGAGAGATAATCTTAAGCAGGCCAGTGCAGAGCCCAACACAGGGCCCAGTCTCACAACCCTGAGATCATGACCTGAGCCGAAATGAAAGAGTTAGGACACTTAACTGACTGAGCCATCCAGGTGCCCCAAGACTGCTAAATTTTTTTAAAAAATTACTGTTGATTGGTGAAATAACTTTTCTTTTGAGAGCTCGGTAATTGGATGAAGATAGAGGTAAAAGTGGAACTAGAACTTTGAAGTTTTCATAAGTGATTTCAAATAGATTACGAGTTTTCTTTTTGGGGAGAAATCTGAGCTTATATATTTAAAGGCTCAAGTTTATCAACATAATTATAATTTTTTATAAAATAAGGATTTTTTGGTTAAAAATTTTACTATATATTCTTTATCTTATATGTAGAAATTCACAAATATTCATCCATGCTATCCTAGATAGATGTCGTAGCTTACAAATATTTTGAGTAAATTTTTGTCAGCTGATATTTACTTAGCTACTAGACATTTGTTGAACTGGAATGCTGTGTGTATGTGGGCACGTGCACATGTGTCTGTCTTTCTGTGTTGTTGGAGGAGGCACCCTAGAGAATGTGACATGCATTTAATGTCTCTAGAATAATAGAAACACATACTCTAAGATATAAACAAAATTGAATCTTTGATAAGACTAACTCTACACTTAAATACAGTATGCATGAAAATTTTGTTTTGTGGTCAGGTGAGAGAGTAATGAGGTTAGGCAGAAATGTAACCACTTGTTAAACTGCTGAGGCACATTAGAATTGTAGGTAGTATTGGTTAAGGTCTCTCCAAACTGAGGCCTTTACTGAAATGAAGTTTAAAACTTCTAAGTCACTAAATGCCTTGGATTTATATGGGAAAGGAAGAATAAGTAATGATTACTAGTAGCCTCATACTGCATTTCATTGGTAGTATGCTCCAGATAACTAAAGGTGTAGAAAATTCTTTTTTATTTTTAAATTTTATTTATTTATTTGACAGAGAGTGAGATCACAAGTAGGCAGAGAGGCAGGCAGAGAGAGAGGAGGAAGCAGGCTCCCCACTGAGCAGAGAGCCTGATGCGGGGCTCCCAATGCAGGGCTCGATCCTAGGACCCTGAGATCATGACCCGAGCCGAAGGCAGAGGCTTAACCCACTGAGCACCCAGGTGCCGCTCCCCCAATTTAAAAAAAAAAATATTTATTTATTTGAGAGAGAATGAGTGAGGGATGGAGGGAGAAGCAGATCCCTCGATGAGCAGGGAACCCAATGTAGGGCTTGATCCTGGGACTCCAGGATCATGACTCAAGCCGAAGATAGATGCTTAACCCAGTCACGCAGATGCCCCAAGGTGTAGAAAATTCCAACATGATAATCATCTAATGTAAAGTAATGCTGTCTCCACTCTAGAAATTTAGGAAAAAAATAAATACAAAGTTTAGGAAACATAGATACAGGGAAATATCCCCCACCTGCTCTCCCTTTTAAAAATAAAAAAAGTGGGGGGGACACCTGGGTGGCTCAGTTGGTTAAGCGGCTGCCTTCGGCTCAGGTCATGATCCCAGTGTCCTGGGACCGAGTCCCACATCGGGCTCCTTGCTCAGCAGGGAGCCTGCTTCTCTCTCTGCCTCTGCCTGCCACTCTGTCTGCCTGTGCTTGCTTGCTCTCTCCCCCTCTCTCTGTCAAATAAATAAATAAAATCTTAAAAAAAAATAAAGGGGGACGCCTGGGTGGCTCAGTGGGTTAAGCCTCTGCCTTCAGCTCACATCATGATCTCAGGGTCCTGGGATCGAGCCCCACATGGGGCTCTCTGCTCAGCAGGGAGCCTGCTTCCTCCTCTCTCTCTCTCTGCCTGCTGGTGATCTCTCTCTCTCTGTGTCAAATAAGTAAATAAAATCTTTAAAAAAAAATTAACAAAGGAGACTTCATAATCATAAAAGATTTATTGGAGCTTTCATATAAGTAGTGAAGTCACCTAATTACATTTTAAGTGATTAACTTGGGAATATTGATTTAAGAAACTTTTTTAGGCATATATATATTATTGTATAGGCAGGCCAGTTCTTAAAATCCTAGTATTTTTTCTCTTTCCATACTCAAGTATTTAATATTATGTCTCCTTTTTGTTCTTCTTCATCTTTATAAAGAGAAATGGTAATGGAAAAAGGATGACAATAATCTGATTCTAAGATAATTGGTTTAATTAAAGAATAAGTTTTTATTTTTCCTTTTAAAACAGATCTTTCTTAAGCAACAAAATAAAAGCCAAATAAGCATTGTCTTCTTCAAAGTAACAAAAAGCTTATTGTGCTGTTTTTCTAGGGATGTTGCTATCGTTCAGAAAAGTTTTAGATTTCTTTTGTAGAGTGATTTCAGGGTTATGTTTTTGAATAATTTATGTACAATTTCAGTGGTTTGGTTTTGCATACACTAAAATTCACTTGGAACCAAGACATGTAAATAAACTGATCAAACTGAGTTAATATTATGTTGGGTCCAAAGCCAAAGTATATTTATGAAGTAGTAAAATTGACTTTTCTATGTGGTTTTAAGTGACTGCTAGAAAATTTGGTATATATAATCTTCCAAGGAAAGATATGTTAATACACCAATTTCACTACCTGTACTTTGTATACAAAGGTGCTAAAAATGAAATACTTTCCAAGGGGTGTAGCATATTAGAATGAGATAGTTTTGTTGTTTTCTGGGGGAAAGGAAGACTGGAGTTTTTTGTTTTTGCGTTTTTGGCAATATAAGTACATATAACAGTTTGAGTTTTTGTGTATATCCTTTAGTCATCCTAGCTCTGACCTCTTTTAGGCAAGGGCTTTTATAATTAAGATTTAATATTTAACATTTAAAATTTAGCATGAGGAGTGCTGGAATAACCCAAAACGTTAGAATATTTTAGTTAAGAAAATTTGTACAAATAGGAGTGGATGATATAGGCTTCCATTTATGGAATAAGTAAGTCATGGTGATGTAAGGGGAATATAGTTAGCCAGTGGTATTGTAATAGCATTGTGTGATGACAGATGGGAGCTACACTTGTGGTGAGCACAGCGTAATGTATAGGCTTGTTGAATCATGGAGTTATGCATCTGAAACTAATGTAACATTGTGTATCAAGTATAATTCTATTAAAAGAAAATTTTGTGCAAATGATATAGATAATAGAACAGGAGATAATCATATATTTACCATTTTCTAAATGAGTCCTTTCCCTTTTTTTAATTTTTGAAAATGATATTCATTGGGTATTTAAAAAATACCTTAGTATATATCCACAGTTCTTTTATTATGTAGCAATTTAGTTTTTTTTGACTTTCTGATTATACAAAAGCATACTGTGAATTTTTTCAAATCTTCATGTTTTGATGATCATTTAAGTATCTCTTACTGAATTAACATTTACTTTCCTTCATCCAAAAGGGAGAATTGTACAATGACTATTTTGAGAAATTAGCTGTTTTCATTTGTCAGGTTAGAATGTGTAATAGAGTATTTTGGAGAAATTATTAAATGGTATTGGTGTTCAAAGACTTTATTTTTCCTATAGTTTATTGTTTGAATAAATTTGTCATTGTTTGATTTTTATTTTCTTAACCAAAACCAATAATAAATGTCTGTGACCTTTGCTGCTTATGGTATCAGTTAACTTTATGGTACATGTTGAGCTTCATCCTCTCTGGAATTTACAGAGTTGAAGACAGAGTAAATTCAGTTTATAATCTGTTATTAAAGCTTTTCTTGAAGTAATGAAATGAGTTATTGCAAGTATATGTTATTAATTGGTATATTACCAATCTTAGAGTAAAATAATGTCATCTTTACTCTGAAAAAAGTAATATTACTGACATTTTAAAGATGAAAATGATTCCACCAGTATTGCGTTTCTTGCTTCTTTAAATGAATGTTGATGTGTTTGCATATTAAATATAATTGTGTTCTAGGTTAACTTCTCAGCCTGGTGCTACATTACCAAACGGACATAGTAGCTTATGTGAGTATTCTGTTGTGAAACTGGTTAGTATTGAAATTCTTGCTCATGTTGTTAGTAAGTGTTAAAGTGGGGTAAAATGGTGATTTACTAGTATGTTCAGCATACAGTTGGAAATGACTGGATTTCCATGTCATACTGAATACTTACGTAACTGTTAAACGTTGAGAAATTAGTACAAATGAAATTATTTAAATTACTGTGATAGAAAGTAGTTT
This sequence comes from Taxidea taxus jeffersonii, assembly GCA_003697995.1. Lineage (NCBI taxonomy): Eukaryota > Metazoa > Chordata > Mammalia > Carnivora > Mustelidae > Taxidea > Taxidea taxus. Next base: position 31,359 of record RCUC01149196.1, read on the forward strand.
TCAAAATTTTAAGTTATTGGATATTAAAGCCATTTAAGAGGTTACGTTAAATTTTTGTAGTCTTTTAAAAGTAATTTTTGATGTATTTTTTTTTCATACTCTTTACTTTGAAATGTAAATCTCTCTCTTCTTGTAGCCCTTCGAAGCCATCCCCTTCGAGGGGAAAAGAAGGGAGATGGGGACCTTTCTTGTATAAATGGTGACATGGAAGTCAGAAAAAGTTGTCGTTCCAGGAAAAACAGATTTGAAAGCGTGAACCAGAGTTTGTTATTTGATCAACTAGTAAATAGGTATGAATGCTCATAAGCAGTTTAATTTAATTAATTTATTTAATTGATTTATCAGATTTTAAAATTTCAAAATCAGATTTCAGATTTCAAAAAAATCAGTGATTTTTAAGCTAGTTATGTTTTAAAAAATAACTTAAGCACCGACTTAGTGCATTTATTGCACTAATAAATGCAGTTATTTTAAATTTAATTTGAATTAATAGTGCTATTTGAATTAATAGCAATGATTATCAGTTTCTTGTCCATTTACTGGATTTAGTAGTTTATGTGATAGTTGAATTTTTCTCATCCTTTTTAGGTTTTTATGCATAAATAATATAAAAAATAATTTTATTCTCTTTACTGTTATAGTCCTTTAATATTTGCTCATTAACAATTTGTTTTTGACAATTTTCAAGCAACAATTAATTTCCATTATTGATGTGTAGTAAGTATACTTTTCTTTAGTCAAGATTTTGAATTAATGGTCCTTTGAGACTAGGTATATGGGAAACAGTGAATGAGCCTAGCAGATTGCCCAGTATATCCATACAATGAAATTTTACTCTTCTCAGATGACAAATTATCCTGCTTAATCCTTGCAGTTATCAAAAGAGAAGGGAGGTCAGTGTAATCCCTATTTTACAAGAGAGGAAATTATATTCTATACTGATAATGTCAAATTTAAGTATTAGTTATTATTTGCTAAGTACTTTGATCATTATCTGGACACATAGTAAGTGGTATATAAATATGCTTAAAAGATAAAATGTGGTAATGTGAGCCTGTATTTAAAGCAGAGGCTTTAACTCACTGAGCCACCCAGGTGCCCCTAGCTTTAAACTTTTTACAGATTCTTTATCCTATAAATTTTCTTAACACCATCTTCAAATAAAAATATTGAAAATTTTTTTCTTTGTCTTAGATCTGGTAGTCTGTTTTTTATAGTGGCATTGTGGAGTTAAATATTTGGAGTGTTACAGATTTTATTTTTAAAACAATCTTGACACTCAACATAGGGCTTGAACTTAAAGCCTTGAGATCAAGAATCGAATGCTCTACTGACTGAGCCAGCCAGGTGCCCCAAATATTTGGAGTATTATAAACAAATGTTCTGTTTCATAAGTTTTATTATAGCAATTATATTAAGGTAAAAGATATTCTGGATTTTGGGGGGCATTATCTTCCTTATTTTTTCTCATCATAGCACATATGGGGCATTATTTTCTGATGGATGCTGATTCAGAAAGTTATTTAATTGGGATGCCATGTACAGTTACATATCAGATAATTTAATTACGCTTTGATGAAGAGCTCTTCACATGTCTGACACATTTTGTGGCTTTATTCTGTGATTGTAGTACTGCTGAAGCTGTACTACAGGAAATGGACAACATTAACATCAGACGGAATCGTCGGTCAGGAGAAGTAGAACGACTTAGAATGTGGACTGATACAGAATTTGTGAGTATATTAACTTTAACAACCTTGGCAAATATTATGTTTTTTCGGTTGAGGAATTCAAAGGGAGGGTGAGCAGCATTTGGATTTTCTTGAATTACAGATTTGTTCCTTTCTTTTTTCCACTTTAGTTTGGGATTTTATGTTTTCTTCTGTCTTACTCTACTTCCCACAATCTTCCCCAAAAGACCCTCCATGCTTTTGTCAGAAGAATCATCTTAACAGCGCCTGGGTGGCTCAGTAGGTTAAGCCTCTGCCTTCGGCTCAGGTCATGATCTCAGGGTCCTGGGATCGAGCCCCGATCCAGCTCCCTGCTCAGCAGGGAGTCTGCTTCCCTCCTCTCTTTCTCTGCTTGCCTTTCTGCCCACTTGTGATCTCTGTCTGTCAAATAAATGGATGAAATCTTAAAAAAAAAAAAAGTACCACTCTGATTGTTAACTCTGCTGATTTGAACCTTTAATGTTCTTTTTATTGTGTACTGAATTAATTAAAAACACCTTGACCTTCATAATCTGGTTTCAACTTTATCTTCTCACACACCATTGCTCAGATACAAACAAATCATTCTTGTTCCTTTATCCTTAACCACTGGTAATAGTTCTGGTTAGGGACTGCTGCAATCCTACCTTTGTTTCAAGTTTCATCTCAAATGCTGCCTCCCTTCCCTTTCCTTTTCCTTTCCCTTTCCTTAGTGATATTTATAGATAGGAATAAAATCCACCTTAATTGACAGCTTTCTCTCTTTAAAAGGAAAACATGGATATGTATTCAAGAGTGAAAAGGCGAAGAAAATCACTGAGAAGAAATAGTTATGGGATACAGAATCATCATGAGGTTTCTACTGAGGGTGAAGAAGAAGGTTTGTAAAGTACCTTATGAAGTAAATACTATGAAGTTGAGGTGGGAGGGAGGAAGAATGTGTAAAGTAATAATGTACATAATATTGCTGGGTGGGTGATTTTTGGCTTTAGAGGTCTATATTGTATAATTTGGAATAATTTTTATTTGGCATTCTGAGTTTTTACCTTCACCTGGAAAAATGCCTTTATACTATCGCCATTATGTAATTTATTAGTAGTCCTCCAGTGACCTGATCTGGTTTGACATTTGCCATGGACTGATTTATTAGGTGAGGCCTCTTTTGTGTTTCGATAGATACCTTCTAACTGGAAACCTCTATCCATAGTTACTTTCTGTCTATATCCTCTGAATCTCTGATTATTTGGGTCCCAAATTTAGTTATGGACCGAGAAGTAAATAGTGACGTTCAGAGAAAGAGGGTCTGCTACTGTTAGTGGACGGGGTTGTACTGCTCTTTTCCGAGGCTTGTCTGAGTTCTGAACAGAAGAACCCCCGCTGAATTTTTAGTGTTGGAGCTGGGAACATGATGGACATACCTTTGCCCCAAAGATTATAAATCAATGACTAGTAAGTACACCTATAGAACTCAATTCTATAGGTGTTAGTTTTTATTGAAATGGATTTTCAGAAGATTCGGTGTATTGTAAATACAGGATAGTTGTATTTTACCAGGAAATCTTACCAGTTCCTATTATTGGTGCTAGCTTAGATGGAGATGATGGGGTTTATTTCTCAAATTCTCTAATATATTATTAGTGAGTTTTTTAAAAAAATATTTATTTATTTGAGAGAGAGTGTACAAGCAGGGGGAGCAGCAGGCAGAGAAAGAAGCAGGCTCCCTGCTGAGCAGGGAGCCCAATATGGGACTCGATTCCAGGACCCTGAGATCATGACCTGAGCCAGAGGCAGAGGCTTAACCGTCTGAGCCACCCAGGTGCTCCTATTAGTGAGTTTTGAAGAGCTAGTATTTCTAATGAAGGTACTTTATTGAGCAGATATTATTGTTGTTACAGCTAGAACCTCTGTATTGCTTCCTTTGGAGAAAATCAGTATAGGTGAGACAGATTTATAATGTGACTTTTGCCTTTTCATTAACTGAACACCTTTGTAGAGTTTTCAGAGTAGATTTGCCATGTATAGAATTTCTTCCCACAATATTGTGCAGGTGTTTCTCAAAATGTAACATTTTTTGAGGATTTAAAGAGACTTACTTGGGTATAAGTAATTTATTTAGAGAATAATATTGTGTCTATGGATTTTCTCTAGAACTTAAAAATTTTTATAAACTTGGAATAAGCTTTCAGATGTCATTATTAAAATATGAAGTCCTTTACATTTTTAGTCTCCTATTTCACTCAATATTACTGGTGGTTTTAAAATTTTTCCTGTTCCGGGGCACGTGGGTGGCTCAGTGGGTTAAAGCCTCTGCCTTCGGCTCAGGTCATGATCCCAGGGTCCTGGGATCCAGCCCCACATCGGGCTCTCTGCTCTGCAGACAGCCTGCTTCCTCCTCTCTCTCTGCCTGCCTCTCTGCCTACTTGTGATCTGTCAAATAAATAAATAAAATCTTTAAAAAAAAACAAACCAAAAACCTGAGATCAAGAATTACATGCTCTACTGACTGAGCCAGCCAGGCACCCCACCCCAGACTTTTATTTTAAACTGTAAATTAGGGTGCCCGGGTGGCTCAGTCTGTTAAGCATCTACCTTAGGCTCAGGTCACGATGCTGGAGTCACGGGATCGAGCCCTGTATCGGGCTCCCTGCTGAGCAGGGAGTCTGCTTCTCCCTCTGTCCTTTATCTTGCTCATGTGCTCTCTCACTCTCTCAAATAAATAAGTAAAATTAAAAAGTATATATATAATATATATGTAATAAATAGTAATAAATATGTAATAAATAGTGGTTTGGCTGTAACTATGGGTTTTTTTTTTTTAAGATTTTATTTTTTTGAGAGAGAGAGAGAGAGAGAGACAAAGAAAATGAGACTGAGAGCATGAGCAGGGAGGAGAAGGAGAAGCAGGCTCCCCGCAGAGCAGGGAGCCCGAAGTGGGGCTCAATCCCAGGACCCTGAGATTATGACTGAGTTGAAGGCAGACACTTTACCTACTGAGCCATCCAGGTGTCCCTAGCCAAAGCACTTTTTAAAAATAAACTTTCAGGGGGCACCTGGGTGGCTCAGTGGGTTAAAGCCTCTGCCTTCAGCTCGGGTCATAATTCTGGGGTCCTGGGATCGAGCTCCACATCGGACTCTCTGCTCGGCGGGGAGCCTGCTTCTTCCTTTCTCTCTGCCTACTTGTAATCTCTGTCTATCAAATAAATAAATAAAATCTTTAAAAAAATAAATAAAAATAAACTTTCAGGATTTATGTACATTATAATTTATTTTTTAAGTGTATAGTTAGGCAAACCATAAAGTGATCACTTATGTCAAGAAATAAACCATTAACACCCCAGAAATCGGCTTCATGCTCTCTCACAATTCCTACCTGCATTTCCTACCAAAATAGAACTAATTTCTGCTTATCTATTGTCAGCAGGCCTAACAAACCATTATACTGCCAACAAAAATTGCTCTTGCTGTAACATTAGTAATTATCTTGTAAACATATTTTTTTGAACTACCAAGTGGTGTTTGAATACTAACCTTATTAGGGTAACTGGCCATTAAATGAAGTTTGATCCAGTCAAATTTTGATTCGTCTCCTTACTGTTTTGTATGACCAAAGATCATAAGTATACCTAGGTTGTTTAGCAGAGAGCTATATTATTTGTAGGAAAGGCGTTTTTAAAAAATACCTATCTAGGTTGATTTTTAATTGTATTGATATGTGCTGTATCATAAAATGTTGACACTTTTAAATGTCAGCTGTGCCGAGAGTAAAAGACAAAATGTAAATAAATACTCATTTCTAGAGTGAACCAATCCTTGTGGATTAAAACAGTGATTCCTTTCTTTCATATGGGGGAAACTAGAATCTCAAGAGGAGGATGGAGATATAGAAGTTGAAGAGGCAGAAGGAGAAGAAAATGATAGACCATATAATTTGAGACAAAGGAAAACAGTGGATCGATACCAAGCACCTCCAATAGGTAAGAAATGCTGAAGAACTTCTTTTGTAGTTGAACAGTTTATTCTGCTTCACCCCTTTAAAAAAAATTAGTGCTGCTGAATTTAAAGATCTTATTTTATTTTTTTTTTAAAGATTTTCTTTATTTATCAGACAGAGATCACAAGTAGGCAGAGAGGCAGGCAGAGAGAGAGGAAGGGAAGCAGGCTCCCCGCAGAGCAGAGAGCCCAATGTGGGGCTCAATCCCAGCACCCCGAGATCATGACCCGAGCCAAAGGCAGCGGCTTAATCCACTGAGCCACCCAGGTGCCCCTAAAGATTTTATTTTATTTTATTTTATTTTTTTAAGATTTTATTTATTTATTTGACAGAGATCACAAGTGGGCAGAGAGGCAGGCAGAGAGAGAGGAGGAAGCAGGCTCCCCACTGAGCAGAGAGCCCGATGCGGGGCTCGATCCCAGGACCCTGGGATCATGACCTGAGCCGAAGGCAGAGGCTTAACCCACTGAGCCACCCAGGCGCCCCTAAAGATTTTATTTTTAAATGACCTCTACATCCTGTGTGGGGCTTGAACTCACAACCCCAAGAGTTGCATGCTCTACCAGCTGAGCCAGCCAGGCACCTCCAGTTTTGCTGAATTTAGAAGAATGGAATCTCTTGTAGTTCCATTTATCTTTTTTTAACATAAACTTCTGTTCATACACACTACTGAAAGAAAGTGGAAGTACATAGTTGCAATATAGAATTATATACAGCAGGTACAGTTTAGTTAAAGACTCTGAAATTTAGTAATAAATACTGTTCGTGCTTTTGTAATACTTTAGATTTTATTGAACACTTTGATTGACGGCAGTTCTTTCAGGGGAAGTGTCTCTATGTTCCAAGTGGTTAAGTAGTTTAGCCAAAGTCACAGAACTGGACAGGACTGCAGCTTGGCCAGTAATCTAAGTTTATTTGTTTATTTATTTATTTATTTATTTATTTTATTTTTTAAAATATTTTATTTATGTATTTGACAGACAGATCACAAGAAGGCAGAGAGGCAGGCAGAGAGAGAGAGGGAAGCAGGCTCCCAGCTGAGCAGAGAGCCCGATGTGGGGCTCGATCCCAGGACCCTGGGATCATGACCTGAGCTGAAGGCAGAGGCTTTAGCCCACTGAGCCACCCAGGCGCCCCTGTTTATTTATTTTTTAAAAGTAATCTCTACCTCCAACGTAGGGCTTGAATTCATGACTCTAAGATTAAGAGTCGCATGTTCCATTGAGTGAGCCAGACAGGCGCCCCTAAGTTTTTGTTTTTGTTTTATTAAAGATGAAACTTTTTTTATTGTAATACTGTTAAGATAATGACAGGTAATCAGTTCTGTAAGTGCTGTTTTATTGAGTTTTTTCTGTCTCTTGGGAAATTCCATCACTATTGATCCCTATAATTTTTTAAAATTGAGATACAGTAACCTGTGTATCCTGAATTCACTATTTTTGGTGGGTTTTGCTGATTTTTATCTGTACAATCCATTGGTTTTTAGTATATTTATAGGGATTATGCAGTCATTACCACTGTCTAATTCCAGAACATTTTATTATTTCTTCACTTTCATACCCCCAGACCTTGGCAACCACTAATGTACTTCCTGTCTATAGATTTGCCTTTACGTGACCTTTGGTGTCTAACTTCTTTCACTTAGCATAATGTTTTTAAGGAAGGACTGAGATATTTATATGAGATAGTTATACTCAGACTTTTTTTTGTTTGTTTGTTTAAAGATTTTATTTAATTGAGAGAGAGAGAGTGAGAGTACAAGTAGGGTGAGGAGTAGAGGGATAAGCAGACTCCCTGCTCAGTGGAGAGCCTGATGTGGGACTTTATCCTGGGACTCCGGGATCATGCTTAACTGACTGAGCCACCCAGGCACCCCAGTACTTAAACTCTTATGCTCTAAAATGATGATTGAATCTCTGGAAGGGGTGGGTCAGAGTTATCTTACTAGAGGCTTGCCTCTAGTTTATGCAGACTTGCTATGCAGACATTACACCAGGTAGGAGTCACTGTCACAGATAGCCCTGTTGATAATGGGGGAGATATGTAAAGATAGAAAAAAGATTGTGAACCGTTTTTATAGATAAAAGAAATCTTTATTGGGGTATAATTGAAATACTGCAAATACACATATTCAATATGTACAGTTTGGCAAGTTGGACATACCTTAGGTATGTACCTATGAAACTATCATCACCATCAAGATACTGAACATGTTTATCAACCCTCAAAATATCTTGCTGCCTGTTTGTAATCTGCTCCTAACCTTCTGGAACCATCTCCATCCCAGTCCTCAAGCAGGCACTGATCTCATCTGGTTTCTCTAACTGTAGATGAGTTCACATTTTCTTGAATTTTATGTACAATATATACTCTTTTTTGTCTGACTTCTTTCACTCAGCGTAATTGTAAGGCTCATCCATGTTGTTGAAAATAATACCAGTGTGTTTCTTTTTATTACCAAATAGCATCCCATTGTATGGATATATCATAATTTGTTTATTCATTCATTTGTGGTTGGACATTTGGATTGTTGACATTTTTAGTGTTTTGCTGTTACAAATTTGTTATGAACGTTCATGTGTAAGTCTTTGGACATATTTTTTCATTTTTTATAAACACTGAGGAGTAGAATGGTTGGGTTTGTTATTAGGTGTATGTTTAATGTGCTAAGAAATTGCCAGACTGTTTTCCAGAGTGATTGTACCACTTACATTCTCCCTAAGAGTACATGAGAGTCAAGTTGCACCATTCTCTTGCCACACACTTGGTATGGTCCGTTTTTGAAATTAATTTTAATACATATTTACTGTAGTTTAAATTTCCATTTCCCAAGTGATGTTGAGCATCTTTATGTGCTGCTTTGCCAACATTATCTCTGGTGAAGCATCTGTTCAAATCTCTTGCCCGTTTTTTCAGTTGAGTTGTTTATTTTTTCAGTACTGAGTTTTGAGAGTTCCTATGTATTCTGGCAATCAGTTCTTTATCAGACACATGATTTGCAAATATTTCCTCTGTGTGTAGCTTGTTTCCTTTAATTTCTTGATAGTGTCTTTCAAAGAGCAGAATTTGTAATTTTGATGAACTCCAATATATTAAGTTTTTTAATGGATTATGCTTTTTGGTGTGGTATCCAAAAATATCTTGTTTAACCCCAGATGATTTAATTTAACATCTTTTTAGAAAGTTTATTTGCAATTTATGCTATTACCTGCTACAAAGTTTTTATTTTTGCTGTGCTCCTTCTAGATAGCATTTGGAACTTACACACGTAAGACTCACTTCTATTCAGAAAGTTAACAAGTAATTTCTATTCCTTTAATCCTTTAATTGATAAACATCAATTTATCAATTTATTATTAGTTATTTCTGTGCTGTCTTTTTTTCTTTTAAGTACCAGCTCATCAAAAAAAGAGGGAAAACACACTGTTTGATATTCACAGATCTCCAGCAAGAAGAAGCCATATCAGGTATGTTTTGTTGGTTTTCAAAAGAGGAAAAATTTTTATCAGTCATAGATATATTCTTTAAATAATACATAACAAAATGCCTTATAATTAGAATATAGGTATTGATGGTGTTGATAATGTCAATGAGGAACTAAATGGTATCTTTCTTTAATTAAGGACTAGTAGTTATTATCTTACATGTGACTCTTCTCTTCTTGGTTCAGTTTGCTTGGAATAGTTACTGTTTAACAATTATGTTCTCTACAGCTACATAGCTCTGTTGTGGTCTCTTAGAGTTGACTCTAAACAACTCACATTGCTTTCACTTGAAACAGTGGTTCTGTTAGTCTTTACTGTTTTTCCCCTTTCTTTTTTTAAAAGATTTTATTTATTTGAGACAGAGAGAGAGAGCGTGAGCCAGTACACACATGAGTAGGGGAGGGGTGGCACAGAGTAGGAGGGAGAAGCAGACTCCCTGCTGATCAGGGAGCCTGATTCAGGGCTAAATCCCAGGACCCGGAGATCATGACCTGAGCTGAAGGCAGATGCTTAACCAACTGAGCCACCCAGGCACCCCTTATTGGCCATTTTTATATCTTCTTTGTAAAGATTTCTACTTAAATTTCTGCCCTCTTAAAATGAAGTCGTTTGCCTTCTTACTGAGTTTTAAGTCTTAAAAATATATTCTAAACATAAATCTTTTGTCACATGTATGTACTACAAGTGTTTGCTCCATCGTTTGACTTGGCTATTTGTTCTCATAATGATGTGTTTTGAAGAGCAAATGTTTAAAATTTTTTTTTTTTGAAGATTTTATTTATTTATTTGTTAGAGAGAGAGAGATTGAGAGAGAGAGAGAGAGAGGGAGCACAGGCAGACAGAGTGGCAGGCAGAGGTAGAGGGAGAAGCAGGCTCCCTGCCAAGCAAGGAACCCGATGTGGGACTCAGTCCCAGGACGCTGGGATCATGACCTGAGCCAAAGGCAGCTGCTTAACCAACTGAGCCACCCAGGCGTCCCTAAAAATTTTTTTAAATGAATTGTTAGTTTTGGAACAATTTTTGCTTTCTAGAAAATTTGCAAAAATTGTATAGGTTTCCCTTAAACCTCTTACCCAGTTTGTTGTTGTTGTTGAATATTTAATTATTTATTTGACAGAGATGCAATGAGAGTGAGAGAGGGAACGCAAGCAGGGGGAATGGGAGAGGGAGAAGCAGGCTCTTCCCTGAACAGGGAGCACAATGCGGGGCTTGATCCCAGGACCCTGGCATCATGACCTGAGCAGAAGGCAGACTCTTAATGACTGAACCACGCAGGCGCCCCCTTCTTACCCAATTTTTGTCATTGCTAACATGTTGTGGCATGTTTGTTAAAACTAAAAAGTGGGGGCGCCTGGGTGGCTCAGTGGGTTAAAGCCTCTGCCTTCCGCTCAGGTCATGATCCCAGGGTCCTGGGATCAAGCCCCGCATCAGGCTCTCTGCTCAGCGGGGAGCCTGCTTCCTCCTCTCTCTCTGCCTGCCTCTCTGCCTACTTGTGATCTCCGTCTGTCAAATAAATAAATAAAATATTAAAAAAAAAAAAAACTAAAAAGTGACATTGGTACATAACTACTTACCAACCTTCAGGGTTTATTTGGATTTTAATAGTTTTTTCATTAATGTTCCTTTTCTGCTGCAGAATACAGATGAGGGTACCACCATATAACTTGTAGTTGTCATGTCTCCACAATCTCCTCTGGTCTGTGACAGTTTTTTGTCTTCCTTATTTTTCATGATCTTGATAATCTTGAAGAATCCTGTCCCTGAACCTTTTTTTTTTTTTTTTTAATTTAAGATTTTATTAATTTGTCAGAGAGTGAAAGATCACAGGGAGGGGGAAGGGCAGGCAGAGAGAGGAAATAGGCTCCCCGCTGAGCAGGAGACTGATGCAGAACTTGATCTCAGGACCCTGGGATCATGACTTGAGCTGAAGACAGATGCTCAACCGACTGAGCCACCTAGACATCCCACTGTCCCTGTATCTTGTGGAATGTCCCCCAATCTTTCTAATCGTGTTTTTCTTCAGGTGAGTCTGGGGTTAGGATTTTTTGGAAAGATTACCCAGGAGGAAAAGGATCCTTCTTATTGTATCACATCAAGGGGAAAATTATATCCATATGACATCACTGATAATGTTAAGTCAATCTTTATAACTTGGTTAGAGTTGTGTTTTTCGGGACGCCTGGGTGGCTCAGTGGGTTAAGCGGCTGCCTTTGGCTCAGGTCATGATCCCACCGTCCTGGGATCGAGTCCCGCATTGGGCTCCTTGCCTGGCGGGGAGCCTGCTTCTCCCTCTGCCTCTGCCTGCCACTCTGTCTGCCTGTGCTCGCTCTCTCTCTCTCTAACAAATAAATAAATTAATTAAAAAAAAGAGTTGTGTTTTCCATGTTTCTCCACTGTAAAGATACTGTTTTTCCATTTCCATAGTCTGTTTTTTATATAAACAAATCACTAAGTCTCGCACACCTTCAAGGAAAGGTAGTGGTTTGGAAATTAAACTCTATCTTTTAGAGGGGGAGTGTCTACCTGTATTACTTAAAATTCTTTTGTAAGACATTGGCATCCTCCCCTTAAAAATATTTATTCAGTCATTTATATTAGTATGGATGCATCCTTATTTGTTTTATACTTTGGGTTATAATGAAATATTATGTTATTTTGTTGCTCAAATTGTACCTGCTTTAGCCATTGGAAATTCAGGTTTTTTCCTGTGTCCCTTTTACATGCCTCCATCCTTTTGTTTTTTGAGTACTTCTTTATTTTCTGTCATTACAACATGTGCCAGGCTCATTGTATACATTCTGTGCCCCAGCTCTAGGATAAGCCATCTCACTAAGGATCCCTGTTTTCTTTTATTGGAGAATAATATTTAGAAGCCAGTATCTAGATACTATGTATGTTTGTACACAGGACCCTCTTGTAGATAGCTAGGTAATCTTATGTATGTACACTAACCTATGTATACAGACACATTTATAATTGTTTCTGTACCCATCTTTATATTAAGCTAAACATGAGTTCCTACTGAAGTGGGCCACTCTAATCCACTATCACAGAGTTTATTCTAATCTTTCTTGTTTATCTTGTAACTTTCAGATTGAGAGGCCTGACTCCTATTATCTACATCTCTTATTGGTTGTTTCAAATTTATATGAAGATCAGAATATTCTTTTTTTTAATATTCATTTTTTTAAAGATTTTTATTTATTCACTTGACAGAGAGAGAGATGACAAGTAGATAGAGAGGCAAGCAGAGAGAAAGGAGAAGCAGGCTCCCCGCCAAGCAGAGAGCCTGATGTGGGGCTCGATCCCAGGACCCTGAGATCATGATGTGAGCTGAAGGCAGAGGCCCAACCCACTGAGCCACCTAGGTGCCCCTGAAGGCAGACTCTTAACTGACAGCCACCAGGTGCCCCTAGTTTGGATATTTTAGGTCCTTTGCATTTTCACTTAAATGTTGTAATCAGCTTGTTAATTCATTTATTTCTTTTCTTTTTAAAAAAGTTAATTAATTAATTAGGATCCCAGGACCCTGGGATCATGACCTGAGCTGAAGGCAACTGCTTAATGACTGAGCCACCCAGGTGCTCCCAACATTTATTTTATTTTATTTTTTTAGAGAGAGAGAGCACACACACGTGTGTGCATGTGAGTGGGTGGGGATGGGCAGAGGGAGAGAGAATCTTAAGCAGATTCCACCATCAGTGTGAACCCCATGCAGTTCTCGATCTCAGAACCCTGAAATCATGAGCTAAGGCAAAATTGAGAGTCCAATGCTTAACCTACTGAGCTGTCCAGGTGCCCCTCTTTTTTTTTTTTTTTTTTT
>ML106368.1:0-25825 GCA_003697995.1 Taxidea taxus jeffersonii
AAAAAAAAAAGATTTTATTTATTTATTTGAGAGAGAGAGAATGAGAGCAAGTGAGCATGAGAGGGGGAAGGTCAGAGAGAGAAGCAGACCCCCGTCCCCTGCTGAGCAGGGAGCCCTATGCGGGACAGGATCATGACCTGAGCTGAAGGCAGTAGCTCAAACAACTAAGCTACCCAGGCGCCTGAATTTGAGTTTTTGGACTTGATATGGTAGAGATTTGAACCACAATATATAGGAAGTAATGATGACCATATGACTATGTGCACATTGTGATCTGTTGTTTTTGTACATGCTTCAAGGGACCATTTACAATATACTAACCTCAGAAAACTATATAGAGTAAATGTAGAGATCCAAGGGAGGGCAGTAAAAAGTCCTTGATTGATCTCTGAGAGTTTAATCTACTCATCACTTATTCACAATTAAGAATTTTATCTCCTGACCTGTTTTGTTCTTCCTTATGTGAGCAGGGTATTTTTGCCATCAGTTTATCAAAAGCAGTGATTGTTTTAGGTGTTCCAACTATAGAACTCTAAAAGATAAGTCAAATTAGGTCATATTGCTCAAACACTGTGAAATGTTATACTTCTAATTCTTTGTGAACTTAAAGATTGAATTTAGGATGGCCTGTGGTATTTGGAATCTAGACCTAGCTGCATCGGCAAGGCATTCCTTTTTTAAAAAATTCAGGTAGATGAAACATTCCAAACTTTTAGAAAACAAATAACCTTCTCTGCACCCTCTCAACATCCTTCTCTCCTCCCCACCCAACACATGCAGATGTTTTGAACCAATTTAGTATTTTATTTTCTGTGATGTTCATAGATGAAATGTAAATCTTAGCAAGTCCAAATTCCTTGAATTTGAAGGTGTTTAGACTTGAGGACTAGCATTTGTCCAGTTCATTCCACATCTTAAAATATGGTTTTTGTCAGGGCTAGACAGTAAACAGCTATAGTAGTAGGGATCCAAACCACAATTAATAGTGCTGAATGTTGTATTACAAACCTGCCTCTTGATTCCTTAAAATAAAGAGCTGAGAGTAGCTGTGGCAACTGGACCTTAAATAATGTTACCAAAAGAGATTTTCTGTTTTAGTTTTTTCATCTAGTTTTTATATGTATTTACAATCCTGATGGATTGATTGTAAAGTGGACTATGACATGTATCTGACTATAAAGTTGTAAGGAAACTGACACTTAATTTCATATAAATTACTTCGGTTATTTATTCTGTGGCTAAGATATAATTCAGACACATCAGTTCGAGTACTGCTGTAGAATGAGTAAATGTAAAGTAAATGCCAGAGTTATAGCTACAGCATCAGGCAGTGAGCTAATGTGACAAGTTCAGGCAATTTTAATTTTAGGGACATTGTCCCTTAGTTTTAGTATTTTTCAACAATCATACCATTTATGATTTTATTTTATTTTAGCCATGTCCTTTGGGGGCCCGAGATTTTCGAGAGAAACAGTGTGCAGACTTTGACAATATGCCTTTCCGTGGAAAGTATTATAACTGGAAACCCTATACTGGAGGTAATGTATAACCAGCAGAGCATTCATCATGCTTGAGAGCTTTGCAAATATAAAAGAATATATAAATACATACAAATACACACATACATTCATACACATACTAGTAAAAATTAGTGTTTGCAAATCAAAGCAGGATAATGCTTATAGTACTATAAAGTTTCCCTGTAATAAAGTTTATGTTAGTAAAAATGATCAGAAATCATTTATAAAACCCTAATTCTATTTAACAAGGTACAAAAGTCCTAGAAAGGATATAAATCCAAATAATTCTTTTGAATTCTTGAGACTTCCTTGGGGTAAATGGACACTACATTATAACCACTTATAATCACTAAATATTTAGAATTATTACCCTGAAAACAACTTGTAACAATATAAATCAATTTAAAAGTGACCAGGAAAACCTATATACTTTCTTGGTCAAAGGCCAAGGATCTTCCAACAGATTATTATTATTCTTTTTTAGTGTTGGGGATCATTTTTTCCCTTTAATTTGGGCATGTATCAAACACTAATTGTTCAGTAAACACCAGAAGTTTTCTTGTATTCCCAAAATACAAATTTTGTTAAAAATTTTCACTTGGAGAAATTGAATGTTCTTTTTAAAAATTTCTATTGTTTGTTTTTTATTCTAATATCTTGCCTTAAAAATTTTCCAACAGAGCAATATTAAAAGAATTTTACATTGGCAAGATTCTACCATTCACATTATAATATACTTTGTTACGTGTCTAGTCATCTCTCTACCCATTAATCCATTAATTTTTTGATGTGTGTCAAAGTAAATTGTAGTCATTGCTATACTTTCCTCTAAATACTTCCACATGTATAACATTAACCACAGTTCAATATTTATTTATTGTTTTAGAGGTTAGATTATGTACAATGCAATGCACAATCTTAACTGTACTTTCCCTGAGTTCTGACAAATGCATACACCTGCAAAACCCTATTAACATACAGAACATTACCATACCTCCAAAATTCTCATAGTCCCCACAGTCCTTCCCAGTCAATAGCTGACTCTACCTATTTCTCCCAAGAGATAATCACTGTTCTGGTATTTTTTTTTTCTTTACCATATATTAGTTTTGCTGGTGCCAGAACTTCATATAAGTGAAATCATGTCATATTTACTATTTTGGGCCTAATGTTTTTGAGATCCATCCATGTTATTGCACATATGAATAGCTCATTCCTTTTTATTGCTGAGCAGCGTTCCATTGTAATAACCAGTTTGTTTTCCCATCCTGCTATTGATGGCTGACCACCTGAGTTGCTTCTAGTTCTCAGCTGTTGAATAAGCTGCTTGAACCTTTTTATAGCATTCTTTTTGTGAGCATATGTTTTCATTTCTCTTGGGTAAATACTTAGGAGTGGAATTGCTGGGCAATGGGGGAGATATGAGTTTAGCTTTAAAAGAAATTGCCAGATGTTTTTCCAAAATGATGTACCATATTACACTCCCACCAACAACATATGAAAGTTATGTTTGTTCCACATCCTTGCCAACATTTGGTATTTTCAGTCTTCTATTGGTAGGTGTATAATAATGTCTCAGTGCTGTTTTAATTTGCATTTCTGATCATTGATTATGTCAAGTACATTTCTATGTGCTTATTGACCATTTATAACTCTTCTTGGTATACTTGTAAAGTGTTCCAATCCTTTACCTATTTTTAATTGGTTATTTATCTTTCTATTCTTGAGTGGTAGTTATTTATCAGATAAATTTCATGAATATTTTTTCATATCTTTGGACTTCCCTTTTATTTTTTAATGGTGTTTAGAAATTAAGATTTTAATTTTGATGAATTCTATTTTTTCATGTTTTTTCCTTTTATGGTTATTGTGTTTAGTGTCCTGTCTTAGAAGCCTTTGCCTTTCTCAACTCAAGAAGATATTTTCTTATGTTTCCTTCTAAAAGCTGTATGGTCTTGGTCTTTATATTTGGATCTATAGTCTAAAAATAATTTGGGGTTATGTTGTATATTTATAATTTCAGTTCTATTTTCTTTCACTTATTTGTCAACAATAGAAATGCACAATGAAATGTTTACAATGTGCAATGAAATGAAATGGTAGCAGTACTATGCTAACACCACACTGATTAAATTATTGTAAATGCATAGTCTTGGACACAGATAGTGTAAGTTCCTCCAACTTTGATCTATTTTTCAAGAGTCTTTGGATATTCTAGGTGCTCTGCATTTCTATCTAAATTTTAGAATTGCTCTTAATTACTACAGAAAAATATGCTGGGCTTATGATTGCTATCATGTTGAATCTATAGATAGTTGAAGGGGAACTGATAAATTAACAATATTATTTTAACATTGAGTATTGAATTCAATAGTGAATTTATGAACATTATATATATTTGCCCATTTATTTATATTTTCTTTATGTTTTCTTTAATTTCTCTCAGCTGTGTTTTGTAGTTTTAGGCATTAGGTCTTGTACTTCTTTTGTTAAATCTATTTCTGAGTAATTTTTTTTGTAACTATTGTAAATAAAAGTTTAAACTATACCATTTTCAATTGCTTGTTCTAGTATCCAAAAATACATAGATTTTTGTGTATTAAATTTGTATTCTGTGACCTTCCTAAATTTACTTAGTTGTTCTCTTCGAACAACTGTTAGTCCTAATAGTTGTTTTGTAGATTGCTTAGGATTTTCTTGGTAAATAGTCATGTTATCTGGAAGTAGAAACTGTTTGTATCAATTGTTATATCTTTTAATTCATGTTCTTGCCTTAATACACTGGATTGGCTCTTCAGTACAATTTGTACATGTATGAGTATATGTATTTTTCTTTATTCTGTTAATATGGTGAATTGCTTGATAGATTTTTATGTCAGACCAACCTTTTATTTCTAGGATAAACCCCATGTGGCAATGACTTTTTATCTTTTTATAAGCTACTGGATTTAGTTTCTAATTTTTTAAAAAGATTTTATTTATTTATTTGATAGACAGAGATCACACAAGTAGGCAGAAAGGCAGGCAGAGAGGGGAGGGGAGAAGCAGGCTCCCTGCCGAGCAGAGAGCCCCATGTGGGACTAGATCCCAGGATGCTGGGGTCATGACCCGAGCCGAAGGCAGCGGCTTAACCCACTGAGCCACCCAGGCGTCCCGGTTTCTAATTTTTTATTAAGGCTGTTTGCATCTATTTTTTTTTTAAGGAATTCTGATTTCCAATTTTTTTTTCCTGTCCTGTCTTTGACAAGTTTGGGTATTAGATTTACTCTGGCTTCTAGAAATAGAATCCCTGTTTATTTTCAAAGAGATTGTAGGATTGGTATTGTTTCTTCTTTAGAATAGATTTCACTACTAAAGCCACGCAGGCTTGGTATTTTCTTTGTGGAAAAAAATTATTACAAATTCAACTCCTTTAGTAGATAAAGGGCTATTCACATTTTTAAAAAAATTCTTATGTCTTCAAGAAACTATGGGATACTCCCATATCCCATTTCTTGACAGAAAATTGATCATAACATTCTCTTACTATCCTGCTTAATATCCATAGGCTCTGTAGTGATATATGCTCTTTCATTTCTGATATTGATAATATGTGTTTTCTCTCTTTTTCTTGATCAGTCTTGCCTGAGGTTTATTAATTTTATTAATCTTTTCAAAGAATCAACTTTTGGCTTTAGTACTTTTCTCTTTTATTAGTTTTTGCTCTTATGTTTATTATTTTTAAATTTTGGGTTTATTTTGCTTTTCTGCATTACCAAACTTGATTTTTTTAAAAAATTCCCTTAATTCAAAATCTTTTCTTATTTACATTGTGATTTCTCCTTTGACCCATGGGTTATTTAGAACTATGTTAGTTTTATTTCCAATTATTTGATATTTTCTAGACTTTTTGGTTATTGATTTATAATTTCTACTATTATCAGAGAATACTCTGTAGAATTTAAATTTTTTAAATTAATTGAGATTTGTTTTGTAGTACCATTTATTGTTCATGTTGGTAATGTTCTATCTATACTTGAAAAGGATGTGTTTTCTGCAATTGTTGGATACAGTGTTCCATAGATATCCATCACATCAAGTTGGCTGTTAGTGTTGTTTAAATCTTTTATATTCTTTCTGATTTTTTTTTTATTTGCTGTAGTTCTTCTATCAGTTACTGGGAGAAGTATATTAAAAACTCTAACTATTATATGGCTTTGCTTTCTTTTTTTGCAAGTTTTCCTTCATGTTTTTCAAATTGCTTTTATTAGGTACATATAAATTTAGGATTGCTTTGTCTTACTGTAGGAGGAAAAGAAATGTCTGAAAAATAATTTACAGATTTAATAATTACCATCTAGGTAATTATAAGCTTAGTGAATTTACCCTAAATTCATAATAAGCTTTCACCTCATAAAAGCTTTCACTTTTCACTGAAGGTAACTGGTAATGATGTGACCTAACATTTAGAGAATCATCTTAAATCTCTTTTCAAAATAATAGCAGTACCTCTTCTGAAAACTCACTGTAGTTGAGTGGGGTGCCTGGATGGCTCTGCTGGTCCAGTGTCTGACTCCTGATCTCGGCTTAGGTGTTGATTTCAGGGTCATGAGTTAAGACCTGTGTTGGGCTCCATGCTGGATGTGGAAACAAAACAAAACAAAAACACAAAAAAACACCTCTCTGTAGCTGAGGAAGCTGAACACATCTTCTGTAATGAAAAGGGGTGAAATGTATTCTTATTATTATCACATAGTGTAGTAGTCTAAGGAATATAGCCTAGTATTTATATGTTCTACATATCAAATGCTACCTTACATAATTAAATTATGTTAGAATTGAGTAAACAAAACTCATACTCTCTTTTTAAAACCTGACACATAAGAAGCTACATTAAATTCCAAAGCATTACAGTAAAAAAATGGGAAAAGAACTATGTTGGATAGTAATGAAAAAAATCCCAGTAAAGTTCATTGAAATTTAAAGTAAGTTTATTTATAAGAATCTTACAAAAATGAATATAAATACCTTGGTTATCAGTTTAGGAAGAAATTATTCTATTTATTACTTGTTATATTTGCAGTCAGGAGAGCAAAAGGTATCATTAACTTAAGTCTAATAATAACATTTCAAATTATATCAAAGTTCTATAACCTATACATTGAAAATGGAAGCAAACATGGACTTAGGCCAGAGGTAAATTGGCAGTTCAGGAACCAGTCTTTACTTACATAGATGTTTTAATCTCTAGTATTTTTGAAAACTTTGAATGAGTTACCAAAAAGAGTTTTTTATTTTAAAACTCTAGGTTTCCATCTTCTCATGAAAAAATAGTATTTGACAATATTGGGCTATCTTCTTGCATTATACAACAATCAACTATAACAATGATCTTTAATGCAATGTTCTTTCTAATTTACCATTGTCTCTATCACTCATCTGGCGTGGCTCTTTGATTTCACATACCTTCGATGAGATTTGTACTTTCTACTGAGATTAAGAATGTCATTTTATCTTTCTGCCTTATTTTCATTGTTAGAAATGGTCTTTTTTTTATTTCAAAGAGAAATTTTATCAGCATGATTAGAATAAAAGAAAAATATTTTAAACTTCATCAAGTGAAGATTGGACGTAAAGTGTTTCTAAGTCATAATTTCAATCAGTAGTTACATATTTGTAAGTAACTTTCTCATGCATTGTTTTGAATAAAATAAATTCATATATATTACTATCTTTCCAATATACTATGAGATTATGATGTTACTCTGCTTGTTTTTTTAAATTGCTACTATTTTTGCCTATTTTTCACATCAAGCTTAAGAAATACAAATTTCAGTGACAAAATGAAAATGATGTAGTTCTTCTATTCCCAAAATTAGGTATTTTTAAATTATTCATGTTTAATGCTATATATAATTATCTTTGATTTAGTAACAAGAATTATTCAAATTTAATGCTATAATTAATTTTACCTTTGATTTGCTTATCTCATAAAAACCTACCTCTACACTAAGGCCACATTCAGGGAATACAGTTTGTTTAAAGTGGGTAGTAATTTAGAGGTTTGGTTTTGTTTTCACGTGTTTTTTTTTTTATAACTACCATATCCTTGGTTGAAGTAGAGTTTTTGTATCAGCTTCAGTTATAAGTGACAAATGTTGTAGAAATTTCCCATTTGCTATATGAAGTTATTGTGCCAAGCCTCAAACTTTTATTTTTTAGTTTTTAAAAAGTTTTTATTTCACCCATTTTTTTCAACATTCAGGTACCTCCACTGTGTTCCCTTTTGACCTAAAATATATTATTAAGTATATACTGGAAATACCTGAACATTTTAAACCTTAAAACTGTTCAACAGATCTTCTGTCAAGTTGCATAAGCAATGAAAGTAAATATCAAATTTTAGCAAAAGAGGGAAGAAACCTACACATCTGGGTATATAGTGAGCAAATGGTGTCTGTATGAATTGTAAATATACTGTGGTTAATATGGAATCACTGTTTCTTAAAAGAACCACTCCATTTATTTCTTTTCTGCTATATTTGTCCAGGTGGGGTAAAACCTTGTGCATTAAATTGCTTGGCTGAAGGTTACAACTTCTACACTGAACGTGCCCCTGCAGTGATTGATGGGACTCAGTGCAATGTGGACTCACTGGATATCTGTATCAATGGGGAATGCAAGGTTGCTCCAATTATGAATTTTACTCCTTTTGGGGGAGAGGCTTTTGAGACCTTTGTCTTTTTTCTCAGATAGTTGCTCTTAATTAATAGTATGCTCAGTTTTAATAAAGAGAGCTACATTTTAGAGAAATTCAGTTTCCAATTAGGTTAACAATACATACCGCTAAAGGTAGACTAGCCTATTCATATTCAATTCATATATGATTTATTTTGGTGTTCCAGTTATGTATGTAGTAATTGCTAGAGCTCTGAATATATTTTGGACTTTAATTTCTGTTATTCTGTTCCGTTTATAAACAAATTACAAAGATGATAGGAAGAGAGGGGGAACAAGGATTTAGCTCATATTCATATGGCTACCACATGTTTTCATTGGAAGATTGTTTAATACATTTCATAGCATAATTTTTCCTCGAAGTGTAAAACAGCCATGTTGCTCCTACTTTGTCTCTTTTTGAAGCCTTTTGAAGCACGGTGGTTTTCATTATAGAGTTAGTCTTTACCTTATTAAAGCATTTTCTTTAGAGAATTAGCCAGACTAATTGAGAATTTTAAGAGCAAATCCATGTTATTTTCCTAGACCTGTGTATAAATCTAACCATAATAAGAAAAGCCGTAAAAACCACTGTTCTCATAACTTTTTTCACTGTTTGTTTTATTTTATATTAAAGAGAAGCACAAAACTAAGTCTCAGAAACTGAGAAAGAAGAGATAAAAACACTATCTGATTTATGTCATAATTTATTGCAAAAATTTCTGTCCTTTGGGCTACTTGATTCTCAATATACCTGATGATCCTGTGCATGTGTGTTATTTCTATGACAGTATTAAAATTTTGGGGGGTAGAAAAGACAAAAGTACAGGTTTTATTCAGAGATCACATGCCTGGTATCAATGGCTAAAGGTCATTATACAAATTCAAGTGCCAAATATGTACCAAAAATATATAAAAATCTATATTTCTATGATTAAATGTAAAACTGAAAGGTAGAATTTCAGCTCCCCAGACCATATGCTTACCTGTCCTTGTTTATATATTTTTTTAAAGATTTTATTTATTTATTTGACAGACAGAGATCACAAGTAGGCAGAGAAGCAGGCAGAGAGAGAGGAGGAAGCAGGCTCCCTGCCAAGCAGAGAGCCCAATGCGGGGCTCGATCCCTGGACCCTGGGATCATGACCCGAGCCGAAAGCAGAGGCTCTAACCCACTGAGCCACCCAGGTGCCCCTGTACTTGTTTTTATGACAATTTTATTCAGCGGGTGGAAATAGGTATTCATTTTTAAAAGTTTACCCTGTTTTGAATTCCACAATTAATCCTTGACACTAATAATTGGATACCCCAAAGCATCAGTGATTTAGAAAGTTCAAACCATAATGCTCATTCACAACTCCTACTGTTATAACCCTATGTAGGACACGACAACATGACATTTTTCTTAATTCTTGCATTTTTTTTTAAGATTTTGTTTATTTATTTGACAGAGAGAGACACAGCAAGAGAGGGAACACAAGCAGGGGAGTGGGAGAGAGAGAAGCAGGCTTCCCACTGAGCAGGGAGCCTGATGCAGGGCTTGATCCCAGGACCCTGGGATCATGACCTGAGCTGAAGGCAGTCGCTTAACCAACTGAGCCACCCAAGTGCCCCAATTCTTGTATTTCTTGATTGAAGGTATAAGTAAGAGTCCATTGCTAACAAATTATAATATTTTAAGATTTGGAGCATGGATTCTATAAATGAAAAAGAAACCTAGGTTAGAAATACAAACATACCTTCCTGGGGAATCAGAATTCTTTTCCTTTAAACTTACATGTTGAGAAATGTTAGCTAAGAAATTACTAGACTGTGAAGGAAAAAGTGGAAAGAGGAAAATACTTCCTGTTTTGATTTCCTTTACTGGAAAAACAAATAAATGAATAAGTTGTATTTATTTGGTTAGTTACAGTTCCAAGTGTTCCTCTTTATGACATACTGAATATTCTTCTCTGTTTTCAGCATGTAGGTTGTGATAATATTTTGGGATCCGATGCTAGGGAAGATAGATGTCGAGTCTGTGGAGGGGATGGAAGCACATGTGATGCCATTGAAGGGTTCTTCAATGATTCGTTGCCCAGAGGAGGTGAGTGTGTAGAGAAAACTCTTCTTCACACCTCTTTTGTCCTGGGAATAGCCAAAACACTTGATTTCTTTCCCACCCCCTTTAAAAACATTTTTTTTTTTTATTTAGGCAGACATTGTTTTTTCCCCAAGTTGCTTTTAGTCTCTTAAATATTAAATATAGATCCATGTAAGTTATTTTAAGAAAATATTGTTCCCTTTCTACTTGACTTCATTTAGCCATGTTTCCCTCAGATCTGAATTCCCACAGAACATTGATGGGAGGAGCATGTGTTGAGAAAAAAAAACATGAACCAGTATTATATGTTGAGGCTTTAAAGACTATCTTGAGCTAGTTTAGAGAAAAAGAAAAATACTCTATATGTGTTCATGAACCCAAAGGGGAATTTGCTCATATTGCATAATTTATAAAGTGCTAAGTCAAAGAAAGATTTGAAGAACAAGGAAACTTATTACTGAATGGTTACTAAACACTCATTTTCTAACCAAGGCTGTTCGTGCTGCTTATTCCTGGCTGTCTTCTGTGTTTCAGGCTACATGGAAGTAGTCCAGATACCAAGAGGCTCTGTTCATATTGAAGTCAGAGAAGTTGCCATGTCGAAGAACTATATTGGTAAGTAGCGTATTTTGCTGGATTTTTAAAAATTACTGAGGAAAAGCAGCACATTATCTTGAAGGAAAACCATATTGCTTGGATAGAACACTTTCATGGTAAAATGAAGGAAGTTTCAAGTTTTATAAGTCCACACTGAAGAGCTAAACAAAAAATTAGTGGTTTATAACTTACTCTTCACTGGGTTAGTTATTTGATTTTTTGAAAATCAATTTTAATGAGATATTTATATATGACAAAATGCATTTATTATAAGTGTACATTTCAGGGATGCCTGAAGTTGGTTAAGTATCTGCCTCTGGCTCAGATCATGATCCTAGGGTCTTGGAATCGAGCCCCACATCGGCTCCCTCCTTTGTGGGGGTCTGCTTCTCCCTTTCCCTCTGTGCTCACTCTCTCTCTCTCCCTAAGTAACTAAATAAAATCTTTTAGAAAAAAGTTAGTGTACATTTCAAAGAGTATTGACAATTATATATACATATAAATTATATGTAAATATATAAATAATAACAAGTATTAATTACTACAAATATACGAATTACTTTAAATATATATTACTATATATAAATCCATTTATATATAGATATATACCACATATTTTTATATTTCTATATATATGCATATATATAAAACACCACAGCCAAGACACAACATTTCCAGAACTTCAAAACATTCTCTTATTGGCCTTTGCAGTCAATTTCCCTCAAACTCAGCCTTAAGTAAACACTAATTTCTTTTCTGACATCATGTATTTTATTTTTTTTGTTCTGAAATTTCACATGAATGGTACCATAAAGTCTGTACTCTTATGTCTGTTTTTCTTCACCCAGGATGTTTTTGAGATTCATCTACATTTTTGAGTAATAAGTTGAGTATATTTGAAGCTTATTCCTTTATATTGCCAAGTAATTTTCCATTGTGTGGACATACCATATTTTGTTTATCAACTCACTTGATGGATATATTTGAGTCATTTACAGTGTTTGACTCTTATGAATAAAGCTTCTTTGAACACTTATAGACAAATATTGTGTAGACATATATTTTCATTTCTTATGGATAAAAACCCAAGAGCAAAATGGCTGGGTCATATGGTATGTACATGTTTAATTTTATAAGAAATTACTAAACTGTTTTCCAAAGTGGTGGTTATCATTTATATTTCTACAAGTACTATAGAAGAGTTTTGGTTGCTTTATATTCTTGTCAATACTTGATATTGTGGACCTCTTATTTATTTATTTATTTATTTACTTACTTACTTATTTAAGATTTTATTTATTTATTTGAGAGAGAGAAAGAGAGCTTGAGAGGGGAGAAGTTCAGAGGGACAAGCAGACTCCCCATGGAGCTAGGAGCCCTATGTGGGACTCGATCCTGGGACTCCAGGATCATGACCTGAGCTGAAGGCAGTCGCTTAACCAACTGAGCCACCCAGGTGCCCTATTATTGACCTTTTACATTTTACCCTTATAATATAGCATCTTTTTTTGTGAAGTGTCTCAAATATTTTGCCTACTTTAATTTTTTTTCTCTTAATCAAATTAGGAGTTCTTTGTATATTTTAAATACATGTCTTTGCTCAAATATATATTTTATGAATATCTTTTCTAAGTCAGTGGCTTGTTTATTCATTTTCTTAATGGGTCTTTTGATTTTCACAAAATTGAATTTATTAATTTGTTTATAGTTTATGCTTTTGTGTCTTGCCTTAGAAATTTTGCCTTCCCCAAAGTTGCAAATATGGTCTTCAATGTTTCTTCAAGAAATTATAATTTTAGGGGGCTCCTGGTGAGCTCAGTTTAAAAAGCGTCTGACTCTTGGTTTTGGTGTAAGTCATGATCTGAAGATTGTGAGATGGAACTCTGCAACTGGCTCCACACTCAGCACAGAATCTGGTTGAGATTCTCTCCCTCTCCTCCCTTCCCTTCGGCCCCTCCCTTCTCACTCATGCTTACTCTATCCCTCTCTTTCAAACTGAAAAAATAGTGAATTACAATTTAGCTTTTATATTTAGATATATGATCCATTTTGAGTTCTTATATAAGGTGTAAAGTAAGGGTTCAGGGGTTTTTTTCCATATAGATATTCAGTTACTATAGCACCAATTGTTGAAAAGACCATCATTTCCCCCATTGAAATACCTTGACATTTCTGTTAAAGGTCATTTAAACATGAATGTAGGGTCTATTTCTGTTCCCTTCCATTGATATATATGTAGGTGTCAATCCTTAAATCAAAACTATGTTGTATTAATTAATAGTGTTTTCTAGTAGAATTCGAAAATAGGAAGCATTAGGTTCTCAAACTTGTTCTTCATTCTCCCATCCAAGTACTAACCAGGCCCGACCCTGCTTAGCTTCCGAGATCAGACGAGATCGGGCGCGTTCAGGGTGGTTTGTTCTTCATTCTCAAAATAATTTTTGCATATCTAGGTCCTATACATTTC
The DNA here is from genome assembly GCA_003697995.1 of Taxidea taxus jeffersonii. Taxonomy (NCBI): domain Eukaryota; kingdom Metazoa; phylum Chordata; class Mammalia; order Carnivora; family Mustelidae; genus Taxidea; species Taxidea taxus. Next base: position 13,364 of record ML106368.1, read on the forward strand.
TGTATGCAGTTTAAAATAAACTTGTCAATTTCTGCAAAAAGAGGTTATATGGAATGTGTAGATCAATCTGGGGAGAATTGGTATCTTAAAGATATTATCTTCCAATACACGAAAAGATTTACCTATATATTTGTTTAAGTCTTTATATTTGTTCACCAGTGTTTATTTTTTAGTGTATGGGTCTTGCACCTATTTTTTCGTAAATCTACCATTAAATATTTCATACTTTTTGATGTCATTATAAATGGTATTGATATTTTAATTTCATTTTTGAAAGATTTATTGTTATGTAACAATACAATTGATTTCTTTTTGTATTGACCTCATGTCCTGTGATTCTTGCAATCCATGAGAGTGGAATATCTTTTAGTTTATGTTGTTTTCAGTTTCTTTCATCAATGTTTTATAGTTTTTTAGAGTACAGGTCTTTTACCTCTTTAATTAAGATTATTCATGGATATTTTATTCTTTCGGATGCCGTTGTAATTGGGATTGTTTTCTTTTTTCCTTTTAAGATCATATTTATTTATTCATAGAGAGAGAGGGAGAGAGGCAGACTGGCAGAGGAGGATGCAGGCTCCCCCCTGGGCAGAGAGCCTGATATAAGACTCAATCCCAGAAGACCTGAGCTGAAGGCAGATGCTTAACCAGCTGAGCCACCCAGGCATCCCTGGGATTGTTTTCTTAATTTCTATTTCTGCTACTTTGTTATTGCTGTATACACTACCAATTTCTGGGTATTAATTCTGTATTCTGCAACTTTACTGAATTCTTTTATACTTCTGATAGTTTTTTGGTGGAGTCTGTAGGATTTTCTATGTATAGCATCATGTCATCTGCAAATAATGACACTTTTTCCTTACCAATTTGGATGCCTCTTGTTTCTTTTTTCTTGTCTCATCACTATGGCTAGGATTTTCAGTACTGTTGAATAAAAATGGTGAATTGCCATCTTTGTCTTGTTCCTTATCTTTTGGGAAAGTTCTCAGTTTTTTATCATTAATTGTAATGTTAGCTTTTGGTTTTTTGGATATAGCCTTTATTATACTGAGGTATGTTCCCTCTAAATCCACTTTGTTGAGAGTTTTTATCATGAGCAAATATTAAATACTGTCAAATGCTTTTCTGCATTTATTGTGATGATCATACAATTTTTATCCTTATGTTTCTTTTTCTTGATCATGCTAGTGAGGGGTTTGTTAATTTTACTGATCTTTTCAAAGAACAAGCTGTTGGCTTAAATTAATTTTTCTGATATATCTCCATTTTTCATTACAGTGATTCCCACTGTTCTCTTTATTGTTTCCTTTTTTTCTATTCACATTGTGTTTGTTAGTTTTTAGCTTCTCAAGATGGATTATTGATTTAAAGAATTCTTTCTACTCTAAGCAGTTCGCACTGTAATTTCCCACTAAGTACTGCTTTAACTTCACCCCATATAATTTGATATATTGTATATTCATTCCCAGTTTAAAATATCTTCTTATTTATATTGTGACTCATGGCATAGAAGGTATTACTTAATATCTGAATATTTGGGGATTTCCCAGATCTTTTTTATTCTTGATTTCTACTTTAATTCTCTTATGAAGAGAAAATATACTTTGTACAGTTTTCATTCTTTTATTGAGATTTCTTTTATGGCCCAGCATATAGTCTATCTTAGTGATATTCAATGTGCACCTGAGAAGAATGTATATTCTGGTGTTACAGGATTTATCATTCCATAAATGTCAATTAGATTAAACCAGTCAATAATTTTGTTGAAGTCTTCTATAGTCTTAACTTATTTTCTGTCTTTTTGTCTAAGCAATTACAGAATCATATTGAAATCTCCAACTAGAATTGTGAATTTACTTATTTCTCCCATTAATTTATAAGGTTTTGCTCCCTTTATTTTGCAACTTTATTATTAAGTGTGTAGACATTTAAGATTGTTATATCTTCTTGAGGTTCCTTGGTGGCTCATTTAATTGAGCATCTGACTGTTGATTTCTGCTCAGGCCATGATCCCAGGGTCATAAGATAGATCCCTGCATCAGGCTCTGCACTGGACATGGAGTCTGCTTAAGATTCTCTCTTTCCCTCTGCCCCTCCCCTTCTGCATGCTCTCTCTCTCTCTCAAAAAAAAAAAAAAGACTGTTACATCTTCCTGATATATTGAGCATTTTATTATTATCAAATATTCCTCTTTATCCCTCATAATAATCTTTGACCCAAAGTCTATTTTGCCTCATAGTAATCTAGTCACTCAGATTTCTCCCAGATTAGTTTTGTATGGCAAATCTTTTTCCACCATGCACTTCTCACATATTTGTGTTTCTGAATTTAAAATATTTCTTGTAGACCACCTATCATTGATTTAGATTTTTTATTGTGTGTAACAGTCTTTGTTTTTTTTAATTGCAAACACCGGATGGGGGGCAGAGTGGCTGGCCAGCTTTCTGTAAAGGGCCATATAGTAAATATTTTCAGCTTTACAAGACATGCGGTCTATCTGTCTCAGCTATTCACTTCTGCTATTGTGGTTTGAAAGCTGACATATAATACATTAATGAATGAGTATATTCCAGTAAAACTTTATTTACAAAACAGTGGGCCATAGTTTGACAACCTCTTTTCTGGATCATTTATATTTAATGTAATCATCAATATCATTCAGTTTAAGTCCACTATCTTGCTATTTTTCTATTTGTTTTGTTTTTTTTAAATCCCTTTTCTCTTTCTTTTTTGTCCTTTAGATTAAGCAAGTGTTTTATAGCATTCCATTTGTTCTGTACTAATCATTTATAAATTATACATTGTTTTATTTAGTGGTTGTGCTAGCATTTACAAAATTCTTCCTTGATTTGTCCGAGTACCCTTTCAAATAATATTATACTATTTTTGTATAAAAGGCCCTTACAATAGTTTGTTTCCATTGTATCTTTCCATCCTTTGTCCTGTTTTTTTTAAATACATTTTATTTCTCTATATGTTATAAACTGCCTAATACATTGTTATTGTTTTAGTTTTAAAAAGCCAATTTTATATATATATATATATATATATATATATTTAAAGATTTTATTTATTTATTTGAGAGAGACGAGAATGAGAGAGAGAGAGCATGAGAAGTGGTAGGGTCAGAGAGAGAAGCAGGCTCCCTGCTGAGCAGGGAGCCCGATGTGGGACTCGATCCTGAGACTCCAGGATCATGACCTGAGCCGAAGGCAGTCGTCTAACCAACTGAGCCACCCAGGTGTCCCAAAGCCAATTATATTTTATAAAAATTTAAAAATAAATAAGATTATTTTCTGTTTACCTTCTTATTTACTATATCTGTCATATATCCTTTGTATAGTTTTGAACTTCCTTCTCTCTATATATACCTCCTAATTTCTTGTCACTATATTTGTTTTCCTTTAAACTCCTGGTGTATATTGTAATAGCTGTTTGAAAGTTATTTTTTGCTAATTCCATAATTTCTGTCATTTTTGGGTCTGTTTCTTTTAGTTAGCCTTTTTTTGGTTTGGGTCAGGTTTTCCTTTTTCTTTCCATTTGTGGTAATTAGTTTTTGGATGTTGTACATTGTGAATTTTTCTTTTCTTTGTCTCTCTCTCTCTCTCTTTTTTTTTTTTTTGGAATCTGGATTTTGTTGTCTTCCTTTAAAGATTGTCAAGTAACTCATAGATGAGCTTGATCTTTTGAGACTTGTTTTTTACTTTGTTTGAGTAAGTGCAGAGTAGCCTTTATTCTTGAATCTACTCAACCCTACTAAAAAAACATGATTCTTTGTGGGTCTCTACTGAATGTCTTAGTTGTTGAAACTCTGAATTTTTGCTCTGGACATTTTTCAACTTATCATTCCCTGGTAGTTTTTTTTGTTTGTTTTGTTTTGTTTATTTGTTTAGCCTGGAGTTATGGAATTTTATCCTATGCATACATAGATTGCTATTCAGCAACAGATTCCTTCTTTCTACTCTAGATCTCTGGTCCTACAAATTTCAACTATCTTGGCCTTCTCAATTTCTGATCTCTCTCTTTTAATCAGTGAGATAGCCATACTTTGCTTGGGTTCTTTCATTTTACACTGACAGAAAGTGACTCTACCACTCACCTTTTTTGTCTTATTCCAGGTATCACAGTTCTGGACAATGTTTAAGAACAACTGATTCAAAAGTTTTATGAGTTTTTCAGTTGTTCACAGTTGGAGGGCAAATCCAATACCAGTTATCTCAACATGGAAAGAAGTGGAAATTCTTTTTATTTGATGTTTTATCCTTTAAGACAAATTTAGACTCTTCAGAAACCTCTAGTGAGACCTGGATGAGTTCTTATTCCCTTGGAAATATCCCTTTGCTTAAATCTTTTTAAAGATAAGACCACATCTAGAATGCTTCTTTAGATGGAACATTAGTATTATCACTCTTCCTTCCTTTATTTAAGAAAACCTTTATTAGGGTACTTGGATGGCTCACTCAGTTGGGTGTCCGAACTCTTGCTTTCACCTCAGGTCATGATCTCATTGGTCATGGGATCAAGTCCTGCGTGGGGCTCCACACTGAGTGGGGGAGTCTGCCTGGGATTTCTCTCCCTCTGCTCCTACCCCTACTCTCTGTCTCTCACTCTTTCTAAAATAAATGAGTAACTTAAAAAAAAACCTCTTTATTTTTATGCCATAATTTTGGATTCTTTTCCACATCAAAAGACTAAAAAATATGAATCCTAATATCAGATTTTTCCCTTTGATAATGCTCTGTCTATAAAGTCACACCTTCCTCCCTTAATTCATTCCTTTTTAAATACTTTGTGTTTTTCTGAATTTATTATAGTACCAGCAAAAGCAAGTTAAGATCTGTTCATTATGTAGTTGAGAAAATGGAAAGTGAGAGTTAAAATTGAAGGAGAATTCAAAGCTACTTGTGGTGGGTGGCAGGAGGCTTGTTTTAATTTTTGTTTTCAATATTTCATATCATTCAGTCTCAGATGTCCTTATTTAGCCAAAATACTTTCAATGTGTTAAGTGACAGAAAACTGGTTGACATGTTCCTATCTCAAAAGATTAGTTAGATTTATTTTTGACAAATGAATTTTCACAGCATATCTGGAGTCGAGAAAGTACAAGTAACTTGCCAGGCAGACAGGGTTGGGGGTATGGAAATGGTATATAATATTAAGGACAAGTGGTAGAGGTCCAAAGAGTCAGAGACTGTATGTGCCATGACCTTTTTACTGCTTTTGAGCTGCTTGTTTATCTGGCCTAAGAAAATTTTGTGTGTGTGTTTTTTAAAGGTTTTTTTTTTTTTTAAGTGTATATGCATGCACAGGGTGAAGGGGAGAGGGAGACAGAGAGAGAGAGAGAAGACTCTCTGCTGAGCATGGAGCCCTGTGTGGGGTTTGATCTCACAACCCTGAGGTCATGACCTGAGCTGAAACCAAGTCAGATGGTTAGCCAACTGAGCTACCCAGGCACCCTTGTGATAAAGGTTTTGAAGAAGCTAGCATGTTAACAAAAATTTATGCTGACATGTTTGTCATTGTCAAATCATGATCATCATTATCAAAATTATTATCATCCTATTTATTTATGGGAGTTTTCATATAGTAGTGCTAATAGCCCTTTTTCTTATCACATATTTATAAAACTTTTTAATACATTATTTTCCTACAGAGGTTTAAAAAGTTATGCATGTATATTTATTAAGCTTATTCTTTATAGTTTGTGAGGTTTTTTGTCATGCTTAGAAAACCTTTTCATGCCCCAATACTATTTTTTTAAGTTCTTCCATATTTTCTTTCTAGCATTTTATTATTTAACTATGTATACATTTAAATATTTACCCATCTGGCATTTATTCTTTCTTTTTTAAATTTTGTTTTTTTTTTCTGGTGAACTTGATATATAATTTAATAATTTTTTAAAGATTTTATTTATTTATTTATTTATTTATTTATTAAAGGTTTTATTTATTTGAGAGCGAGAGAGATCACAAGTAGGCAGAGATGCAGGCGGGGCGGGGGTGGGGGGAAGGTAGGAAGCAGGCTCCCTGCTGAGCAGAGAGCATACCAGCCTGGATCCCAGGACCCTGAGATCATGACCTGAACCAAAGGCAGAGGCTTAAACCACTGAGCCACCCAGATGCCCTATTTATTTATTTTAAAAGAGAGAGTATACAGGGAGAGGGGCCAAGGGGAGCAAATCTTAAGCAGGCTCTGTGGTGAGCATGGAGCCCGATATAGGACTCAATGTCAGGACTCTGAGATGACCAGCTGAAATCAAGACACTTAGCTGACTATGTCATCCAGGTGCCCCGGGTTTATTTCTTCACTGTTTGGCTCCATTTTTCTGTCTGTGTGCCAGTACCACAAGTTCACTTCATCTCATATTCATATAATTATAAGTTTAAGTTTTAGGCAAGAAAGTCTGCTCCCTACTCTTACTCTCATCCCCAATTATTGCTTTTCATATAATTTCCCTTGCTAGTTCCATGTGTTTATTCCTTCAGGTAAAACTTTCATTTCTTTTTATTACTATCATCAATAAATACTTAATATCTTCTTGGCATTCACATACAAAATTACCATGTTAATTTGTACTTAAGCAAATGGCCAAGAATCCTATCTCCAAGTGGAAATGGAATGGATATTCATCGTACACTCCAGTGCAGTTAATAAGTGACATTATGGTAAATGAAGTTTTACATTTTTAGGTAGACTGTGATTATTTATTTATTTATTTATTTATTTATTAGCTTTGAAATCTGAAGGAGATGATTACTATATTAATGGTGCCTGGACTATTGACTGGCCTCGGAAGTTTGATGTTGCTGGGACTGCTTTTCACTACAAGAGACCAACTGATGAACCAGAATCTTTGGAAGCTCTAGGTCCCACCTCGGAAAATCTCATTGTCATGGTAAATGTGTCTTTGCCACTTAACTTTTTCCATTTGTGATCTGCCTTGTGAGGTACAGAGGGGCAGGCTTTATTATCTCTGTTTTACAGGTGGTGATATTAAGGTTAATAAAGGTAAAATGGTTTACCCAAAGGTATCAAATCTGTGTAAGGTTAAGGCCATATTGCTCCTTCCATATGACTGATCTTTTCAATGCCTGCTTAAATAGTATTTTTATAACCAAACAAGGCATTTAAGAGAAATGATTCTAAAATCCCCATGAAAATGGAAGGAGAAAATTCAATATCATTGCGTGTGTTCTACAAGTTATCTTAAATTTCCAAAAAGACTTACTTTATGACATTTTCTTCTTCAAAAGAAATAAAAAATATTTGAATGAAGCCTCATTGTATTTTAATTATCTTCACCAGTTGTTTTCAATGGCAGGTTCTGCTTCAGGAACAGAATTTGGGAATTAGGTATAAATTCAACGTTCCCATCACTCGGACCGGCAGTGGAGACAATGAAGTTGGCTTTTCATGGAATCATCAGCCTTGGTCAGAATGCTCAACTACTTGTGCAGGAGGTAAGACACATACTAGGCAGCCCACCCAGAGGGCAGATGGAAAGCAAAATGTATTCTGAGCTATGCTTTGTGTTTGCTAAAGAAGCTAATTGGAAACATTTCTTGCAGGTTTGCTTCAAGCTGTAATTTAGCAAAAGAAACTTTGCTTTAATTATATTATATTCCATTTGTTTTTAACCTCATGTAATTTGTACAGATTTGTTGGTAAAATACATCTTGGCACAATGAGTGTCTCTGCTGGTGCTTCTCCCAAGACTATCTTGAAGGTGGGCTGTTTGCTTTTCGTGAACACATTCTTGGTAAAGAACATCATGAGTTTAAATAAGAAAATGAGCAAGAATCAGACGGCACAGATGCAACTTCTTGTAATGGGGGATGAGAATGTATGTCTGTGTGCTTGCGTGTTTGTGTTTGTGTGCTTGTGTGTTTCCCACAAACCTATTCAAACTCCCTTCTCCAGCCATCACAGTTAAGGGGCTATATACTGGGATACTACGATAACTCCTGGTGTCTGGGTCTCCGGGTTAATGGTGTATGCTGACCCCATTATAGTCCCTCAGAGAGGTAGCTGCTAGGCGGTGGTTGGTGATGTGTTGGTTGTCCCATGTGCGTTTTTCATGGGTGCCTTTTCCCCACAATTTACTCTATTCCTAATCCTCCTCCCTCTAGTGGCCACCAATGCAATTCTTTACCTCTGGCTGGGAGAGCAGGACAGTTGGCTTCCTTCAAAGCCAACACCCTTGCTGCTGCATGGACTGGTGAGTAGAAGTGCTGTGCAAGCAGCATCTTCCTTCTCTCTGGAGACTAAATGCATCGCCTCCACCGTACACCTTGGTCCCAATAGGCAAGGAAACAAACCTATCCCTCAGGCCTAGGCTTGCCTAGAGCACCTCACCATTCCAAAAGCAAAGATTCATTTTGAATAGTGATATTTAGAACAGGAGAAATAGAAATAAGGTGAATCATCCCATTTTATCCCATTTCCAATGTATTAACTATTTTCCCTTTCTAAACTGCTCAGAAACATATGATTGGACATGGCCTTTACCCTATCTTGTCTTGTACTCATGGAATTTCTAAAGTCCTCTGATTCTTAGGCTCGAATATTTTCACAGAAATTATTATTATATAATATGTCAGTATTTTTAGACCCATTCACAAATAAACCATTGATTAGCTACTCTAACTTTAGTAGTAAACATGATATAAAACATCAAAAAAGCAAATTAATAAAAATGTCTTGTCCTGTGTGAGGTGTCATGAAATATGGTTATATATAATTTGTGGCATATTTTACTTTATTTTTTTAAAGATTTTATTTCTTTATTTGACAGAGAGAAAGATCACAAGTAAGCAGAGAGGCAGGCAAAGAGAGGGGAGAAAGTAGGCTCCCCGCTGAGTGGAAAGCCCAATGCAGGGCTCAATCCCAGGACCCTAAGATCATGACCTGAGCCAAAGGCAGAGGCTTAACCCACTGAGCTACCCAGGTGCCCCAATTTGTGGCATATTTTTAAAAGATTTCTAATTCCAATCCATTTTATGTGTGAAATGGCTAGTGATTTATAATGTAAAGTTTTAAAAACTGTAAGATATTGCTATATATTTTAATAAAATAAAGGATATTTGAAACTAATTATTCAAATGAATGCCACTGTATTATATTTTAGTGGCATTTATACATATATATTTCTCTGTTCCAATTAAATTCATTTTTACTCAAACTACAAATTAACTTATCTCTTTCACATACCAAAAAAGAAAAAAAGCCTTCATGACAACAGTACATACATAATTCAGGCTCTGAAGTATAAGGTAGGATAAAGTTATTAAGGAAGAGCCAAAATAAAGTTTAGGAAATCTAATGAGGAAAGTCTAAATGTTGAGGATGATTAGCTTGGAGAAGAGAAAGCTGAGGGAAAGTATATTAATATCTTCCAGTCTGTGACAGAATGTTGAATGAGAAATTCTTAGTGCCTGTACGTCTTTGTACTAAAAATTGCTATATTTGGGGATGGTTTAGATGGTGTTGTCTGAGGCCAAGGAGGGATTAAGTAAATTCTCAGTGTTCCTTCTAACCCTATGATTCTTTTGTTCAAAAAGGATATAGGCGGGTGTTAGGCCCATGAGAACTGAATTTAGAAGAAAAGCTGTGATTGTATTAAAGATATATGAAAAGCCTAAAGTAGTGTTTTCCATTACACTCGCATTGGGAAATCATAATATAAAAATGATTTCTTGTGGAGGAGAATAAAATATAAAAAGCAAGGATGGAGAAAACCCCCTGGAAGGAGAATTTTCTCTGTTGTTTATATTTTTTTCCTCTGTCCTGGAGCTTACTGATCGTAGATATTTGAGGTGGTTCTTGAAACTGGAATTTTGCTCAGTTGTGTGTGATTATGACAGCAGGCATGAGGCAGTCTTGAGGCCATTGTCTTCTTTGGAAGAAAGATGTATAGTGCTTGGAAGTCGGCAGGGATAGTGTGAAGAGCTGCCATTTGGCTGGCTTGGTAAATGGTTCTCAAAGTGTGGCCACTGCACTGGCAGCATCAGCATCACCTGAGAATTTATTAGAAATGCTACTTTGGGGACCCTATCTCAGATCTATGGAATAGAAAATCTGGGTGGGCTTCAAAAGTCTGTTTTAAATAGCTCTCCAGGCAATTGTGATGCTTGCTCAAGTTTGAGTACTAATGGTTTGGTTGACAGAGAAACTGAAACCTGGAGACATGGAATCTATGTCCTCCTCACTGACATCTGTGCATCTCTCTAGACTCACTCTGCACCTAGAACGATACCTAGAGTATACTCAATAAATATTTATAGATGAGTGGATGAGCAAAAGGAATTAATTATTTTGGCAATTATTTACCTGTGCTAGTTTTTTCCAGTGTAGGAAGTAAGAGTTTAGAATTGTTAATTTTTTAGGAGGTACAGCAGTTTTTAATTGGGATAAAGTCAGTTCTTAATTGGGATATTTCACTCTCATCCTTCCAGGGTGGTGCTAGGTGTCTTGAGGACACCAAAGTTTTTTAAAATGGAAAAAGAGAAAACAAGAAAGATCTCAAAGAACTCTCTGTTGCAATCTCATAAGACTCTTCAGGGATCTCACCTATTACTCTCCTGCATATGTTTTATTAGTGGCGAATAACAAACTTTGAGTTTGGGAGCAATGTTGATAGCTTTCTCTTATGATATCTTTTAAGATAAGAAGTTTTGAGATTGTTTTTCTGTTGCTTAGCAGACCCAATGACAAATCTTATGCTGCAGGAAATATTGCTGGTGATTCAGTCTAAGTAATGGTCTTTTCTCTGAGTAAGTGATGAAACACTTCCGTAGCCTGATTAAGAACATTGAGATGCTGTGGGGTGTTGTCTTTAGGATAAATGTGATTTTTAAGATACAGTTGTGATTCTTCCTCTGAGAGACATGCAGGCCCAATGAATTAAAACTTGACTATTTTCTGAACCACTGTTAACTCCTACTAGAGTTTTGTTTCTTTATTCCTTACCCGGAGTGTTATATGCTCTGTGATTTATCTGATTCTCAAATTTATGTACTACCACTGGATTCATGATTAATGTATTAATTAATAAAGCTTGGCTGGGTAAGAGAATTATATTATTTTTTAAAACAAAGATTTAGGAATTTTTTTTTAAGTAGTAATTTAGGCCACTGTGTTTTTGCACTGCAACTTTTAAAGTTTCAAATAACAAATACTGTGTATTTTCCTTTGATATTAGTCATACATACTCACTTTTTACTCACTTTGGCTGGATATGTGGTCCTCAGATTTTAACATCAGAATTGCCTGGATGTCTTATTCAAATAAGATTGCTAGGTTCTGCCTCCAATTTCAGATTCAGTAGGTCTGGGATAGACCCCAAGAATTTGCACTTCTGAAGTGTCCAGGTGATGCTGGTGCTAGTGGTTCAGGAACCATACTTTGAGAAACACTGGGCTAGACACTTAGATTTTATAAAGTAAATGCCTATTAAAACAAAGTGGCAAATCGGGGCACCTGGGTGGCTCAGTGGGTTAAAGCCTCTGCCTTCGGCTCAGGTCATGATCCCAGGGTCCTGGGATCGAGCCCCGCATTGGGCTCTCTGCTCAGCAAGGAGCCTGCTTCCCTTCCTCTCTCTCTGTGGGTCGCTCTGCCTACCTGTGATCTCTGTCTGTCAAATAAATAAATAAATAAAATCTTTTAAAAAAACCAAAGTGGCAAATCATTTAGGTAATAATCCATATTACAGTTATAATCTACATTACAGCTAGTCTTTTTAATGATAAATGGTTCTACTGCTCAGCTACATAATAATAAATAAAATGTTATAGTTTATAGAACATTTTCTGGTACCCTGTTACATTTGATCATCATCAACAGCACCTAGGCATTGCTATTATTATCCCTATTTAGTACACAAAACCCAAGTGAGGTAACTTCCTAAAATCAAGAGTTAGAAATTAAGTGTTTAGTGATTTTTTAAATGTAGCAGTCTCTCTTAATAAATATGGTCCTTTACCTTGAACAGAGCCATTTCCACCATTGGCAACCTCCATAGAGCAACATGATAAATCCCTACTAGAAAAATCTCCACTAGTTTGAAATTTTATTTTTTCAAATGCTTTGCCTAAAGCCAGTGGTTCTTAATTTTGGTTGTACATTGGAATCATCTGGAGAACTTTGGAAAAATTCTGATGATTGGGCCCGCACCCCAGAAGTTCTGATTTAATTTGTCAGGAGTGTGGTCTGGGCATCAGATTTTTAAAAACTCCCTGGGTAATTCTATTGTGCAGCCAAGGTTGGGAAGTCCTGCCATTGAAGCTGATGGAAAGTTTTTTAGTATTCAGATAATTTACATTCATATACAAATGCCATTGGTAGTATTAACTCACATCTCTGTTACTAATTAGCTACTAGTTAAATAATGCAAATTTTTTAAAAAAGATTTTATTCATTTGACAGAGAGAGATCACGGAATAGGCGGGGGGGGGGGGGGGG
>ML106368.1:25925-42454 GCA_003697995.1 Taxidea taxus jeffersonii
TCCCAGGACCCCGGGATTATGACCCGAGCCGAAGGCAGAAGCCGTAACCCACTGAGCCACCCAGGTGCCCCAATAATGCAAATATTAATGAGATTTATTTATAAGTATTTGGGGTGGAAAAGTAGAATAGGATATCAGCATAGGTAATGAAAAATGTAGTATGATGCCAATTAATTTTATCATTTTGTTTAGTGTGGCCATCAGCCTTGGACATGCCTTTAGAAAGCTTTTTTTTTTCAGTTTATTTACATGTTCTCTTTACCTGATGGATCACTTATAAGCATCTAATCAATGCTTTTGAAACTATTAAGTATTGTTTCTCAACCTTTTCACTAAGACCTAGTGAAATTGTGCTAAGTCCAAAGTTCTCCCTCTAATTTCAAATTTCTGTGGTACTTAAGGGAGTTACAATGAATAAGTGGTTATAAACTCAACCAAGTTTAATTTAAACACACAAGTCAGAGGCATATGGCTCCTGTTTTAACTCACCATTTGGGAAAACTGATAACTTTTTTTTCTCTTTGTGACATGGTCCTAGAGGAAGTCATCTATTGTTTTAGGAAATTTTGTTTCATTAGGAAATGAGTTTTTGCAAAATGCAGCAGTATTCATGATAATTTCCTTCCCTACCGGCTGGCTGTGCTCTCATTTCCAACCATTTAAACGGTTCTCTTTCCTCCCTCACCCCTCCTCTTATCTGATGCAACCCATAGGCTTTAAAGCAAAGCTTTCCAAAACTAATTAACTGAGAGTCTGAGAGAACTGTTGCGTTCAAGTTTGTACCTGATCTGTTAAAAAGAAAGTCTTAAGAATGCTTTATTTGTGATGCAAAGAAAAGTCAGAAATACATAAATATTTTACATGGTTTTTTTCTTAATCTATTCTCTAAATATAGTCTTTGACCTGCAATTGCCTCTTTTGACACCAGCTAATAATTTTCTCTAAATTTTTTTTAAGGTTTTCTTTCTTTATCTTTGTATAGAAGTATAAAATTGTATAGAAAAGAACTCAGTTTTGTCAGGTTTCTGCTGACAAATCTTGGCATCTCTTTGTTGAACATCGCCTGGCAGCTCAGAGAAAAAAAGATAAGTTAAAACTATAGTTATATTGAGGAGAAGAAGGAACAAGACAGTTTTATTTTTAGAGATAATTTTGATTTTATTCAAAGATCAAATTACAGATTTTTTTCATATATATATACTATGGGGTTATTCAGGAATGTTTCCGATCAATTGTTTTTGACCACTTAAACTTTTATCATTAGTTTTTATTTTACATTTACATAGCCTAATTAATTTTTCTTGTATGTTTCATGCTTATTTAGATGCTTATTTTATTTCTTTTTTCTTTTTCTTCCCTGGATGTCATCTTAGGCTGTGTGTTTGTGTGTGTTTGTGTGTGTGTGTATGTGTGTGTGAATAACGTAAAAACTTAAAAGACATTCCCTGTGTTTCTTCTGTCTAGCTAGGACAAAATTTTTTTTTAATTCAGTCTTTTTGTGATTTCACCTGATTCATCTGGATTCTTACACATATTGGAGCTGGTTTCTATTCTTTAATATTTTTAGGATGCTTTATATAGTTTCCGACTACTATTTTGCAATTTCCTGATGTAGGCCCATATTTTTCAAACTATACCAGGGTGCCCCAGAATACTGCAGCAAATTCACAAAAGATACAGCAGAATGTTCTACGTTTTCAATGGAAACACAGTGACATTGGTAATTTCCACACCAATTATTACTAAGTTGTCTGGACCTAACTACTTAATAAGTAAAACTCTTAGATATATTTTTTTTCCGCCTAGGAGTGCTGTGAAAAAATTACTGAGACATTAAGTGTGTCATGAACCAGGAAAGTTTGAGAACTCTAGATTTAAGGTAAAATGAGTAATCATTAAAGTAGATAAAAATTAGTCATCTCCCTTTCTTCCAATAGATGTTGAAATTCATTTCATAAAAGGAAAAAAATGCATATAAACTCCTTAATCAGGGTCCTGGTGATGTTCAGAGTCTAAAATCAGAGCCTCTTCTGTGCTTCCAACTAAGGAGCTAGAGGTCTTGAATACTGTGTAAACCTTTCCTTCATAATTGCATTAAGTTTTCCTTCTTTTGTGTCCTGAGTATGTTTCCTTCCCCTATCTCTGTTAGTTCAGTTTAAGATTGATGGGTGATTAAAGCAAAGAAGAAGAAGAAAAAGGAGAAGGAGAGGAAGAAGGGGTGGGAGAGGGAGAAAGAAAGAAAGAAAGGAGAAAAAATACCCTAAATAAGTAAAAGAGAACTGAGAGCAAATTTTTCTTTGTAATTTACTACCTAACAAGGTTATGTAATAATCTACACTATTCCATTTATGTTATTTTATTTTAGATTTTATTTATTTGAGAAAGCAGGAAGAGGGAGGAAAGGGAGAGTGAAAGGGAGAAGCAGGCTCCCTTATGACCAGGGAGCCCCAATACAGCGCTCAATCCCAGGACCCTGGGATCATGACCTGGGCCTAAGGTAGATGTGTAACTGACTGAGCCACCCGGCACCCCTACACTATTCCATTTATTAATGACATAATTTTCAAGTTATTTTAATAAATCTGTCATACAGATCATTTTGGCCTGTTTAAAAAGTTGGATATTTCTACATTGTTTCTATGGAATATATGTTATATCTTAAAAGTACATGTGTATTACTTGTACTTAAAAGTACATGTGTACTTAAAAGTACATGTGTACTTAAAAGTACAGCAGTTTGGGGTGCCTGGGTGGCTCAGTTGGTTAAGCATCTTTGGCTCAGGTCATGATCCCAGGGTCCAGGGATTGAGTTCCCCATCAGACTCCCTGCTTAGTAGTGAGCCTGCTTCTCCCTCTCCCCCTGCTCATTCTCTCTCTTTCTCTATCAAATAAATAAAATCTTTAGGGGGAAAAAAGTATAGTAATTCCATTATAACAAAACAATTTTAAAATTGTCTTTTAAAGGTAATTATTAGAAAAAATATAATACGATCTTTAGGCTTATACTAATACCTGACTGAAAGAGAACATCTCTCATAGTACCAGATAAAATAGGTAAATGCCTTACATTTTCATAGATGTCCTTTTAATTTCTTCACTAATTCTAAAATACCTAACATCTTTTTAAAAGATTTTATTTTCGAGGTGCCTTGGTGGCTCAGTGGGTTAAGCCTCTGCCTTTGGCTCAGGTCATGATCTCAGGGTCCTGGGATCGAGCCCCACATCAGGCTCTCTGCTCAACAGGGAGCTTGCTTCCCTCTCTCTCTGCCTGTCTCTCTGCTTACTTGTAATTCTCTCTGTCAAATAAATAAATCAACAAATCTTTTTTAAAAAATTATTTTTAAGTAAACTCTACACCCAGTGGGAGGCTCAAACTCACAACTCTGGGATCCAGAGTCATAGGCACTACCAACTGAGCCAGCTTGGCACCCCAAGCTACCTAACATTTTTTAAATCACTAGTAATGGTCAATTCACAGTATTAGTGAACTAACAGAATGTGCTTCAAACAAATGAGTGTTTTCAGAGTCTTTTTATAGACACAATAGTAATATGTAATATGTATTACAGCTTATAAAATATACACTGTAATTTTGATACAAATTCAGAGTGGAGGAATCCCAAAATGGGGTAGAGAGAAGAAAACAAAACCCAATTGTTTTTCCAGATTCAAAGTAGACTTGATTGAAATTAAGTATGAAAGACATAAAAAGGTCAAATCTTATAACTAAGTTTACTTCTCTTTGATTTAGGACTTACCATCCATAAGTTACTTTCAGATTTAAGTAAAAAATAACAGATGGAAATTTTAGTTTGAATAATTAGGAGCACTTTACTCATTGCCATTTATTTCCCTTTGAAGAAATATAGTTATATAGTTTTTTAAGGAAAATTCCCTCCAAAAGATCCTTTCTGTTTGAAGTTACACAATGTACTATTGTTTGAAATTATGAGCATCATTTTACATTTGATTCCTGTATATACCAACTTAGATATAAAATAGATCACTGTGATATTTTTAATAATACAAGCCCCTCATAAAAAGTGACTTGAGTTTAGAAAAACAAAGATTTATATTCTTCATCTGTTTTTGTTGTTCCCAGACTTTCTCTTTGGTCTTTGAAATGTAAAATAGTTGTAGGACTAGACAAGCTCTATCATTGCTCTGCACATGGCTTTCCCCTATTCACTTCTCCTGTATCCTCTTCTTTTAGGTCATTTTCAATGTTGGGAAGTAATAGTGCCCTGTAACATACTGTTTAGCTGTGCCAGGTATCATAGCAGGGCACCTGTGAACATCTCAGCTCTGGATAGCCTTGTCTCTGTAGCCCTCAATGGCACTGGCTCAATTTTCATACATGCCCTGGAGAAGAGCAACTGCTATAGGCAAACTCATGCTCTTGGTTGGTTCACACTTCTGGAAGAAATGTTTGCTCATTTATTTGTCTATAATAATTATTTCTGTTTATCTTTTTACTTAAGCATGTGGATTCCCTTATATAATACACTTAGAATTGGTTTTGGAATTCTCCTGTGCATTTTCAATATTATTTAAGCTTTCTAACTTCTTTTAAAAAGTCTTGCATATGAAAGTTTGGTGTGGTAACCTGATTTTTTTTGACTGTTTACTCCTGCATATTTTGGCTTGCATTTTCTCTGATGTTAGGATGTATAGCTGAAGGCAAGAAGTCTCTGCTGACCCCAAACATTTCCCCTGATGCTGTTTTCCTTCCTGTTTCATCTCATTTCTATTGCTTTAGAGATTTTATTCTTCCCTAAAATGATCAGGGCCTGCATACACGTTCACTCACTGAAAAACTTGGGTAAGGCTGAAGCAAAATTTAAGTGCATTCCTATTGTATTAATGATTTGTGTGTCACAGGTCATGTTTCACTTCACAAACATTTTGTCCTAAATAGCATTTTTAACAGTCATAACATTATGCATCTTTTGAAATACATAAAATCCTTTTGGAAAAAAATTAAACCCTTTTAAATGCAAACATCATCCCAATTTTATAGGAACTTCTGATACTACTATTCTCGTGTTTTTTTATTTAAGTAAATTAGTAAGCTATACAGCTTTTTTATAACTCAAATCTGAAATATTTGCTCTTTGGTTCTAAGAAAGTAGCTGGTGCTATCTATAGTTAGAAGAAAAGCCTTAGGGATGCCTAGGTGGCTTAGTCAGTTAAGCCTCTGTCTTCAGTTCAGGTCATGATCTCAGGGTCCTGGGATCGAGCCCCATGTTGGGCTCCTCATTCAGGGGGGGAGTCTGCTTCCCCCTCTCCCTTTGCCCCTCTCCCTACTCACACTGCTCTCTGTCTCTCAAATAAATAAATAAAATCTAGAAGGAAAGAAAGAGAGAAAGGAAAAATAAATAAAAAGAAAAAAGAAAATGAAGGAAGGGGAAGGGAAGGGAGGGAGGAAGGAAGAAAGAAGGAAAAGCTTCTGGGCACCTGGCTGGCTCAGCTGGTAGAGCATGTGACTCTTGATCTTGGGGCTAAAGTCTGAGCTACACATTGGGTGTAGAGATTACTTTAAAATACAGTCTTTAAAAAAAAATAAGAGGAAACCTTTTCTATTGGTAATAAACTGAGCATAGTGTGTAGAAGTTCAAGGTCTTCTTCTGCTCTCAACATCATTTCTCTAAAATTTTTAGTAAAATATCAAAAACAATCTCCTATAGATCATAGAAATTTCTTTTTAGTATAATATGAGTTAATTCTTTACTGGAAATTTGCCTCTCACAAATTCCTATTTCTAGCTGTGTTCTGCCTCTTGACATATCTAACCCCTATCATGTGTATGTCTATTGGTAGGAACCCAACCACTGAAACAAGACTACAAAACTAAAGGAATATAACAAATGTGTGTTTTCCAGACTTATTATTCTATAGAAAATGGGGGCAAAGTGGACATAAAAGGGAAAGAAACTGAACAATTGAATTGTGGGGAAAAAAAGAGGAGATAATTTTCATAAAATTTTGAATCTGGGAGAAACATTAAAAATGATTTAATTTGATTGCCTTGTTTTGCCCAAGAAAGTGAAAACTTACCTTAGGTCATTTGTCTAAACTGCCCAGAACCCACAAAAAGGTATAATAACAAGATAAAGTGAAAAGGGATAAGATAGACCTTTGGCAATGAAAAGAGCGCTTAAGATCACTGAAGATCAGGAAAAGAGAAATCAGACAACAGTATAACAACATAGGAAGACCATAAAGCCAAAATGATTAGACCTGAAAATGCATTTTTTATTAGATGAGGTACTTTCCATAATATAATTATATTGGTACTTGTCTTATTCCCCCCATTTTAATGTAATCTTACTGAAGTCAAAACTCTCTCACTAGTTTTACCCCTTACGAATGAAAAACCATGCCTTAGTAGGAATTAAGTGAGTTAGACACTTTCCATGGAAGACATTCCCGTTAATATCTAATGAGTGGTAGAAAATCCCTCTGGGGAGGGGTGCATGTGTGGCTCAGTTAATTAGGTGTCTGACTTGGTTTTGGCTTGGGTCCTGATCTCCCAGTCATGAGATCAAACCCTGCATGAGACTTGATATTCTCTTTCTCCCTCTCCCTCCGCCTCCCCCCACCACTGTCTGTCTGTCTCTCTCTCTCTCTCTCTGTCTCACTTTCAAATAAATAAATGATATCTTAAAAAAAGGGGAAAAAAAAGATTCCCTCTTGGGTTAGTATGAATTCAAATAAATGCAGTATGTATATGCCCCACTCTACCTTACCATCATTAAACACAGTCACTGCAGAAATACAATATTTTAAAGTTGCATTGTGTGTGTGTGTGTGTGTGTGTGTGTGTGTGTGTGTGTGTGCATATAATCCTGTGTTTCCTTGGAACATCTAGTTTTGCTTAGGAGAGAAAGGAAGACACTGGGAAATACAGTGAAATGAAACCTTTGAAAGATAAAAACAAGCAGGAAGCGATTCAGAAGAAGAAAGTATATGCCTGGAGCTGATAGGTACACTGGGTGCCAGCTGTTAGATCCAAGGCAGATGGAGTTTACTCTGCCCTGCAAATGTGTGTGTCTAGCCAATAATCACACAGCACAATAGCCAGATTCCATCAGTGAGAGGCAGAGCAAAGAGAATATTCCCCCTCCCCCTGGCACTTGTTGCTCGTTTCATGCTATCTACAGTGAAGATTTAAATTAACATTGCTAGCTATATGCACTACATGTTTTGGTTGTATAGAGTGTTGTCTTGGTTGCTAGCTACTTTAGATATTGTGGTTAAGCAAATTGTTGTCTTAGCCACCAACAACATTTGTAGTATAAGCTCAAATGTTTTGACTTTTTTCTCCCCTCTTCCTCTTCAGAAAACTGTTTCTTGGGTAGACATGATGTGCTATGCTGCTAGGTTAAGTTACCTAGATGTTGGTTAGCCCATCAATCCCAAGGATGCATTTATACCTCTCTTTATACCTCTCTTTTCATTATGGACTCACTCACATGTAGTTATAGACTGCTTATTTACCAATTGAATGGTCTAAGACTGGAATCCTGAGTTTTGAAAGTAGATATGAGAAGACCTAGAAGGTCTTTCTCCTGCTGCCCCATATACCTCTTGGTTTAACAGATTTCAAGTGAACTTTAGGTGGTAATTTACGAGCATCAAGTGCCCTCCTCTCTACTTTTAAAATGATCAACTGTTCTGTGAAAGACAATATATTGCCAAATATTGTTATAAATGAGTTTATAATAATCATAAAATTATTTAATTTTATGAAAAAGGAAAGAAGTGGGATATGAGAACATTGAACAGCCTATAAGGGGAACAGAGAAGGGATTGAAAAGGAGGAGAGGAAATTGAGAGGCACTATGGTCTCTGGAGCCTTCGCTCAGGATTGGCTCTAGGCATGTGGCTGCTGAGCAGAAGAACCTGTGGTCTTCAGTTGAACCATCACCATCTCCAAGAGTAAGCAGAGTGGTTGAAGGATTTGATCTAGAGAGACTTGCAGTTCCCTGGGCTTCTTAATAACTTTCCTGGGGTATATGTTCTTTCAAAATACTAAAAGCCATTTCCTGATAGACAGCTAGAGCAGTTATACAAGTTGGGTACTCCTTCCTCTCACTGAACGAGAGAACCTTTGGTAGGAAAATAGATCATCTATAACTTTTTTTTAAAGATTTATTTATTTATTCATTTGAGAGCATGAGCAGGAGGAGGGGCAGAGCAAGAGGGAGAGGGGAAGCCAACTCTGAGCTGAGCATGGAACATGTTGCAGGGATCAATCTCATGAGACTGAGATCATGACCTCAGCTGAAACCAAGAGCTGGCCACTCAAACCAGCGCCCTGGTCATCTGTAACTTTTAACTAGTGGCTGAATGTTAAATATTAAATATAAGATCTGATAAATTTAAACTTAGAGACTAAAATTAATGGTTATGTTTATATGTTGAGAACTATCATATTGGGACACCTGGGTGGCTCAGTTGGTTAAGCAGCTGCCTTCGGCTCAGGTCATGATCCCAGTGTCCTGGGATCGAGTCCCACATCGGGCTCCTTGCTCAGCAGAGAGCCTGCTTCTCCCTCTGCCTGCCACTCTGTCTGCCTGTGCGCGCTCCTGCGCTCTCTCTCTATCTGACAAATAAATAAATAAATAAATCTTTAAAAAAAAAAAAGAATTAAAAAAAAAGAACCATCATATTAGATTCTTTGATAAGCAAATTAGAGCTCTCTAAACATATCCACCCATTTTAGAGAGTTAAGTAAATATGTATTGGTAATGACATTTTGGTACTTAAATTTCGTGATATGAAACCATTAATTTTTTTAACCATGGAAGAGAGATTATGTTAACTAAAAAAACAGTATAGAATTTGCATGCCAGTAACTTTAGATGTTTAAGAATAAAATGCAATTAGTACAGTTTTAAATTTGACCAATTAAATTCTATAGAACATCTGCATATCTCGGGGGGACATGGACACCAGGTTACTAGAATTTTGTTTTTGATTAGGCATCTCTGACTGGCCATGTGCACATTTTCTGGTTTTGGTTATAAACCGTAAGTCTTTAGATTTAAAGACATAGTGATTTTTTTGTAACTGGATGTAATTATTCTCAAGCTTTGAATCAACCTCTTAGCAATGTTTTACAGATTACTTTACAATATTTATTTTGTTTTACAGATTACTTTAAAGAAGCTATATATGAGGCTTAATCTTATAAAAGATTCTAAACTCAATCATTTTTCTTTTTGACTTAGTTTAGATTATTTCTACTTGATTTGTATTTTCTACTTTCTAAAGCTAAAAGCTTTATTTTCCTTAGTCCCAAAGTATGTATTTCAGAATCCATCCTAAATTAGGTGCATTGGTTTAGAGTTATCCTGTTGCTACTGATACAAAAAGAAAAAAAAACAAAAACAAAAAACTGTGAATCTGCCAAGTGTGGGGGTAAAAGTTGGAAGGGGACTTTTATGCTGCTAGAGGAAGATAGATCAGCATTGTCAGAAGATTTGGAATAGATTCCTGGTATAGTCAGTTCTTGAGTGTGAAATATCACACTGTCTCATAGAACATTTTAGAAGAAAATTAATACAAGATGAATGCAAGGAAAAAATGCATCTTCATGAAATATAGAGTAATTTCAGCTATTTATCAAGGGCTTTAATTTTTAGTTCATAAACATTAATGTTCTGAAATTTTATGAAACTGAAGTGAGCCCCCCAAATGCCCTAATTCCTAGTTTTTAAGAAGTCTGGAAGTCATGACCAAAATTAAGTCAATTTGTAATTCTTAGCACTTAGTTTTTTTTGTTTTGTTTTGTTTTGTTTTTTGTTAGAGAGAGAGAGAGTGAGCACAGGCAGACAGAGTGGCAGGCAGAGGCAGAGGGAGAAGAGGCTCCCTGCCGAGCAAGGAGCCCGATATGGGACTCGATTCCAGGACTCTGGGATCATGACCTGAGCTGAAGGCAGCTGCTTAACCAACTGAGCCACCCAGGCGTCCCAGCACTTAGTATTTCTTAACCACAGTTCCTTATAGTGACTATTCTCTGTTGAATGAGTGAATGAATGAACGAATGAATGACTTGTCAACCACATTTCAGTGGCATGTTCAGTTTGTGTACTATGTAATTTTAAACTAATTACTGGATCCCACTGAAAAGCAAAATAGCCTTAAAAATAAAGATCCAGAACAAGGATATGAAATTATAGAAATTTTTTATTTTTTTTATTTACTTTCCAAATTTTCAACAATAAATGTTATATAGTTAAGTTTTTCAAGATACATATGTGGTTGGAATTTATCTTAGGATCAAATATAAATCTCACCTCTAATAACTAATATTTCACCTGTGATTCAAATTGCAGAGGCCTTGCTTTTACATTAAAGGCTACTCTTAAAAACTAATATATTATAACCAAATGACATTTCTAGGGTTAATTTAAAAGAAGTAGAATTTTATCTTAACCTGTAGAAACTGAACTGATGTTCCTGACACTGATGCAAAGCAACATCTGTTCCATTTTGTAGTGCTGAAAAACAACCAAGTATTGAATTGAATGACAACTTTCTTATTGCAAATGTAATCAGATTTTTTATTATTAAATATAATTATCAAAGATGTGTAAAGTTGTATAAGTCCTCTGTGTAAGTGGGTGGTTTGGGTCCCCCTCACCAAGTATAATCATATTTGAATGGCTTTAAAAAAATGATCATGCAAACGTACAAAAATAATCCCCTACTCTCCCTAGTAGGAACAACATGTTGAACTAGGTGGATGAATATTCTGAGTCACTGTGGCAACTGGTAGTTGAATCCTATGACTAATGTAGAGATTTTTGTCTAGGTGGGTCACATGGACTTAGTTATCTGCCCACTGGAAAGACACAATGGGGAGATATTATCTGATGAATATTGTGGAACATGTGTGAATGGATCACAGCGATGCCTGATGTGAATCATTCTTCCCTCAAAAATGTTAAGTTTAATAGTTTAAAAATTCCAAACTGTTGTCACATAAACTGAGATTTGGCCTATTCTAGGGGTTAAGACGGAATGAATACAACACATATTCTAAGTTATTTTGCCAGTAAGTTGTTGGCTATGTTTTAGACCCCTAAATTTAGGAAAACCTAAAAATTTATTCAAAGAGGTTAGTAAAAGTCTTGGGTCACTGCAAATAGTAAAATATACCTTCTTCAACTACTCTCCACCACCACGGAGGCTCCAGGACTTAATAATTTTCCCAATCAGAGTCATAGATTTCCCTATCTTGCTTAGTTAAAAGTATGCGTAGCCCGATGTCTGAGGCACCCCATCTGCAGAATATTCAAGACTCTTAAAAGGACGTTGGGGGAAGCATTGATATATGTCTTTTAAGGTGACATTTCCTTCACTGAATGATCCTATTGTACATTGATTTCCCTAATTTGAGATTAAAGTCTTTAGGGTATTATTAAAAGCAGCTGGAAAAAAAAAAAAAAGCAAAACTGTGGGTTTGTGTTGGGCTAGCTAGGTGTGAAGCTGTGGTTTCCTGGATACTGCTAATGCTGTTTTTATAACTCTTTCTGGGTAATTTCACTTACCTGGTTATAGAGATGAGCAGGGGACTAGGGGGGTAGTTTATGCTTTTATTTCCAATTCCAGGAGTAACCTGTTACCTCTATATGATCTGAAACATATATATATCGTTTTTAGTTTTACTTTTTCTCTGATATCTTAGTATACCTAACTTTGCTTCTTTAGATTCCTTGACACTAAAGTAAAAATGAGCTTGCTTAAGGTCTACTCACTCAGGGATGTTTACAAATAACAGTGTGTTTGTGTGCATCTTTGTATTTTGTGAAACGTGAATAAGTTGTGGTGGATATCTTTGCCAATAAATAATAAACATATAGAATTTTGCAATTCTTTTACAAACATACAGAATTTTACAAATTTTATAATGAGAATATTTTTAGCTGTGGCAAACAGGTCATACAGACTAATTTTTAAGACTGAGATAATAATCTTCTGAGTTATTATTTCAAGGAATATATATATATATAGCTGTTTGACAGTGGTATAATCAACAGAGGGCCAACTCTGTTAAAACAAATAGACTAATGTAGTCTAAAAGAGGCCTACTGCAATCTTTAAATTCTAGACTTTGTGGGCTTTTAGAAAAATAAATCTGTAAGTGGTAGAAAAAGAATGAAACGTGTAAATGTAATGTGTTCCTGACAAAGACTAAACTGATGGGATTTGTCCTACAAATTTATAAAAAGTAAATTTGTCCCTATTGTCTTATTTTTAAATAGATAACAATCATTGTTTTGCATTGAAATGTATATTCATACATTTTATCTGATGACATTTTGGGAAAATAAAGTTTCGTTTTTTGTTTTTTGTTTTTTTTTTTTAAGGTAAACATGAAGAAGAATACACAAATGGGAATACTAATTGATTAAAATTACCAATAGTTTCTTTTCTGAGCTTGAAAACAGTTATGTTTCTAAATATGAGAACAATAATTTTGCCTAAGATTGAAGTATAATGACCAGGCCTTCTCTCCTTTTTAGAGAAGCAGTCAAGTGTTTCTGGAACAGATAAGACAGCAGCGATCCAGTGAGATTGATTCCCCAGAAGAAAGCTATGCATACCTAATTTATTGGAAAGTAAACTACTCTTCAATTAATGATGTCCTCTTTTTCTCAAGGTGTCCAAAGACAGGAGGTGGTCTGTAAAAGATTGGATGACAACTCTATTGTCCAGAACAATTACTGTGACCCAGACAGTAAGCCACCTGAAAATCAAAGAGCCTGCAACACTGAGCCCTGCCCACCTGAGTAAGTAAGAGTATGAAGTGAGAATTATTTTAAGTACAAAGAGAAGAATACTTAGCTATTCATATTTGGAAACATATTCATATGTTAGGAAAAGGGGATAAAGCATTTTGGAGGGTAAAGATTCCTATTTATCCATAGATTTCAGTTATTAACCCCTTCAAAGCAGGAACATCAGTAGATTGATCCTGGAACAGTGCTGGAAATTACCAGATTTCATCAGTTCTAAGGCGTACCTTTTCACATTTTAACATCTTGGAGATTGAGATTCATCTTGCCATTGATAGTGTGTTACTTACAATAAGAATTAGCATTGTTTTTATTTTTTTTAACGGTCTATAAGATAATGGTATCTTTTTTTAAAATTATGGTATCTTAAATTCAATAAAACACCGTAGATTGGTGTGCAGTCATATCTTTTCCAGATATTTGTCTTAAAGGCCTAGAGACTCTTAAAATGTTTGGGAAACATTCTATAATGGAATATCAATGCTTTAATTTGTTGACCCAGTTTTAAGTTGTGTCATCCTAAATCATCCTATCTTCTGAGTGTTGGGCACAGGCATGGAGGTGGACTTCAGACTCATTCTGTTGATTAATGTAGCAGTTACAGCTCTCTGTAAAGGGAGGTACAAGCTGACAACCCATTCATCTTAATGATGACTTTTTAAAAATTTACCTTTAATACTGTGGACCTGCTGTTGGTGAGTCCCAATTTATAATCTGTAAGAACAGAAAGGTTTCTGGGCTGAACAAAGGCATAATTAGAGGCCCCTGGCTGACTCAGTTGGTAGAGCATGTAGCTCTTGATCTCAGGGTCATGAGTTCAAGACCCATGTTGGGAATAGAGATTACTTTTAAAAAATTAAAAAGAGGGGCACCTGGGTGGCTCAGTGGGTTAAGCCTCTGCCTTTGACCCAGGTCATGATCTCAAGGTCCTGGGATCGAGCCCCGCATCGGGCTCTCTGCTCTGCGGGGAACCTGCATCCCCCTCTCTCTCTGCCTGCCTCTCTGCCTACTTGTGATCTTTCTCTCTCTCTCTGTCAAATAAGTAAATAAAATCTTTTTAAAAATTAAAAAAAAAAGGCAGTGACTACATGAGAAAAGACAAAAATGCTTAAGACAAAGATACTGAGTTGGTCATGATCTTTGTAGGGCTTTTGCCTATTAGACAGCTGTAAGACAGAACATGTGCAAATGGCATTTCATCCTTGTTTGAGAAATCAGGGTAAACTTTACCTCCTTGTTTAACTATCCAAACTTGAAATTAATAGGGAAAAAGTATGCAAATGAGTTTATATATCTCAAGATGTGTAGAAGTGAAGAGGAAAGCTCTATGTGCAGTAATGACAGAGAAGTCACAATAAAGGATTCAGGTCCCTAATGTGGTTAAAGCAAGATATGTTCCTTACCTTTGTTTCAATACAATAAGGCCTAATGAACTTTCATTTCCCAAAGTCAGTGTCTGTCCAAATATTTGAATCTCAAAGGGAGATATTCACTGCTAGTGTCTTGAAACAGTTTAGGTCGGTGACTACCAAACAAAGAGCACAAGGAATCTAGAGTGAAAGTAGTTTTTATTCTAGGACCTTTATTTATTTTTTAAGATGTTATTTATTTATTTGAGAGAGAGAATGTGTGTGTGGGCAAGAGAGACAGAGAGCTAGAGAGCACAAGCACAAGCAGGGCAGAAGGGCAGAGGGAGAGGGAGAAGCAGACTCCCTGCTGATCAGGGAGCCTGAGGTGGGGCTGGATCCCAGAACCCTGGGGTCTTAACCTGAGCTGAAGGCAGGCACTTAATTGACTGAGGCACCCAGGTGCCCTATTCTAGGACTTCTAAAATTTCATGTTTCTTTTTTTCAAAATAAGATCACAGTATAACTAATTTATTAAAATCCAGACCCAGGAAAGTATAGAAATATGACCTATCATATGTATTACAAAGACATTTGATTTTTTAAAAATTTTTCTCTTTTCTACCAATTGTTTTTATAAATTTAACTCAAAAAAAATGGGAAGACTATATAAACTCATGCATATAAACCAGGGGCAAAATTTTGTTCCTCCCCATATTTCCAATAACTTTCAACATTACTTTCATATAATTGTACATCTCAACTCATCTTTTAACTCATCTCACACTCAGGCTTTTAAGTATTGTATTTGGTATTTGAAGAGTCATTTAAGACCTCTGAGTGGTCCTGGTCACACCTGTTCTATTTTGGCTTCAACTTTTTTATTTGTTTCAGTTTAAATGCTATTCAAACGTCCTTTGAGATTTCAGTGGTTTATCATTCTGTCCCACATATTGTGGGCTTTTGTATATTTACAAAACAACATTGGGGTTGTTTTGTAAATATATATGTGTATGTTTGTGTATGTATACCTTATGTATATACTATGTATATATATTTTTAAGGGTAATTGACATTTGAATTAATATACAATTAAAATCAAGTTTTCTATCTCCTTTCCTTTTGTAATTCTAAAATAAAAAATTATTTATTAACTTTTTTTTAAGTTTGGAGGTAAGAGGATGGAATAAAAATAAAATAAAAAAGAATATGAAAAAGAAAATTTGGGTTGACTTTTTCAGAAAGAGCTAAAGATAGGTATCTAAAATATTACTATTTATTAGTCCATTTTTTCTTAGTTCCTTTTAAATTTCCTTTTTATTCCTTTGAATTCAGACTATGAAAAAGAAAATCTCAATTCTTCAGATAGAGACAGTAGACATTCCCAGTAGACATTAGTATTCAGGATAAAAATCATTGAAAGACTACTGAATTCAATAATAATTTAAATTAGTGTGGAAGAAAGGAAAGGAGATTCTTTTTAGGTGATGATATGATAATAATTTGGTTTTGTAATACATATTAAAGAATAAAGTTTTTAAAACACAGATAAGTAGGGGTGCCTGGGTGGTTCAGTGGGTTAAAGCCTCTGCCTTTGGCTCAGGTCATGATCTCAGGGTCCTGGGATCGAGCCCCGCATAGAGCTCTCTGCTCAGCAGGGAGCCTGCTTCCTCTTCTCTCCCTCTCTGCCTGCCTCTCTGCCTGCTTGTGATCTCTGTCAAATAAATAAATAAAATCTTAAAAAAAATAAAAATAACACACAGATAAGTAAAAATAAGAAAATGAAAAATACTTGTAATACTTAATATACCACTGTTAAAATTTTGAAGTATTTATCTCCAGTCTTTTTTCTATGCTTGCATAGATATGTATATATAACAAAATAGTATTATACTATTTCTGATGCTTTGTAGTTAGTTCTCAACATATTTTGAACATTAAATATCTTCTACAGATTTAGTAGATATGTCATTGCTTAATTAATTTGTTTTCTACTGCTGAACAGTTTTGGCTGTGTCTTAGCTTTTGATCCCTTAAGATACCACAGCATTAACAATTTTTGCTACTAAAACTTTGCTCTCTGTAACTATGCTCTTATGGTAAATAAATGGGAATAGAATTCCTTGTTCAAGTGGAAATATATTTAAGTCTGTAAAACATTGTCAGATTGTTCTCCAGAGATAATGTATGAGTGTGTATTCCTACTAACAGTGTATTAGAATGTAATTTCCTTGAACTGCACAACACTGGATATTATTATTATTATTATTATTTCATTTCATTTCACTTAATTTTATTATTAGCAAGAGGCTGAGTGAGCAGGGTTAGGGAGAAGGGGCAGAGGGAGAGGGAAAGAAAGAAATTTTTTTTTTTT
>ML106368.1:42854-75973 GCA_003697995.1 Taxidea taxus jeffersonii
TCTTGGATTGCAGATGAGACTGAACATTGAAAAACTATGTCCAGTGGCCATTTGTATTACTTTTTTTTTTTTTTAATTTTCCCTTCTATGGCCTAACCTATACCATTTTTCTACTGAAGTGTTTATCATTTTGTTACATTTCTATGAACTCTTAATGTATTAAGGGTATTAATTCTTTTACCTCCGTTTCAAATATTTTTTTCCTAGTTTGTCATGTATTTTCCATATTATTTATGGTGTTATGATCTATTTTTACTCACAGAAGTCTTAAAATATTACATAGAAAATCTATCAAACTTTTATTTCTTTCTTAGGTATAATGTTTAAGAAGGCCTTATCCAGGGGCGCCTAGGTGGCTCAGTGGGTTGGAGCCTCTGCCTTCCGCTCAGGTCATGATCCCAGGGTCCTGGGATCAAGCCCTGAGAGTCAAGAGTCAGTCGGGCTCTCTGCTCAGCAGGGAGCCTGCTTCCTTCTCTCTCTCTCTGCCCGCCTCTCTGCCTCCTTGTGATCTCTGTCTGTCAAATAAATAAAATCTTTAAAAAAAAATAAAAAGGCCTTATCCACTCTAGGATTGTACTTTCAAAGTTTCCTTCAAAGTTTTTCTTTTTTTTTTTTTTGTAAGATTTTATTTATTTATTGGACAGACAGATCACAAGTAGGTAGAGAGAGACGAGGAAGCAGGCTCCCCACTAAGCAGAGAGCCCGATGTGGGGCTCAATCCCAGGACCCTGGGATCATGACCTGAGCTGAAGGCAGAGGCTTTAGCCCACTGAGCCACCCAGGCGCCCCAAGTTTTTCTTCTTTTTTTAATGTAAACTTTAATCTATTTGAAATATATTTGCCTACTTTGAGGAAAGGGTCTATATTTATTTCCAAATTCCCAGTTCCATTATTAAAATTGCAAATGACATTTTTAAAATCAGAAATTATCTTTTTAAATAATGAAATACTTCAAATATCTCTTAGTCATATTGGAGACTTTATAAGGAGGGTATGGAAAAATAGAGGGTAGTAAGATTCATCTTTGTGCTTTATAAAGAAAATGACAAGACTAGGAAAAATAGATGAGAGAGGCATTGGTAGAAAAATACTAATTGTGTTTACTTGGAAGACCTTGAAGGGCAGAGGAAGCTTTGCTGGGAAAAAATTAATGTGCTCATAGCAGCAGCTCTTTTGTGAGAAACAGTGTAGTAGTCAAGAGGGTAAGGTGAATAGGGACAGGAAAAAAAACAAGAATTCCAGAGGCATTGAGTGAAAATGGTGGGATTCCTGACAAAGTCTCAAATAATTGGAAAAAGGAAAAGGGAGGGGTTGATATTAAATACCATGACTGATAGGAAGCTAGTACCCCACCATGAGAAAAGGAAGTAATGCTGAGTTGGAATCCAAAGAGAATGACCAAGAGCTCAGTTTTGACCATGCTATCTTTCTATGGCAAAAATATTTCTATATATGGCCTCATGTGAAGAATTCTTGAATTGTGAATATTGTTCCTCTATGATACTGTGGTTTTTAAAGTTGTGAGAATAAGAGGGGTGAAAACAATAGAGTATTATACATTGTGATAATACTGTGACCAGGAACTAAGAAACATTTTTTTAAGCAACTGCAATGTGAAAGGCACTGTGCTTTGGGAGAAATGGCTGCCTGCCTAAGGACAATGTAATTGGATAAATACCTATAAAAATAAGTATAGTTTAGGCAAAATATGTTAAGCACAATAAGAGAGTTATAAACAAAAGTGCTAAAGGATGCTTGGGCTGGGGAGAAATTTTTACTCGGGTGTTACGTTAGGTTTTCTTTAATGGTACCTTTTATGATATAATGTTTAACAATTATATTGAGTCATTGTACCTCACCCAAGGACAAACATAATATGTTATTTTAACTTTAGAGGAAGTTTCAGCAGAGTCCTCTATAAAACTCCAAATTTTTTTTTTTTAAGATTTTATTTATTTATTTGACAGAGAAAGTGAGCACAGGCAGAGAGAGTGGCAGGCAGAGGCAGAGGGAGAAGCAGGCTCCCTGCTAAGCAAGGAACCCGATGTGGGACTCGATCCCAGGACGCTGGGATCATGACCTGAGCCGAAGGCAGCTGCTTAACCAACTGAGCCACCCAGGCGTCCCTAAAACTCCAAATTTTAAGAGCTGGGGACAATCATAGAAATCATGTAGGCCAACTCCCATCGTGATGAGAGTATGCTAATCTCTGGTGATGTTTTCTCATTGTACCACACACCACTAACATTGTAAGTTACAAATCAAATATCTGGTGGCACCTGAATACTTCCAGTACTTAATACTTGCTTATTTCATTGCCACAGTCTCAATTGCTGTAATTTCAGGAATATTTTTACATTCTTTTTTTTTTTCAATTTAGAAAAATCTCAGCTGTGAAATGTCTAGGGCATAGAGACTTAAACTTAATATTAGTTTTACTTTCCGATTAACAAGGAATGAGAAGATTTTCTTTTCTTTTTACCAACTTAATGTTTAGCAATTTTTTCTAAAACCTATTTTAAAATCAAACAAAGTTATACCATCTTAATAGGTAATAGTTTACATACTTGAATCTCCCTTTGAGTAAAGATGTTATTGTGAGATTATGAAGATTTTTTTAAAATTTTTGTTATGTTGATTTGTGACAAGGATTGATAATTAAATGTTGACACTAGGACAGAGGCTGGGAAATCTCCCTCTCTCTTTCAATCTAAACTTCTAGTATCAGTTTATTTTCACATGTTCTGCTGTTTCCCTTTAAGTTAAAAAGCAAAAATAATACTCTGCTTTTATGCTCAGTTCTTTCTTCAAACATTATGGTTAACCTAGGTTAGGGGAAAATATTTTATAGTGTCTCTCTTATTCCCTGCCCCCAATAATATTCTTGTTTGTCCTATTAATGTACAGACACTATGGGTCAAATTGACTCAGTCTGCACCACACCACTCTTATTTCAGACACTCAAGCCTGAATTCTACGAGTTGTTAATGTCTAATGGGTATGAAGACACTTGTGAGGACAAAAACAATTTGATCACTTGGTGTTGGGAAGAGCTCAGATAGACGCATTCCCGGTGCTGTTCAGACTATAACAATTCAACCATGATATTTCCAGAGAGAATTTTCATGTTCATATTTTTACCACCAAATCTAGAGGAGAAAATAAGGAGAAGGTCATCAGAGGGTCAAACAATGGGAAAAGTGAAGGTGAAAGAAGCTGTATGTCTTAAACTGGATAGAGGAATACAGAAAATGCAGTGGCAAAATTGCAAAACTATTTAAATAACTCAGGTGTGATTTAATCCTTTAGAGAGACATGGGAAGGGATGATTTGGTGAGCAATAAAGACGCAACAGGGACTGAAATCAGAGTTCAAGTCAGAAAGGAAATTGGGAGGGTGGTTAATACTTTTACTTTCATACACTCCAAATTAAATGCTAGACTGATATATCTAGACTAAGAGACGTTTGGCAGTAAAAATAGAGGGCAAAGAATAAAAAGGCGGAGGTGGACCTGACCTTGTGCAGCAAAGAACAGCAACACCTCCTGAATCACTGCTGTTACTCTGGGCACCTGTGTTTAATTTGAAGGCCTCCATCCCTCTTACATTATGAGACCTAATGAGATCATGGCTGGAGGTGGTATGACTGGACTTTTTGTGGCTGAGTTGTACACATTTCTGTTTTATCCCCTAATCTTGGTGATGAAATCACTGTTGCGAATTGAATCAGAGTTTCACTATGGCTGGCATGCAAGTTATTATTCTCAGTACACATTTTCCTCTTTACCAAAAATGGTACTAACAACTTGGGATCATGTTCATCTGTGGAAAACAAAATGGAAAGAATATGAAAATCACTTTAAATCTCCTCTGGAAAATGACTTAGAAAAACAACATTGATATCAGATTCTCAGGATTAAATCATCATTTTTTTTTAAGGATTTTAATTTTTTTTATTTTTATTTATTTGTCAGAGAGAGAGGGAGAGAGAGTGAGCACAGGCAGACAAAGTGGCAAGCAGAGGCGGAGGAAGAAGCAGGCTCCCTGCCCAGCAAGGAGCCTGATGTGGGACTCAATCCCAGGACGCTGGGATCATGACCTGAGCCGAAGGCAGCCGCTTAACCAACTGAGCCACCCAGGCATCCCTAAATCATCATTCTTTAAGTGAATTTTAGGTTGAAAATTTTTAGTTTTTGGAAAGATGTATTCTAACTTTGAGAAACTGGTTAATTACAATATTTTTAAAAGCTGTAACTAAAGATAATACAAATAATAGTGAACAAAGGCCGTTGTTGCATATTTGGTGAACTACAGCTCAAATATAGAACTTCACTGAGGTGTTATCTCCAACATACAAAACTTGGCACAATTAACTAAGCTCACAGAAATCGTGAGAAATTTGTTCTTAAACTTTCATACTCTTCTGTCTGGAGAGTCTCTTACCTAAGAGTTGAGCATATCCACTGAGGATAGTTGCATAATCTGTAATCACAGATTGAAGAAAATGACTTATGACCTAGATCCTACTATTTAGCAGAGTTAAGAATGAAATTCAGTGGAGGCAGTAACTGCTGGGGGATCTAGTCCTAGTTTCAACACTGCTCTTTTCGTGGTTTTGGAGAACGATTTTCCTCTTACTTCCTCTTCTATAAAACAAAGTACAAAACCTTGAATATAGTTAGCATTCAGCATATGTTTATGAAATTAAATACAATATTATATCAATCAGGATTCTGGTTGGAAATAACACAACTTCAACTTCAACTACTTTCTGCACAGAAGAGGGTTTGTTGGTTTACTTAACAAAGCTGAGGGAAGGGCAATGGTGGATCTCATTTAAGGAAGGGCTCCAGGACTCAAACACCATCAAGGCTCTCTAGTTCCTCTGCATTCTTTTTTTTTTTTTTTTTTTAAGATTTTACCTATTTATTTGACAGATCACAAGTAGGCAGAGAGGCAGGCAGAGAGAGAGGAGGAAGCAGGCTCCCTGCTAAGCAGAGAGCCCGATGTAGGTCTCCATCCCAGGACTCCGGGATCATGACCTGAGCCAAAGGCAGAGGCTTTAACCCACTGAGCCACCTAGGTGCCCCTTCTCTGCATTCTTTCACCTCAGCTAATTCCACTGGCAGGCCACATGGCCACCAGCAGCTCTTATATCTTTATGCTCTTTTGTGACAAGAAGGGAAAGACCCCTTTACTCTAGTATAGATAGAAAAATTTTAAAGCCAAATTCTCATTGTTCTGATTTGTATCTTGATTCACACCTTTTGACCAAATAATGTCCCTCAGAGAGTGAGTTCTGCAGACGTTTTACGTACATACACATATGCACACACATATACACACACTGAAATTACATATATATGAAAGTTCAGTGATGACTTTAGGGAAAAATAGTGGTTCACCTATAAATGTGAAATATGTTCCTTTTGTTTTCAGTTTCCCATGCTAGCTGCATAGGAGCTGTTTTCAGGAGTAGAGGGATCAAAACAAGGGACCTCCATGTTTTCACAGAGCTGGCCTAGGCTGTGCTCTTTCTTGGTGCAAGTGTTTAAAGACTCCTACATCTTCAGGATGGACACCTGGGCTCTCTCTGCCCCCATTAGCATAGTAAAGGCCTTCTATCTTATGCAGAGCCTGACATTCATTTCTGAAAAACAAACAAATTCCTAGCTCCTTTAATGTGGTTTTAGCACCAAAAAAAATGTGGTTTTAGCACAAAATCCTTGATTGCAGGAGAACCTGCTTCAGTGTGATAATAAATAAAGCTATTGCCGCTTTTTTGTTCGATGTCAGACACAATGTTAAAAGCTTTCAGTGGTGTGCTAAAGCAAGCTACTACTGGCTTCTGAAATCCTGTTATTAGCATATCTTCTCTTGATACATTCAGCATGGCAAGGATGTAGGTTGAAACTGATGATGGGTATTCACATCACAAAATTGGTAAATGGAACAAATCAAGACCCCTGCCCTCCCATAAAGACCTGGTTGTTAAACTCTAACCTAGCACATGACTGAAAGCTTCATATTTGTTACTTTACTTAATCCTCATGACTGTCTCATGATGTATATTGCTATCTTCATTTTAAAAATTAATTTAGAACAGGGGAGATGTCAATGTGGTTAAGAACATACATTGTATTACTTGTTTGGACCTGACTTCTGTCTGCTCCAAAGCCCACACACTACACTTGGAAGGCAGCTGACCATGTGTTATTTTTTCCTTAGCAACCCCTCCATTTGTCATTTGTCACATCAACCAACACTGAAATGTCAGCTCTTTTAGGGAGAGAATGTAATCCATTGACAAAAGTGCCTTCACTCAGCTAAAAATCTCTGGCTACACTGAGGAAATGTTCTTCTGTGTTTCTTCCACATCTTGCTGCAGGTGGTTCATTGGGGATTGGTTGGAGTGTAGCAAGACTTGTGATGGTGGAATGCGCACCAGGGCAGTGCTCTGCATCAGGAAGATTGGACCTTCTGAGGAGGAGACACTGGACTACAGTGGTTGTTTAACACACCGGCCTATTGAAAAAGAGCCCTGCAACAATCAGTCATGTCCACCTCAGTGGGTGGCTTTGGACTGGTCAGAAGTAAGGAAATATGAAGCTATATATTTTGAGATCCAAAGCATTTAATACTAAGGACACCTAACCATGTGAACGCCTTAGAACTCAACAAGTAGGGACTCCTTAACAGTAAATTTGGTCCTGTTATATTTTATTGCTGCTTGTCGGGAAGTAAGGGTTTTGGGGAGGGGGTGTGTGGTTAAAGAAATCAATGAAAAACTAGACATCAATGTGATTAAAAATAAACCCAAAGTGAATTTGAAAGAATATAATAGTGAGTACTCACATAAGTGATTTTTCTCCTTCTTTGCTATTTTTTTTCTTCTTCTTTGCTATTCTTGAACAGCAAAATAAGCTCAGAATTAGTGATAGATATTTTCTCCCCACGTTATGTAGCCTAACTACATAATTCATACATGTGAATATTTACCAATTTTTAATCACTTATTATATATCTAAATATGTTTTAATTGCTTCTGTTGCATCTGTGGAAGAAACATGGATTTGAGGGTTATAATATACCAAAAAGTCAAATTCAGATTTTATTATTACCTCTGCTTATATGATCAGAGAGGGAGACCTAGGATAATGGTTTTCCAGCATACATGTGTATAAAAGAGCCTGAAACAATCCAAAGGACTCAGAAAAAATGGTCTTATGAAAAATAAGGTAAGAGGTAGAGTTAATTCTTGACTCTTCATTCTGCATGAGACATAAACATATAAACACCATACCATTCTCCACATTTCCCAAAGAAAAGTTGAATTCTTCTGTAGTGTTGGTCAATATTAAAAAGAATGAGTACCTGGCTATATAACTAAAGGTCATTCTTCCAATTTAACCAAACAGGATGCATTTCCTGCTGGAAACATTGTGATACTTGCTTTGGGTATTTCCTGTAGACCTCATAAGTTTGTTAAAATAATAATAATAAATTAAATAAATAAACAGAAAACATACATTGTTCTTTAGGAACCTCCAGATGTAACTTTTTCCCTTCTGAATCTTACTGCTTGAATGGCCTTATTTTACTAGAGGCATGGGCCTAAAAGAGGGACTGTGTTTAAGATCGTACATGGAAATGGGAGATTCTGACCCATTGTGGTTATCTATGGAATCTGTGGTGGGAATTGGGAGTGTTCTCCCAAGTTTCTTGGCCAAACTCCAGCTTCAGTAATTACATCTGCCTACTTAACTTTTGTGTTTCAATCAAATGCAGAGATATTCTTGGTATTATTCACTGAGTAGTTATGGAAAACAGTATGAAGTTTCTGTTCCTTAAAAGTGGGTGGATTCACTCCTAAATTGATTTTTTAAAGGTTTTATTTATTTATTTATTTATTGAGAGAAAGAGAGAGAGCACAAGAAGGGGGAGGGTCAGAGGCAGAAGCAGACTCCCTGCTGAGCAGGGAGCCCAATGTGGGACTCAATCCTGGAATTCTGGGATCATAACCCGAGCCGAAGGCAGTTGCTTAACCAACTGAGCCACAGAGGTGCCCCTCTTAAATTGATTTGAAAGATAAAACCTACTGATAAAGAATAGACATTCTATAGAGTTATACATGCATTGGTAATTTTACCTGAAATTCAGTGCCCAAGGCCCTCTAGAAGTTCATAAGTAGCTACTGAGAATGATGACAGATTTGTTATTAGAAAACCGTAGTGGAAGACATGACTTTTGTCTTCAACAGTTTTAAGGTTTCAGGTCAAGCCCCTACTTATAATTTAGTGCTAAATAAACACACTGGAATGGGCACTACGAATAACACAAAGGAATCCTGTAAACTTGGGAAAGTAAATGTCCATGAAACAACTAGAGAATAATATAAGATAGTGTTTAATAAATGAGGTAGAAATGGGGGTGCCTGGGTGGCTCAGTGGGTTAAAGCCTCTGCCTTCAGCTCAGGTCATGATCCAAGGGTTCTGGGATCGAGCCCCGCATCGGGCTCTCTGCTTAGCAGGGAGCCTGCTTCCTCCTCTCTCTCTCTCTCTCTGCCTACCTCTCTGTCTACTTGTAATCTCTGTCTGTCAAAAAAAAAAAAAAAAAAGAGGTAGAAATGTATAAGTGATATAGAAATTTAGAGCTGAGAAGGTCAGGATAAACTGAGGTAGGATCAGAAAGCTTTTTAGGTGATGGGAATTAAACTGAATATTGAAATATGGGATATGAAATAGGGAAGAGATTAGAGAAACTGGAGAAGATATTCCTGATGTCAGGATAGAGTTATTTATTCAATTACTTATTCAGAAAATATTCCTGAAACAACTGAGTAGAAACACAAAGATTTTGTGGTGCAAGTAGGGTGGTGAAGAGAGTTTGTTTTAAAGAATAAGTGGAAAATAAGATTGAGTAAAGTAGTAATAGATAATAAAAAGGATTGACTACAGAAACTTATATATCATCTTTCTACCCAAAGTGGAGAAAAGTAGTTAAGTTCATAAGCAGACACAAGAAGAAATTTCTGCTAACCATGAAAACACGAAAATCACATGCACAGATTTCACATTGATCTCTTGATCTACACTGTTCTATATCAGTATATTTTTATTTTAACATAAAACAAATATAATCACCTTGAGAAATGGCATATGTATATTTATTGTTATTTCCATTTCAAATACCATTTTAAAGTTTTCTTCTGAAATCAACTTTATATAGGTTGTAATTGTCCTGCTCTTCGAATTTTGATTCTCTTTTGTTTGTTTGTTTTTAGAGAGAGAGCACACGCAAGCAAGCAGTGGGGCAGGGAAGGGCAGAGGGACAGGGAGAGAGAGAATCGGAAGCAGGCTCCACACCTAGCATAGAGCCCTATGTGATGCTCCATCTCAGGGCCCTGAGATCATAGCCTGAGCAAGAATCAAGATGCTTAACCAACTGAGCCACCTGGGTGCCCCTAGAATTTTGATTCTTACCTATCCACTCTTAGAGGTGACTTGCTCAAATAGGTCTGAGATGCTCTTAAGCACTCCTGGAGCCTGCCTGAAGAATAGCATGAATAAGTCAGGTGGGCTTTTAATCACATTTCGGCTACCTTCTTTAAGGTAGCTAAGTCAAGGGCTCCTGAGTGGCTCAGTTGGTTAAGCACCTGACTCTTGATTTGGGTTGAGGTCATGATCTCAGGGCTGTGAGACCAAGCCCTGCATGAGATCAAGCCTGTGTGGGCTTTGCGCTAAGCACAAAGCCTGCTTAAGGCTTTCTTTTTCTCAGGGCACCTGGGTGGCTCAGTGGTTAAAGCCTCTGCCTTCAGCTCAGGTCATGATCTCAGAGTCCTGGAATCGAGCACCAAGTTGGGCTCTCTGCTTGGCAGGGAGCCTGCCTCCTCCTCTCTCTCTGCCTGCCTCTCTGCCTACTTGTGATCTCTGTCTCTCTGTCAAATAAATAAATGAAATCTTAAAAAAAAAATTTTTTTTTCTCTCTCTCCCTGTGCCCCTTCTGCCACCCACCTCAACCCCCACAGCTGCTCATGTACAACAAAATAGGGGTGCCTGGGTGGCTCAGTGGGTTAAAGCCTCTGCCTTCAGCTTGGGTCATGATCCCAGGGTCCTGGGATGGAGCCCCGCATCGGTCTGTCTGCTCGGTAGGGAGCCTGCTTCCTCCTCTCTGCCTACTTGTGATCTCTGTCAAATAAATAAATAAATTCTTTAAGAAAACAACAACAACAAAATATATAAAGATTTTTTAAAATTAATTAGAAAAAAAAGATAGCTAGGTCAAAGCTTAGGAGAAAGAGGTAGTGCGGAGGGTGTGGTATGCACAGGTTGGGATTACTTCTTCAAGGGAAGCATTGGTGGCTGCTGTTGTCTCTCCACAGACAATTTGAGAAAACTGTTCAAGGGTAGGCATAAGTCAAGAAATGCTGCCATTATCATCTCAAAGATTCTAGTTGAACACTGTCTGTACCATCATCTTTATTCTTTGGATCTTTCTCAGGAAAAAGGAGCTAAGCTTTATGCCATAAAGGCTTTCCTATTTATTTTCCAAAGGAGTGGTCCACTCTCACACTTCCATTTCCTTACTTTACTAGGAAGGCCACTTCTTCTCTAGATGGATTAAAAATAAACGAAACTAATAGTATTAAGTGAAATAAATGTCTGAGTAGCTATGGAGACCAAAGTGAGAACAAGGAGCCTGTTCTACCTAAAGGAACAGAATACCTCCCCTAATGAAAAGAGAGCAGCAGAGCAGGGAATGTTCTATCTTTTTTAGTTAACTGCTACAAATATTTCACACAATATTCTTTTGACACGCCCCTGGAAACTTCCCTCCTTTTTCAGCCCCTTCCCCACTTCCAACTATCAGCTGTCTGAGCTGTGCTAATCACAAGGGTGAGGTTCAACTGGTGAAAACATGTTGCAGCAAGAGGAATGTACCCTTTGACCTTTTCCTTTTCTTTGCCAGCGCTCTAATATAAAATTTCCATTGTTCCAAAGCCAAGAACCATTTTTCGTTTTTCCCATCAGTGAAACCCACCCGGTGTTTATGGCAAAAGAAAAAAAAAAGCCAAATTACCTTGGTGGAAAATGGCTCTTCAGCAATCTTTTGTGAAACTAATGAAGCCACGGCTTTCCCATTTCCTATAATCTAGCTTCACTCTTGGGATCACCCATGCTATGTTGGACTTAAATGGTTTTCTCTATTTGCCCTCTCTTGGCAAAGAACTTTTAAAAGCATTGCTGCGTACTGTGGATGGGCTCCAGCAATCCTAAGCCATTCTTTTGATGTATTGGAATAGTTTCTTTTGACTCCCACAGAGTAACCCTTGAAAAAGGTCTGTTTCTTGTACTTACTCTTGGACAAGAGGATAACTGCTGGCATCATATTCAATTGATTTTATAGGATGTACATTCAGGTAGCATTACTTAAGAAGGACTGGGGGGCGTGGGATGTTGGAAAGAGTGGAAAACCTACCTTCAGGGGACTGTGCTTTGTTTTCGAAGACAGTTGTGACATCGCCTTGCTGATTCTTAGGTTCTACTCTGGTGCTATAACGAAGTGAATTAAACCTACCTCTCCAGAGAGAACTCAGTCCAACCCCTAAATGGTAACATTTCTATCCTTTACATATGAGAGCCAAATTCTTTTCTCTGGTGTGGTTCCAAATACTTTTCTCTACAAAATATGTTTTTGCTTTTTAATCATTGATCATTAAAGCTAAAGCATAAACGCATCTCATAAAAATTATCTGAGATGAAATCCCACTGAGATGAAAACACAAAACAAATGGTCTGGTCAATGATCTAAATGGCATCCCTAATGCCTTTACTGGTTTGTTTGTTTTTTTACAAGCAATTTTTAAACACTGAATTTTATAATCTCCCTTAAGAAGTATAATATTTGCAGAGAGCAGAGGTGAGGCTTTGGCCACAGACATGTAGTATTTGTGGCTAGGTCTGCAGGGGTCAGGGCTGGTGTATTTGTTGAATCAGAAACTGGCAGAAATGTAGTTTTCAGTCATTCATTATTTTGAGAATCCAGTGGATTATCCCTACTTCTAGTGCAATGGGAAGGAATGTCCTCAACTTATTTAGTGGAGTTGGGCTGTAATTTTCTTTCTTTTTTTTTTTTAAGATTTTTTTTTAAGATTTTATTTATTTATTTGACAGACAGAGATCACAGAGAAGCAGGCAGAGAGAGGAGGAAGCAGGTTCCCTGCTGAGCAGAGAGCCCGATGTGGGGCTCAATCCCAGGACCCTGGGATCATGACCTGAGCCGAAGGCAGAGACTTTAACCCACTGAGCCACCCGGGCGCCCCGGGCTGTAATTTTCTAAAATAATTTTTTTGCCTCAGTAGAGGTTGTCATTGTATTCTCAGTTTTACGTATAATCAGTCATATATTGCCCCACAGAGAGTTTGTGTCTCAGTATATTTACCTTTCAGAGCTTTGTTCAGGTAGAAACTTGCTATCTGGACTTATCTGTAAATCTTTCTCAATGCTTCAGTTTCTCACCTGTAGAGTAGGTGTGAAAATAATACTTCCTAAAGTTTCTGTGAGGATCAGGTAGAGTATGACATGCAAAGTACTTAGAACACTGTCTGGTGCTTAATAAATATTAGTGTTGCTTTCTCTTTTGATTCTTCTCCCTCTTGATGCCAGTGTTACTTGTTTCAGTTTGGTTTTGGTTTCCTGGGAACTTCTAGACATGAATGAATGAATTGTCTGTCATTGCATTGTCTTGCTCGCCTGTTAGCAGGACTTTGGCGTAGGCTCTTAGCAAAGACTGCTAGATATTACCAAATTCTTCAAATAATAACAGAAGCTTCTTGCTACTGGAAAAAGGTATTCAAATAAGCAAAAAGCATATGTCCCCAGCTTTTATATACATATATATGCTTTTAAAATGTAAAGGGAGAGGGGAGTGGCACAAGTGTATTTATTAATAAATGTTGCCAATATGGAAAACTAATCATAGCTTAAAATACTAATTGAATTTCTTATTTATCCTACATGTTTTTGCCTATCTCCCTAAAGTCATAATTACTCTTCTTTTGTATCTCAATTTATTTTTTAATAATCAGTTAATACTTCTTATGTGTTCCCATGACTTTGTTTCTGCTGCTAGGAGCTATAATGTGGATCAGAAGCCCTAAAATTTAGTTCCTCCTCTACCATTTGCTGTTTCACCTTATGTGACTTAAACTTTCCTTATCTGTAACTGTTCTCAAACATTTGTATAAGAATAATGTATTTGAAAGTGTTTCATGCGTGAGCTGTGAAACTCTAATGAGATGTAAGGTAATAGTGTTATTATTGATGATAATATTAAGCAATAAGAAAGTGACAGAACTATCTTCTAAGGCTTTGGCCTCTAACACTGGTAGATGATGGGGAAACTTCGTGCAAAGTCAGGAGGACTAGACATGAGTGGGGCACCCTCAAGAGACTGGAATCAGGGCTTTATTCATTCTACAGAACACATGATTGCAGGAGATGATTGCATGTCTTAGTTTCTTAAAATATAAAGTATTGGGAGTGTTATGATGATTACATGAGATAAAAGTGCAAAGTACATAGTATAATGCCTAACATCCAGGAGCCAGTAGGAGTTAGTATTGGGTCTGCCATTTAATAGCTGCGTGCCTTTCTACCACTTGCTCTTAGACTGTTTCCTCATTTTAAAAACAGAGTGATAATTGTCATCTGACAGGATTTTTGTGAAGACTATGTAAATTATAGCACTTAGCACCAATTATAGCACTTGGTATATACCATGTTTATTAAATGGTATCTGCTATTATCATCATTATTTTTAGTAGTGGTTAACTAACGGAAATGACAGCAGCATTGGCATTGTGTGTGGCACTGGGCTAGCCCTGGAGAATATAGCACATTAGTGTGGAGCGATGAATCTGAAGAGGTAAGGGTAGCCTTCCAATCAGGATATAGGAAGCATATTTAGAATTTGAATTTTTATCTTGAAGACAATAGCAAGCCATTGAAGAATTTTTCTGTTTTAATCACAAGAGCATATAATTGGATTTCTCCTTTGGAGAGTGAACTGAGATAAGAATAAGAAACAAGAGACCTCTTAGAAAGCCAGCTCAGGGGCACCTAGGTGGCTCAGTCGTTAAGTGTGTCTGCCTTGGGCTCAGGTCATGATCCCAGGGTCCTGGGATTGAGCCCCACATCAGGCTCCCTGCTTGGTGGAGAGCCTTCTTCTCCCTCTCCCACTCCCCAGGCTTATATTCCCTCTCTTGGTGTCTCTCTGTCAAACAAATAAAATCTAAAAGAAAGAAGGAAAGAAAGAAAGAAACCCAGTGCAATATTACATGAAGAAAATGGTGTTTGTCTGAAGTAAGGTTAGTGGCAATGGAGACAGAGAGAAATCAACAGGTGTGAGAGAGCTGTAGGGGCTCCACACTCAGTAGGGAGTCTACTTGAGGATTCTCTGTCCTTCTCCCTCTACCCTCCCCGCTGTTTGCTCTCAGTGTCTCTCTCTCTCTCTCTCTTTCCCCCTCCAAAATCAATCAATCAATCAATCAATCATTTAAAAAAAACTATTAGCTTCTGGAAGGTAGAGATCATCTTATTCATTTTTATATCCCCTTCTCCTCAGTCTAGTGTAGCTCTTACAGTAAATCTGGAAATTTCTTCTTTCTTTCTTTCTTTCTAATGAAAGGTAGAGAAACAGGTTTTCAAAATGTTATGGGTAAGGTCATCACTTGACTGAGAGGAAGAA
This sequence comes from Taxidea taxus jeffersonii, assembly GCA_003697995.1. NCBI lineage: Eukaryota > Metazoa > Chordata > Mammalia > Carnivora > Mustelidae > Taxidea > Taxidea taxus. Next base: position 57,603 of record ML106368.1, read on the forward strand.
CAGATTTTAAGGAAGGTTTCAGATGTGCAGGGGAGAAAGTTGGAGACTTTAGTCAGTCACTGTGTTTAATAGGTGACTCTAGAAAGGTAACATTCCACTTAACCTGGAAAAAGGTAAATAATAGACTTTTGACATAGGAAGAAGCATCTTTTCCTCAGTATGAAGATCAGACTGGTTCAACTAAAGAACAGTCAAAATTCATTATGTTTAGGGAAATTCATTATGGAAAGGGGAAATCCAGAGATTTTCTGTGCAATAAACTTCACCAATGGCCATGTATGCTTAGTTACCACACTCTAAGTACACCCACCTCAGTCAACCCCTAACCTGCTTCACAAAGATGAGTTTTCATGGTCTATGAATAGCGTAAGGATTCTTTTTGGAAGACTACATCCAGCAAGTTGAAAACCAAAGATTCCACATTCCAAAAATTAGCAGAATCTTATCACAGCTGAATGTGGCCAAGGATAGGGAGGAATCGAGGAATAAACCTACCTACAATAAAAGAAGAAAATAAGTTAGCCAAGAAAAGCAAATTTTGGCTTTAGCCCTTAAAGTCCTTAGGGGAAAAGATAAAAGTACTTCTGCCTAAAAACTTAAGGAATTTTCATATCTGAAAGACTTTGCCCAGAATTTAGTGTATATGCATATTGTATACCCAAACACATTTACTTCAAGAAAGATTTTCCTCTATCTTTAGAATGTCGTTATTTATTGATATTTGTTTTATTTCCAGTGTACTCCCAAATGTGGTCCAGGATTCAAGCATCGGATTGTTCTGTGCAAGAGCAGTGACCTCTCTAAAACATTCCCAGCTGCGCAGTGTCCAGAAGAGAGCAAACCCCCTGTCCGTATCCGCTGCAGTTTGGGCCGCTGCCCTCCTCCTCGCTGGGTGACTGGAGACTGGGGCCAGGTAAGGCAGTTGCACTGGGGGGCTCCTACTGAAGCAGCACCTTGAGACCCTTGAGTTTCCTGCCTGGGTGGTTATGAGAGCTCAAGAGATGACTAACACCACTGAGAAATCTAGGTATGAGATACAAGAATGAAAAAAATGAACACGCAGCAGCCGCCACACGTAGACCCATTTAACTGTGTGTCTCCCACACCCACACACTTCCTAATTCTACCTACTTCTTGGATTTTAACTTAAAATGGAAAGAGAAGGAGTCTATATGGACAGATATTTGAGCAAGCCAACAAAACTTTGGATTCTAGTCCTATCTCTCAATTACTTCAAGAACAAATCAGTTAACATCAGTATCTTAACTTTCCTACTTACAAAGTAGCTCCTCTTAACTTCACAGAAAAGGTATGGGCATTATGTTGATCAGTCTTTGCAATATTATTAATATTTATTCTTCAGGGGCACCTGGGTGGCTCAGTGGGTTAAAACCTCTGCCTTCAGCTCAGGTCATGATCCAGAGTCCTGGGATCGAGCCCCTCATCAGGCTCTCTGCTCGGTGGGTAGCCTGCTTCCCTCCCTCTCCCTCTGCCTGCCTCTCTGTCTACTTGTGATCTCTGTCTGTCAAATAAATAAATAAAATCTTTAAAAAATATATTTATCCTTCTTCTTCAATGGGTTTATCTGATAGACATGATGAGTTGGGAAGCCAGTATATAAGGCTTTTCATATGTATTTTTATTAGGCTCATTTTATGTTCTAATTTACATTTTTTCTTTTTTTATTCTCACTTACTTTTAAATTTTGTTATCTTATAGAAGACCACCTTAAATCCTTTCAAAACAAACTGGTATGTTTGATTAAAAAGAAAATTGAGTTTTATTCTTTTGAATGTCAAAAAGGGAATCTATTAGTTTACATTTTTTAAAAATGTAAATTTTTTTACATTTTTATTTTTATTTGCCCTTTATTTTTATTTGCCCATATTTATTTTTATTGCCCTTTTCCTGTGGTCTTGTAACTAACCTTGTAGCTAGTTGTTTCCTAAAATCTGAGGCCCAAATAAATCATGAAACATAACTATACGAGCATGATTTTGGACCTGCCATTACTTCTTTAAAATGACATTGCATAAGCAAAATTCTGGCCAAACTTCAGTATTTCTAGAGTATAGCAGTATCTAGACCTCCTTCATTACATTTGAGAGAGGGCAAAAGATTTTCAGTCTTCATTAAGGCAAATAAATATACTTTCTCTGTCCTTAGTCAGCCCTGTGGATAAACAAGAAAAAATATGATCATGAAATAGTTAACATTCGCATTTGTATAACAAATTGTTAATAATTTGCATTTGTGTGGCAGTATTTAATTTATAAAATACTTAAATGGAATATACACGATAGGGTAAGGCATTATAAACAATTATGTGTGTCACTGGAAGTGTAAGTTTCATAATATGGAATTGATATGCTATTACAGAATCAGAACAGACATGCTCTCATAATTTTTATTTAAACCAGGAAGACATTTCCTTCCTTACGTATTCTTTGTTGCAATGCGCTATTATATAAAAGTCAGTTGAAAGTTTTTGCATGTTAGTGATTTTGCCAAATTTATAGTAATCAGTTTCAGATTATTTTTAAAAATATTTAAATATTTTAAAAAATATTTTTAAAAATAGCCACCCAGGCGCCCCTGAAGAATAAATATTAATAATATTGCGAAGACTGATCAACATAACGTCCATACCTTTTCTGTGAAGTTAAGAGGAGCTACTTTGCAAGTAGGAAAGTTTAAGATACTGATGTTAAAAATATTTTTAAAAATAAAACCTTTTCTTCTCATCTATGTTTTAAATTCCGTTTCCTAACATTAAGATTAACTGGTAAAAATATATTCTCAAAGATACTTTAATACATGTTTATGGTCCTGTTTGTTTGTCATTTTGTATTTAAACTTTTTTTTAATAAATGTGTCTATGAATATCCTTACAAGTCCTGTAAGTGCTTTGAGAGTTTTTAACAAATAAATTCAATAGGGCCTCAGTTTGTTTACCTTGTAAATATCACCATCACCTGTCTTGGCACTGGCTAGCTCATCTCCTTGATCCCAAATCTCACAGGCTTTGCTGGCATTCTGGGTGGCAGGCCTAAAGGGTAGACCTAGCTTCATTCTTCAGCCTGGACAGCTGATTAGTCCCAGCTGAAACTAAGTCACTCTGAGAGTAACTTCAATTTGGAAGTAACTAAATTCCCCATAGATGAAAAAGAAGAGGGAGACATGCTACTTGGTTCACATTTGTGTGACTGACATCTTAGAAAACTCAGAGTACTTATTTAAGCTCTTTTTTTTTTTTTTTAACTGGTCCCTGTCACAAGCCTGCACAGCAGTCACTGCTCTTACACTGAACTCACATTTTGATCAGATACACAGTGCTCCGGTAGACCATCAGATTGTTTGCCCGTAAGCCTATAATAAATAGGGAGCACAAGTGATGTCCAGCCCCAGAATCTCTAATCTACTTCATCCTGAGGATTTTCTTATTGTACTCCTGTGACAGTTCACCTACTTGGAACCGTTAGAAAAGTAGCCCAAGAAATCTCTTGTTCCTTGGGAGCTATATTGCTTCCATTTTCCAGGATAATCACATGATCTGTGAATTTCCAAACCAATTCTAGAGGAGAATGACTTAATCATACCCCTCTCCAAGATGAGTTTCATATGGGCTTTAAAAGCTAATATATATATATATATATATATATATGGTATTTGAGAAGATATAATATCTTTTTACCTGCTGAAAATTATTGATGTCAGTATTTTGTTTCTCCCTGTGTCTTTGGGTTTAGTGTTCTGCTCAGTGTGGCCTTGGCCAGCAGATGAGGACTGTGCAGTGTCTCTCCTATACTGGACAGGCGTCTATTGACTGTCCAGAAACTGTTCGACCTCCATCGATGCAGCAGTGTGAAAGCAAATGTGACAGTACCCCCATTTCCAGTACTGAAGGTGAGTTTCCCATGGAGAAAGGGCCTGTGTGTCTAGTGACTCACCTGTACTGGTTCCCAGGGTTTGAAGAGCCCCATAAAGACACCATTGTTAGTGTAGTTTGTACAGAGCTTTTGTAAAAGTGCATGTTTACTGGATATGTGATAAGGAAACCTACATTTTTTCCTGACTCTGATGCTAACTATATGAATATGACCTGGTTAATCACTTAACCTTTCTGGAGCTAAGTTCACTTATCTATACCGTGAGAGACAGGAGTGGGTAACCTCTAATGTCACATCCAACCTTGCATTCTATGTTTGACTTGTGCCAGAATTGAGAGAGGATTTCTAATGAACCACAGTTTGAAGTGAAAACTTATGTTTCTTTTTGGAGGTAACAATGGACCTCTACCATCATGAAGATTAAAATTCATGCTTGTTATACATATAATGAAAGCATATGTTTGAAACTGTGTTTCAAATGCTAATTTTCTCATTGTAGAAAAGTAGAAAAAGATAATTATGTAGCTGTTTATAGAGGAAGACAATGTCATTGGGTTCTGAGAGTTCTCTTTCTTATGTATTGGGCAATCAATCACATGAGTTTAGAGGTCCATTTTTCTTTCTGAGTTGGAAGATAAAACTTTGAGGTAGAAAAGAGGATATAACTATCATATTAAATTCCTATGTATTGGATATCATGGTAGGCCCTTTATATTTGTTATCCACCTAATATGTCTCATATACATAAATATCTGTGTGTGTGCGTGCATGCACATGCATGTTATAATATGACAAGAACCTTCCAACAGTTGGTATTACTGAGGAGAAAACTGAGGTGTAGAAAACGATTGTGACTTGTCCAAATTAGTAGACTCAGGATTTGAACCCAGATTTGGCAGAGCCCAAGGACATGTCAGTTTCAACATTTTTATGCTATTCTTAATTCACTCTTTAAGGATGGTATTTTAGCATGAAAAAGAGCTTCTGGTTATGAAGTAGCAACACTTGTAGCTTGACCATCATGCTGAGTCATTAGATTTAGGCTTAGTCATTGCTGAAAGAACCGGCTTTTTAACATCCCCACAGCAATATATATACTGCAATATATACAAAGCAATTTATAGCTTCATTTTAGGCATTTTAGTAATTTCCCCCAAAGTTTTTTTTTATAGTGGTTATCATCCATAACCTTCACAGCTGGAGATGCAAAGTTTTCAGGGTGGGCAAAATATCATTTGCACCTGGACTTACTTCTACCTTAAAGAAATTCTCCTAAAATGGATAGGTGTTAATCTGAGGTTTCTTGAATTATTTGGAGAAACACCTCATGATCATTTAATCTCCCAGGCCAAATAACTTTTTGTTAATATTAATTTGACATAAGCAGTTAAGACATTATTTTTAGCCTTCTTAGTAAAGGAGGAAACTTTTAGGAAATTATTAATCCTACAAAATATGACTAATCTTAGAACTATTATTCCCTAAAGCTGCTAACTCATTGAAAAGAAAGAGGATGGCTCTTACAAAATTAGATTTAAAGTGGGTATGTCTGTCATAACTTGTTTTGTGTTTTCTTTGGCTTCCTAATAGCATATATTGAATATATTTAAATACCTGAAACTATCAGTTCATTTCATCAGCAGCTAATTATCAAATGCTTGTTGTGGCCAGCCTTGGTCATTCATTATGGAAAATTCAAGTGCATTTATAAGTTCATCATCTTACAGGGGTGATACTTAAGGAAAAAAAAAAAAAAGGAAGGTAGAAGGTGTTATATGGCGCAGTTAACATAGTGCTGAGAGAGTTGGAGAGCTGAAATGAAGACCAGTGACTCTAACCTTATAGATCAAGGCAAACTTCATAGACTAAAGTGGTCTGTGAACTAGCTATTATGTGTGGAAAAATAACCCAGTGTGTGCCCTGGGAAAAGAGGATGAAACAGTTGAATTAAATCTTAAGTTGTCATTCATAAAGATATGGAATGTACAGATAACATGGATTTCAAAAGACAAGAGATTCTTGCATGAAGTTATTATGAGTAATCTAATCTGATTTCTGGGGGGCACCTGGGTAGTTCAGTCAGTTAAACATCTGCTTTCCACTCAGGTCCTGATCCAACCCTGAGCTGGGCTCCCTGCTCAGCAGGGAGCCTGTTTCTCCCTCTACCTCTGCCCTTCCTTTCTGCTTGTGCTTTCTTTCTCTCTCTCAAATAAATAAAATCATTTTTTTTAAAGATTTTATTTATTTATTTGACAGACAGAGATCACAAGTAGGCAGACAGGCAGGCAGAGAAGGGGCGGGGAAGCAGGCTCCCTGCGGAGCAGAGAGCCCGACTCGGGGCTCGATCCCAGGACCCTGAGATCATGACCTAAGCCAAAGGCAGAGGCTTAACCCACTGAGCCACCCAGGTGCCCCTAAAATCTTTTTAATAAATAAATAAATAATATGACTTCTGGAAATAAGATCAGGGAGAGAAGAAATGCCTGTTACTAAGGGAGAGTTGGGAGAGACATTTGCCGGTAGGGAAAGGAGTAGGCTCTGGTTACTGCAGGAGAGTAGAATAGGACCCCTTTCCCCCAGCAGAATCAGGTTCTCTTGAATGTTAGTGGAAAACGATGAAAAAACTAGTTCAGCTCTACCCCAGACAGAGTAGGACTAACGGAGATCTCTTGGGATCTAAAATATAGTTTTTTAGTGGGGTCTCTATGGGTGAAATGGATAGAATCTTGAGAACTGCTTTAACAGCAACAGTTTAGGAATTGGTTCCCATTCTAACATTTTATTATGAAAATAATAAAAAGTGTCAAACATAACAGCAAAGTTGAAAGAATTATACAATGAACACCCACCATCTGGATTCCAGCTTTAACATTTTCCTGAGCTTGATTTATCACATATCTATCTATCTATCTGTCCATCCCTCAAGGTAATGGTTTTAAAATAATGTTCCCCATTCACCCAACCATTATTATTTACCTAATAAACATTACTGACTATGTGCCAGGCACTAGGACTATGAAAGGAAAGTGACAAGGTCCTTGTCCTCAAAGGGAGCACAATTTATTGGGAGTGGCAGCAAATAATTTTCACAATATGGGCGCTACTCTAACAAGACAAAAATAAGTTACCGTGAGTACACCAGGAGAACATAAACAGCAGAAGCATCATGGAGAAGGCAAGCTTGAGTGGGGCACTGAAAGGTATGAAACAATTTGCTAAGAAGACATGGAGGTCTGGGTGTTCCTAGCTGAGGAAGAGTATGTGCAGTCATGGGGGCATGGGGGTAGCTTAGTATGGGTGCAGTGGGTTGGCAGATGAGCAGGCAGTGGAGATGTGGCTACAAAGAGAGAGACAGGGACTTGGTTTTGAGGGTCCTGCATACTGTGGAAGCTAGTTAGGACTCTATCTACAAGTTCTAGAGAACAAGTGAGGGAAATTGGGGAGTGATAAACTTGGGATGGCAGAAGTGTGGAGGGGCAGTGGGAGGTCAATCTTGTGTGGAAGAAGAGTCCAGTCTTGCGATGAAGAAGGCTTGAACTAAGGCAGGTATAGTAGAAATCAGAAGGAGAATAATGAATGAGAAAAAAAGTATAAAATGGAAAGGAGAATAAAAAGAACCTGTTGAACAGTCAGACATGGGGATTAGAGATTTGGAAGTGTCCAGGAAGACTCTCATTTAGATTTTGGTTTCTAGATACGGGATTTAGGAATAAATCATGATAAGGAATTTAGGAATCTATAAGGAAGTTAAGCACATTCATCCCCAAAAGCCATAATAAAATAATGGAATTTGAGTAAGATTTAAAAAAAAAAAAATAAACAATGGAAAGAGATAGAAGAAATGGAGGGAGGTTAAGACAATAAAGAATAATAGGAGGATGAAACTAAAAAGTGGAGCATCAAGATATTACAAATAATAACTAGTAAGAGGGAAATAGAAGTAAGGAGGGAAATACAATTTGCCTTGTTCAATATCTGCTTTATTTTTTAATTCTTGAAAGCCTTCAGTGAAGGGTTATAGCATTATAGGCTTGATTTTGACAGACCACCAGAATGAAGGTAACTCTACGCTGCTGCCAAGAGTGACTTATAAGATATACTGGGTATCACTGCATCTAAAGTACTACTCAAAGTAATTTTTTAAAGTACTTCTGGCAGCTGGGACTATCCTACTCAAGCTTACCTGAAATTCTATCCCGAATGCCATTTTATTTACCTTTATGCAGTTTCAGGTTCCCTTATAGTTTAAGTGGTGAATCTTTTCAGCCTCTCAACAGCACAGGCCACTCTGTCATCTAGGATTTATTACTGCCAGGTAATAATTCCTGGTGTGCCATGAGGTGGTAATCAACCTAGGAAAGGTGTGGTTAATGTGCATTGGTTTACCAGCTCAGGCTGTCTAACAGTGGCTTTACTGTTCAAAGTTGTTCAAATGAATAACTCAGAGAAAGCCTGAACAGCTCCAGAAATCTCACCAGACTCCCAGAACAAAACAGCTACTGGATTTGAGATTTAAAGTGGCATCTGATGTGTTAAAACCAGTGAAAGAGGGGCACCTCGGTGGCTCAGTGGGTTAAGCTTCTGCCTTCAGTTCAGGTCATGATCTCAGGGTCCTGGGATCAAGCCCCAAATTGGGCTCTCTGCTCAGCGGGGAACCTGCTTCTCCCCACTGTCTGTTTCTCTGCCTACTTGTTATCTCTTCTTCTGTCAAATAAATTAAATCTTAAAAAAAAACACAAAAAACAGTGAAAGAGACAATGAAGGTCATTTGAAGACTTTGATTTCAAGGAGATAAGGAAGAGTTGTTTTCTCCTTTGCCATTTTCAAAAGCTCGTAATGAACCTTACCACTCGGGTTCACATTCCTGGCTGTCTGGTTTACAGGGAATCCTGGGATTTGTGTTGGGATCATACCACCATGAGGATGAATGTGGGTGGCATCCAGGGAATCAGAATGGGTAAAGGGAAACTGAAAGAACAGAGAAAGAGGAACGGCTTAGTCCATGGTGAGATGAAACTGAATCAAGTTTTATAGTTGACATCATCTTGCTTCGATGATGAAAAGTTGGTGAACTATTCCCACTGCGATGAATAATGTCAACTTCCCAAGTGAAACTTGTTAGTTCATCCTTTTCCAGTCTGCCTATCTAATGTATCAAGGGCTCAAGTACAGAAAACTGGGTGAGTTCACAGCCCTCACCCCCGACTCCTGCACCACAAATTCACATGCACAGCCTCTGCCATCTCACCTCTCACTAGGCTCCGCATCTCCCTGGATGGTTTGACAGAGGCACAGCTGGTTGCACTTTTCTAATCCAAAAGATAGACCCTACAGTGCTTAAGTCATAACTCTCTACTTACTATGTTCTTCCTCTGAATCTCATGAAGAGTTTACAGGCTCACAGGGCGTGCATTCCCCAAAGAAAGATGCTGAGTCGTCCAACCTGGTCATGAGAGGATATGTCCCTATGTGCCCCAGGTCACTCCAATGATAGCTAGGCTTTGTAGCGTTTTATGAAATAGATGCAAGAGCACTACATCTCAGGAGTTGCTCTTGTACTCCTTGGACCAAGCGAAGCCTTCAAAGTCACAATGAATCTGAATCCAATTGCATCCTAAATTTATAAGCCTCTGTTCAGTGTGAGTATTTTAAAATCATGTGTTTTAGGTCAGAGATTTGAAAGATTAATGTAAAGCACCTGGGGAAAAACCCATTGGCCCATCAATAATAAGTAGATTCATGTGTTGCCTATGAAACAGGTTGTCTCATTTTATCATTCAACTCTACCAAAATCCAGATTACCAGTAAGACCCATTCTAGCATACCTGGCAGGTTACTTCAGATTCTAATAATGGGTCTAGTTCACATTGTGGGGCCTAAGGATTGGCTTTCAGCCCTTGATATACTCCCAAGTGTCCTTGAGAAGAATTAAGGAATATTCCATAAATTGTTCTCCCCACTAGAAATATCTGGCCTTGGATAAAGTGAAATTTTATTTTTAGGGAGAGGCGGGATGTAGAAAAGAAGAGACTAGTTAGGTCCACAAAATATTTCCTAGAAACCACATGCTAGGACCTCTTACCCTTCCCATGGCCTCACAAGAGAAAAGGTAGAATGAGTGTCTTATCTTTCTCTTCCAAGACAGTGCTTAGCTGGTACATGATGATGGCAGAAGAGAAAAATCAAGCTCCTTTATCTTAAAATCCTTGACCCTGCTGACTTAGATTTCACTACTTAAAAAACAGTATATAAGTGTATCTGTATGAAGAAAATGATAGTGAAGACCAAGCCTTCCAAATAGATTAATTAAAAAGTAATTGTATTGCAAAAAGATTCTACCTAAAGGATTCCTTTTTTTTTTTAAGATTTTATTTATGTATTTGACAGACAGAGATCATAAGTAGGCAGAGAGGCAGGAGGGGGGCGAGAAGCAGGCTCCCCGCTGAGCAGAGAGCCCGATGCGGGGCTCAATCCCAGGACCCTGGGATCATGATCTGAGCCAAAGGCAGAGGCTTTAACCCATTGAGCCACCCAGGCGCCATTAAAGGATTCCTTTTAATAGGTCTCCTGATATAATAGCTTATTTACAGATTATGTTTTACTTAGCTTTTGGTTATTAGATATTTTAGAGATTTTATATATATTTAGAGATTATATATAGTTAATTAAATATTTTAAATTAAATAAATATATATAGAGAGTTATATATATTTAGAGATTATCTAGAAATCAATGCCTACTGAAGATCATTCAGAAACCAAAACAGAACATTTATTATTGTTTTGATTTCAATGGGAAACTGTGGTTTAATTATGCAGAGCTTTTCCAGAATGGTTTTTATCACAAATAGTAAGCTGTACTGTGTGTTAATTCAAGGGTGAGAAGATTATTTTTTTAAGTTATTTAAATTCCAGTTGGTTAACATATAGTGTAATATTAATTTCAGGTATCGTCACTTACATTATTTCTTTTTTTTTTTTTTTTTAAGATTTTATTTATTTGACAGAGAGAGAGAGCCAGCAAGAGCAGGAACACAAGCAGGGGAAGTGGGAGAGGGAGAAGCAGGCTTCCCACTGAGCAGGGAGCCTGATGCCAGGCTTTGATCCCAGGACCCTGGGATTATGACCTGAGCCGAAGGCAGATGCTTAACAACTGAGCCACCCAGGCGCCCCACATTATTTCATATTTTTAATGACTTTGAGAATGAAGCAGGTTAGTAAGTTTATAATTAAGTCTTCTTCACTATATCAGCAGAATGTCAATGAGTCAATTCAAGAGCTCAACAAGTCGATCCTCTCTAGGTAAGCTAAAAAGTGGCAGATGGGCTGAATGGCCCAGTATAATTTAAAACTTTTCCGAATATACTTAAGATTACATTCAGCTTTCTGTTATAGTGGGCATTTAAAACTTCTTGGTGTGTCTCAAATCACCTTTCACTTATGTCATTTTACACAATTGAAAGAGGAAGATAAAGCTGAAGCAAAGTGTTCAGGCTATTTCAAATACCTGTTAAAAAACCCTACTCATTCTCTAGTCACTTGACTGACTTAGTCAGTGGAGCATGCAGCTCTTGATCTTGGGGTTATGAGTTTGAGCCCCCTACTGGGTGTAAGTTATTTTTTTTTTAATTCTCCTTTTTTAAGGTGACAAGGCAAATTTTCTGGTGATGATCCCACCAAGGGTTGACTCATGACATTTGGTATCTGCCAAGAATACAGAAGTCTTAACAGGCAGAAAACTTTTTGTAGTTCCATGCCACCAAGAATGCTGCCAAAACTGAGGGGTCCAAGCCCCAGCTCTTAGACTGACTTGCTGTGTGACTAGCCTAGTTTTCCTAATGTTTGTGAGCTTCAGTTTTGCCATCTGTGTAAATCTGATGTCTTATATACATCAAAGGATTAAATGTATAAGTATGTAAAATCGCCAGGCAATTCCTGGCACATAGGAGGCACTTAGCAAATTATTTTTAATGTGATCGTTACTGTATCAAACTCTTATGACATTAAAAGGCAGAGAATAAAAGAATAAAATGGTTGACCTTTTCTGGCAAATAGATTTCCATAGAAATAGATTGAGTCTTCCTGTCTGGGCAGTCTCTAGAAGGCAAAACCAAGAAGTAGGAATGGGGTCTTCCTCAGGGATCTTCCTTTGCGCATCAAAGCTGCATGTCCTCAGACAGCCCCAGGGTCTCCATTTTAATATCTCATCAAAGCCTATTGTCCCCATCATGGCATTCCCAACCCTGGCTCCTCCCCCATCTCTCTCCACCCTATACCATTATGATTTACCTGCTCTCTGTTTGATATATTTTGTTAATTTGTTTATGCATGCTAATGTGTAACCCTCCCTGAGAGCCTAGATACATTGTGTTAGGGATCCCAGAGACATTATACATAATGGTTGATCTCAGAGGCAGATGTGTCATTTGTAATAATGAGAGCTAAGGGACTGAGTGATTCCTCTGTGCCAGGTGCTGGGGGAGAGGGTCGAGGGGCGGGGGGCATGCTCTTTGTAAGCACTATGTCATGTTTGCCTCACTTTACCACATCCTGTGAGCAGGTCTTGTCACAGGTCTCTACTTCACAGATGAAGAAACTGAGGCTTAACGAGGTAAAGGAACTTGGCCCAGGACAATCAAATAAGGGGAGGAAGCAGCTCCAGAATTCACCCCCAGGGCTCACTCCAGATCTGCCACCCCTCACCACTGTGTTATGGTGCTGGGGCAGGCAGGTCGTGTGTGCTCTTCAGAAGTACCTGCCTCTCTAAGCTTGATCCTGCTCCCAGGACCCAAATGACTTCCTGCTTTCAGTCAAGCTGGTTGGAATCAACTTCGTTGACAACTAACTTGAGAGGGGTATTGAAAAGTTCAGAGAGGGACAAGCTGGCAGTTGGCTTCCAGCCTACCCCAAGGCTAGAAACTGCTTGTGGCCAAAGGACTGTATTCTGGGCCTCTGCATGATGAGTAGAGTCCTCTCGTTTTCAGCATGAAGCTGAATCCCAAGTTATTTATATTTGTAATGGCCTGGATGGGTGGATGGTGGGGTAATTGGAGGGAGGAACAACTTATGAATATTTTTATTCATTAGTTATTATCTGTCATGGAATTGGATTCCAAGGTCTAAATTTAAAAGAAAAATCTATGCATTTGCTTGTATTTTGCTCATCTCAGTATTTTCCTAGACTAGCAGCAACTCTTCCAAAAATGGAGTAATGAATCTCCCAATAAAACTGAACCCCAGAAAATACTGACTTATGTCAAGAGGACAGCATTTTCTCAGTAGTAATCTAAATAATGTGTCAGTAGTAATCTAAATATTACTGTCATCAGGTGGTACGAAATAATAACTAATAGTGGTAGTAACGGTTGTAATTCAATGTCTTGTATTTATCAAGTGCTGACAAACCGCGTATGCACTGCTCCAGGTGGTATCATAGGATAGACGTGTTACATGTGGAAGTAAGAGCTCTCATCATCCCTGTTTACAGAGGGGGAAACTCCGGCACAGAGAGGCTGTTTGTTCAGAGGCCTAAAGTCAGTAAATGAGAAAACTAGGATTAAACCAGGACAGCCTGGCTTCTCATTTTATTTCCTTGTACTATTAAAGCAACCAGTCCTCCTCTCTCTGTTGTTTCTCAACTAAATGATCTTTCTATTTTGGCTAAAATTTATTTTGTACTTGAAGCGATCCCATCAAGCCCCACTGCCAACCCGGAGGGGTAGTCTCTGCTAGCAGGCTGCCCCATTAGGATGGTGATTTAGAATTAAAGATGAATGATACTCTGTTGGCTTTTCTCATTTTTAAAAAAAGATTTCATTTATTTATTTATTTATTTATTTGAGAAAGAGAGAGAGAGAGAGAAAGCACAGAGGGAAAGTGTGAAGGAGAAGCAGACTCCCTGCTGAGCAGAGAGCCTGGTGCAGGACTGGATCCCAGGCCCCTGGGATCAAGGCAGATGCTTAACCTGCTGAACCACCCAGGAGCCCTTCTCATCATTTTAATAATTGCATTACCTTGACAATATATTCCTCTTGGTAACATGGATAAAACTTCCCCCCACCACCATGAAAATACTCTTAGTCTAAGCCTGTTTGGGTAACTTTTTACTGGTCATGACAGAGAGGAAAAGGAAAAAAAAATGCAAGTGACCTTCAAATTAAAATATGTGGATGTCTTTTTGCCTCCAATTCATACTTGATTCACAAAATATCATCTGATTTCTTTTTTTAGTACAACGTTTAAAGAAAATTTTCTTGTCTCTCTGCCCTTCTTTCAGCCAAAACTTACATTTATTGAGAATCCTACTGCGGAAAGTTTCTATTCAAATTTCTAACTTTTACTCTCTTTATAAGTCAAATTGTGAGTAAAGAAGTTCAATGGTGACAGCGTTTATGTTCACAGAAGATTGAGGGCTCCCGTTTAAAATTTAAGTCTTTCACTGAAAGAGCCTGGAATGTGAGATCAATAAAATTGTTACCTTACTTCTCAATAATAATGGAAAACTTTCCCATCCCTTCATATATAATTTCTCAAGTTTATCATATATGCCTTCTGTACCATGTATATGATCTCTTAGAACTTCAGTGGATTTCTAAAGCCAGGAAAAAAACTTGCAAATAACCCAGCAAGCAACAATGACAAAACTGTCCTGTTACACTGAACCTCACCCAGGGTTCTGCCTGATTCTAATTATCTTCAGCAGTTTACCCAGGATGCCTCAGTATAACCACCTGGAAAAATGAGGGTGGAACTTTGATTCTGGGAGCATATGGAAATTTAATTACTAGGTTTACACAGTATTTTAAAATCCCCAGATAAAAGTGACCAGAGGACTAGAGAAGAATATCATTATTAGAAGTAGTGGGGTCACGTGATGGTGAGAGGGGTGCTGAGGATCAAAGACTGGTGTGCCTTTCTCTACACTGGCCCCTTCGCCCCATCTTCTGCAACCAGCTTCAAGGGGAGATGGAGAAAGAATCATTTATTCACCTTCTGGCTGCAAGAACTGCAGACCTCAACTGTGGCAATTCTAGCACTGAGGAGAAAATACACATAGGAAAAAAGAAGGCCATGTCTCACTTCCAAATTAAAAAAAGACATTTCTACATGTTTCCATAACCCACAGACTGCTGCCATTTGAGGCCAACCCCTCAAAGTTTTCCTCTTTGTCTAGTGTAGTTGCTGAATCTAGGCCACTGTCAGCAATCCTTTTCATTCACCCAGGCCCATCCCCACGCCTCACAGATGCAGAGATTCTCTTGAGACATGTGTACTTTGGTATCAAACAATGCAACTCATGTTTGATTTTGGATAACCTTGCACTGCTGAATAAAATAACCCTTGAGAAAGAAGCAATAAAAGCGCTGTAAGAAAAATGACTCATGTTTCCAAGCTGTCTAAAGTGATCACTTATCCCAACAAATGGTAATTCTTTCAAGACACAGTGGGCATGCACCATACTTATAAAAGTCTGGGACAAAAGCCTTGCAATCATTTTTTTTTAATTGTGTTAAAATCTATCAAAAGAATGTTTCTGGTAGGCTGTACCAGACAGGGTATGCTTAAAAACAAAAACAAAAACCACATGGATGTGGAAGCCAAGGTGGATTGGTGCAAGGAGGACCTTACCAAATGCACAGTCCCATTGGCTTGTTTATGCACTTGTTTATGTGCCTCTAATTGTTTTCCATTTTCTGCCCCCATTCATTAGAGTGCAAAGATGTGAACAAAGTGGCTTATTGCCCACTGGTGCTGAAGTTCAAGTTCTGTAGTCGAGCATACTTCAGACAGATGTGTTGTAAGACCTGCCAAGGACACTGACCCACGGAAAGCCAGAGAGCGCCTTGTCATTTCATCGTGGAAATGCGTCCATCAAAGAGAGCCACCCAGAGGAAGAGGATTGATGTCCTTGCAAATGCATTACCCTGTGGAAAACGTAACCACTGGTCAGCCCTAGCTGACAGGATTTCAATATTATTTTAACTTCTGTGAAGTGGGATTTATTGATCCAAAGTGCTGGACACGGTATTAAGGAGGGAATGCCAGATCGGAGAGATCCAAACAACACAGGGAGACTTGCTTACTATGGAACGTCTGTGTTCTTTCGAGTAAATCCAATAGCCTGTTTACCTCCTTGGACCATTAAGATAATTTTTATTATGGACTTAGCAATGACACTGAATCCATTTGTATTTAAAACTGTTTAAAATGTAGCTGATATGACTTGGTCAACTATGGAAGTAAAAGAAGATTCAGAAATCTTAAGTCATAGCTTAAAAATAATTACTATACTTTATCTCAATACAACAGCACCACAACTGAAATTCTAAAATGGGCTTTTAACTGTAATTTAAGGAGCAATTATAAATCAAAAGTATGAAAGTTCGTATGATTTTTCTTCATTCCACTTAATTTCCTTAGGAATAACCCCCCAGTTCTGAACACTGCTGTGAGCCATATATAAACTATATTAAACCGAACAACAGTGAAGGAATTAGCTGAAGGCAGTGCATCAGTTACTGCAGCTGTGCGAGTCTATAAATCCTGTGCTAAAAGACTGTGGCCAACTTGCCATTGTGCAAGTGAAGCTGAGATTTCCATTAAAACTTTAAGAGAAAACCATTTTGATTTCATGCAGAAGCCAGACCAGGGGTATGGTAGAGACCGAAGAAACGGGCCCTTTGCTGCCATCACACAGGATGCCTCAGTTCTTCTTTGGGTCACCCCAACTCAATTGTGTTGACATCCTCACCGGCCACAGAACAGCTTCTGCCCTGTTGGACTGTTGCACGCGTGTTGAGCTTACTGAAATGATGCCGTGCAAAAGATAGACTGGCTCAGTAACAACCAGGCAGACCCTTTTGCTGACAATTGTGATGGGTTCCAGATGTCCCTTCTTTGATATGGCAGAAGGGCATTTATTTATATGAAAGCAAGTGTGTGTGTGTGCGGGCGCTTTTGAGTGCGTGGGTTAGATGAGTGTTCTTGCACATAAATGTGCTATTTCTGTGAGTTTTAAAGTAGGCAAGGGATAACAACCAAAGAAGAAAAACTCATGAAGCCTAAAGATCATAAAGCATAATTTTAATAGTCACTCAACCAACTATTTTGTATTTTTTATGGATACTTTGAATGGCAATCAAATGTGAAACCAAGTTTCTTGGGCAAGTCAAATTCTAGAATCAAATCCAGAATCCTAAATTAAATTGACTATCTCATATTTTCCCTATCCACAAGTAATTTCGTGTCATGGCCATCAAAAGCTTCAATAGTGGGATTGAAAGAAAGGGGAAAAAAAAGAGGGTACTTGTTTGTATTTTGTACTTGAACACTTGTGGCTTGCAGCAGGTTCTTGATGAATGTGCTTTGTATCCTACAGGTGTGTACACCGTGCTACACCGACACCTCAAACTCCAAACAAATGGCTACTTTGTAAAGATACTACTTGCAGTTAAAGAGTATGTTTGACTTAAACCCGTCACTGTGTGTGCTCAAACTACATGTCAGGTGTATAAGCTACGCCATGACCTAAGGTAGAGGTTAGTTTTTTTTGTTTTGTTTTGTTTTCAGAAAGGAAAAGAGACTCACAGACTTCAAAAACCAACCTAAACTTCAGGTTTGCTATGGACAGTCAGCACAGGATGTTCTGCACACTCAGTCGTGGTCATCCCTATTTTCTCACCTGCTTTCTCAACACCACAGCTCACGTCCCTGAGCTTGCCAGAGAAAGCTACTGACGATACACAACAATTGTCAGGGCCCCTCTGTATACTACCCTGAGAAGACGAGCCAAAGCACCATCTATTCAGTGAAGGGGAGGCAGCCCATGAGCAGCATGGCCCCAGCACTGAATTCCCTCCATCCCTTGCAAAGAGCAGTTAACTTGGTGCTAATGTGCCCTGGTGAAGTAAATAAAAGATGAGTACTTTTTGTGGCATTTTAGGCATAGGTTTCCTATCAGGATCTGTTTTTCCCCAACATAAAATATCAGCTCATGTTTGTATTCCAAAAAGATTTCTTACATTACTGACTTAAGTCTATTCTGCACCTCACCTAGAAACTAACGTTGTGAGGACCGTTGCCCTGGGCTCCCTTAACTAATGTTAGAAGAGGGGACAGCTAGTGTCCCCTCAGGAGTGTGCACCAGCCTCAAGGCCAGGAGCAGAGGGCTTCCAGGCGCAGCATCAGGTTACTCCGCTAGAAGGAACCAAGCACAGCATGTAACAGGACTAAACCTGAGTGGGGAAACAAATCATATTCTACAGCACATCACAATACCGCTGCTAATTGTGCAGTCAACCACATGGCTACATGATATGCTCTCTTCCTAAATAATAGCAATAGGATTGTCAGTGGAGGCTGAGCCGCCATGGCAGGCCCTCCAAAGTAGTGTGCTATGTGGACTACTTAGGGAGTCCCAAGGAAACTGGTACCCCATGACTGAGAGCAGTATCTGCCACTGGCAAAAAGTTCTGCCAAAAAA
>ML106368.1:76373-127663 GCA_003697995.1 Taxidea taxus jeffersonii
AAAAAAGGAAAGGTAAATATACCCAACTGATTAAAGCCCTTAAGATACATATGACTCCCCAAACAGTCCATTTCATTAGGAATTTTTTGGAGTGAATGTCACATAGGTATCCTTAATAATACAGAATGAAATTACCTTTGTATTATTGTGATTAGTTGTTGCTTATTATTTTATACTCAGTATTAATGTGGTACACTGTTACTTTTTTTTTGCTTTTGTAAATTATATTCTAATTTATTGCCATGTTTCCTAACACTTGTCCTACATTCATTCTCCTGCTTGTAATGAAAAATGAGAAAATCATTGTAACACTTGATGGAGTGAAATTCCACACCAGGCACAGATTTTTTTTTAACATAGATAATTTAGTAAAAATAAAAATTCAGCTTGTAAAGAATGATTCAGATGAAAGTTGTCTTTTCCCTGAAAAGCTGGCTTTAAACTTGCAGTAGGAGTAATCTATCCTTTGGAATACCACACTACACTACCCAAATTATCCAGGTAGTATCTAGAATTGAGATACTTTGTTGTACCCTTATTACCCTCCTCAGAGATTGCATTTATTTTTATTTCAGTACTATTAAGTTTAAGGGCTTTGGGTATTTCTGGTGGATCTCTATCCCCAGAGGCCACTAGTCAGCTATTCTAATCCTAGAAAGGAAGACCTGATTGACCCATGACTCTTTTGCCTCCCTCTTTCTTTTGCTTTCCATGTAAATTCTTTAGCATAGAAGAGGTTGCAAGGTATTTCATTGTGGGAAAGGTGCTGGACAAAAGTATTGACACTTGAAGAAGGATTTTTCTACTTAAATTCAATAGGGAGCATGGGAACATGAGGGACATACTTCTCCACCTTCAGACATTTCCTCTGAGGCTAAACTTATGGTTCCACCACTGCTGAGCTGGGGTATACTATCACATGCAAAGGTAACAGCAATTTTTAAAACTCAGCAACTAAAATGAAGGTAACCCTCCTGCATGTTTAGCTATTTGAGTATGTTCATAATGACAATTTCGTCAATTACATAAGAAGATGTGGAATGCCCAGGCAGGTTGTGTTTCAGTCTGCTTACCTCCCATATCCACCCACACACACGTTCAACGTGATACACTAGAAGAAATCAGGTGCGGTGATTAAATAGTCTTGGAGAGTATTTCTTTAGGGTTATTCTAGGAGTCAAAAGGGGCTAGAGTATTATGAAGGCTCAGTGAATGAGAAGACTGTGGGACCAGCTGTATCATCTTCCCACTGGATTTGCAAAGGGTAGTTCTGCTAGAGGTTGGGAAGGGGGGAAATAATGAGAAATAAGGTTTGCTTTAGCTTAGATTCCTCAGATGCGAGTCTGTTTATTTACAGTTGTTTTTAAGCTTCCAGTTAACTGTTTTCTCCCTTTGAAATATCTAAAGGGTACTTTCCTGCTTAGGGCCCTGATCCAAGGACAGTCCACCCTCGTGGAGATCTCTGCCACTCTCCAAAGAGCACTAGGATAATCCTTGAGTGTTTATGCTCCAAAAGGCCAGATGACATTTTTTTTTTCAGGTGAATTAGGAAGAAAGTTGGGTATTGATCTTTGTAACAGAAATGTATGAATTGGTGTGACTAGGATAATATTCATTACTTTTAAAAGAAAGGGGAAAAATGTAATTCAGGGAGGAAAAAAAAGTCACAGTCCAGGAGGCCTGAAAAATTCTAAATAGGTGGTTGCAAGAAAGAGAAAAGGTTAGTCCCTGAAAAAAAAGTGACAGATAAGCTGTGTTTGGAATTCTGTCACATTCATATCATCAGAATGTGTGGCATAAACTAACATGTTTTCAAAAAGAACAGCTGTTCACAATGGCTTTGTACCTTAGATTTGAAAACCCCAAACTGTAACTTAGAAGGAAAATGGTCTTCCATCTTTTTCTCAGAGGGTTATTTCTAGTGTTCTTTGTCCCTGTTTCATCCACAGGTAGTATCTGAGGCCTGAAACCAAACAGTAGTTTGAGGGATGGCTCCACTCTGTGGGGAACCAAGGTTATGCTTGTATTGTCTCTTGGTTGATGGTTCCTATTAGCCCACTGAAAGTCTTGAGCTGCATAGATGATAAAAGACAATTTCCAGGGCAATATCTATCTTTACTGGAATAACACTGTGCAGTCACACAAGGGTAATAGTACCTGATATCTAGAGTTCAGGGATTAGGGATCCTGAATATTCCTATTCACCTCAGGGCACAGAACATGGTGCCTGACCCGTCAAGATTTCATTGCTCCAGACTTTTAAGTTTTGTGAAATTCAATCCAGAGATCTCTTCTTGGACCCTGGCTTGGGTACATTACCTTAGAGATGTTTCACATCAGAGGGGCAAGTTATCCCACCAGCTCAGGCCTCCCAGAAGTCAGACTGCCTTCTTCAGGTCAAAGGCTCAACAGTGGAGGTTTCTTCTAGCTCAGGCCAGTGCAATTCTTGGAAAGGCCTGATCTGTGCCCCAAACAAGGGCTTTTGTGCATAGCAGGCTACTTTATGGGCCCGGGCAATAATTTTTGAGATGAGGCCTTTGAAATCCCAAGCAAAGATGTCAGCAGGAAGTTCTAGCCCAGAGGCAGTCCAGACCAGGTATGGCCTCTTTGTGTCTAGAAAATGACATCAACTATGGTCATTCATTTATACTACCAATATTTGGTGAATACCTGTTGTACACATGTTCTATGCTAGGCACTTAACATGTGTCCTTTTACTGGATGGGTTACAACAAAACTATGAGGACAATACTGTTAATCCCTAGTTACAAATTCCAAAACTGAGGCTTAGAGAGGTTGAGTAAGTTGTCAAGGGTCACAGAACCAGTGAAGCAAGTGTTACCTCTTTGGTACTTGGCAGGTTGCTGCCTGGTCTACATCTGGGACTGGGAAATTTGGAAGGATGCTCCTCTACCAGAAAGAAAGTGACTCACCAAGCCAAAGGGAACAGGTTTCTTTTTCCTGGGAAGCAGTGGGCCTGAGGCCTTGGGTGGGACTTCAGGGGTCAGGAAAGAGTACACTTTGGGCTCCTGTCTCTGTAGGTGGTGATGTTCCCGAAAATTCCTATGTCTGGTGACAAAATTATACATGGGGCCCCAAAGTGGTTTCTAAGCATGTAGTTAGAGTTCATGGGAAGAGGAAGAAAATGATGGTCAGAGATATTCAAGGGTGGATGGTGCCTGCAATGGCAAGTAGCAGCCAAATACAAGAGAAAGCTCTCACCTCCCCTGAAATGTCCTGTTTTGAATCACAGAGCCTGTTCCTGTCTGACAGCCCCCCACACCATTTCCAGACATGCCAGATGGCCTCACTGACCTATTTCAACACAACTGGAGCAGAATGATTCCTGTGTTGGCTTCGGGTAAGATTCAAGAAAGGTGGGTTTCTCTGTTTCAGTCAGAGCTAGACCATCAGGTTCTGCCAGCAAACAAATTCCTTGACCTTCTGCGGTGGGTCTACAGAGTGAAACCAGGTGTTCTTTCAGCCCATGCCAGAATGTACTAGCCGCCCAACTGGCCACCTGCCTGCACCCTACCGACTGGGCTTTGGCTGGCCTTCGACCAAACAGCTGTGCTGGGAGCCACAGGTGGCCGCCCACGCTTGTGCCCAGGCCAACAGCTGCACTGGCCTGAATCAGCCTGGCAAGATGGACCTCATGTGCCTCTGCCCCTCTGCCCCAACTCCTGAGGAGAAGGAAAACTAAAGCTTCAGTACACTAAGAAATGTTTTTGTGGTTGAAAGACAATCACAACACTTACTCTTCTCTTCCCCATCATCAATTTGGGTATTTTATTTTTAATGACTCAAGTGAATCTGATGTAAATGATTAGACATCAAGTTCCTATTTTAGAGGGGGTATAGCTTTGTAAATATAAGAATCACCTGGTACTGTGTATCTAAATATAAAAACAAAGGAAGACAGCTCAACTTCAAAAAAATGTATCTGGGAGGGGCGACTGGGTGGCTCAGTGGGTTAAAGAGGCTGCCTTCAGCTCGGGTCATGATCCCAGGGTCATGGGATCGAGCCCCGCATCGGGCTCTCTGCTCTGTGGACAGCCTGCTTTCTCCTCTGTCTCTCTCTGCCTCTCTGCCTACTTGTGATCTCTGTCTATCAAATGAATAAATAAAATCTTTAAAAGTCTCTCTCTGCCTCTCTGCCTACTTGTGATCTGTCTATCAAATGAATAAATAAAATCTTTTAAAAAAAAATGTATCTGGGAAATTGTCCTAGGTATCTAGATAATAACTACATAAAAGAATATTATCTGACTTACTGAAAAAACACCTACAAAAGTGGCTAAAATATGAGTTTGAATTAAAGTGGGTAGCAAAACTAGAAGATATTTCAGCCAAACTAATTGCAATATGAAATAATATGATTCATCGTTTTAAACTTAAGAACAACAAAAAAGCAAAGTTGAGAAATTAAATATTTTGAGATTAAAAAGAGAAAGTATATATTGAAATTTTAAAACAAGATAATAACTTGGAGCCACATTTAGTTTTGAACATTTTCTGAATCTAGGCTGGGCTAGGAAGATATTATTACCTACTATGCTTAGGGTCTAACTTCCCACCAATGTGGCAGACTTGCTGGAGGGAAATAGTGGGAGACACACTTTTATTTCAACCCACATCTGATCTCAACTGGAGAAACTACATGCACCAACCATCTCTCATGTCTGGCTTTTCTTTAAGTTTATTTATTTTTTCATTTTTTTTTTAAGATTTTATTTATTTATTTGACAGACAGAGATCACAAGTAGGCAGAGAGGAAGGCAGAGAGAGGAGGAAGCAGGCTCCCCGCTGAGCAGAGAGCCCAACTCGGGGCTCCATCCCAGGACCCCGGGATCATGACCTGAGCCGAAAGCAGAGGCTTTAACCCACTGAGCCACCCAGGCGCCCCTATTTTTTCATTTTTAAGTAATCTCTACACCCAACGTGGAGCTAGAACTCATGATCCCCAGATCAAGACCGTAAGCTCTTTCAAGTGAGCCAGCCTGGCGAACCTGACTTTTTAAAACCAATACATTAGGGACGCCTGGGTGGCTCAGTTGGTTAAGCAGCTGCCTTCGGCTCAGGTCATGATCCCAGCGTCCTGGGATCGAATCCCACATCGGGCTCCTTGCTCGGCAGGGAGCCTGCTTCTCCCTCTGCCTCTGCCTGTGCTCTCTCTCTCTAACAAATAAAAAATCTTTAAAAAAAAAAACAATACATTAGAATTTAACACTCCAGATGAGTGTTTTCTCCCTTAGAGTAATTACTGGAGATTACTCTGTACTCACCTTGAGAGTAAAATCATCATTCAAGACAGCTTTTAAATTGTTAAATCTCCCAGGGTAGAATGGATTTGCATTTTGCAAAAGCTGAAAACCAAATCTGGTGAGTAATCTACATATAATCATTTTGGCAACAAATACCTACTGCGCCTTACAAATTGACCCCAGGCGATACCACAAAAGGAGCTCCAAATACACTTTGAGTGACTATTTTAAAGGATTTCACTTGTTTGTATACCAAAGTGCTGGTGTTTTGTCTAAAAACTATAGGCATTGCTTTATAATCCAACTTAAAATGAACATTTCACTAAATGTTTTACTACTGCAAATTCTAAAATTAGCTGGAAAACCGGACCACCTAAATGGCATGTTATCTGTTAGGGAGAAGAAAGATCTCTGACCTCCCTGGAATGAGTAACCCTTCCATCCAGGAAGCCAAACCACTTCTCAGACCCTGAAGTTAGCAAACAGCTAGCCTTAGAGAATTCTCCTTCCTGGAGTCTCTGGAGAAAAAGCAAAACAAAAACTGCCCTTCCACAGGGCTAATTAACCAAGGCCTGTCAGCAATATTAATGGAACTATGCCTCTTCATCACTGAGTCAGCATCCCTACAGATGTGCCCTGATTTACACAATTCCACGTGTGTTCCATTTGTGTAGCTTGAAGCATTTCCCATTTGCTTAAATGATAATTGTGAGACGAACCTGCGAAATGATAATTGCTAGATTATCTGGCTGTGTTGGGCTAACAATCCAGTTCCCAGGGAACTGGATTTTTTCAAGGAAATTGTTAATGATGTGTAAACAGATACTTAAACATATGTGAGACTACCATCTTAAGGAATTCTGAGAGTATGCCTTTGGAAGAGGATAGTTGTTCTCTAACTTTGAAGTGTCGTTTTTCACTGTGGGTTTTTTACAAATCAGCTATTCATATATATCAAGACACAAATCAAAAAACCTTCCCAACCTTTTTGTTGGAAACTGCCTTAAAATCCACAATTTTTAATCCCCCTCCCCAGAACCAAATCATTTTAAATTCATACCCTCTCTCCCTAAACAACTTTAAAAAGCCTTCTTGGGTGGCCAGGAATTCTTGTTTTTCAATATTAACAATGACAGCCATGGTCAGGGACACTGTTGGAGTCCATTGTCACTATGAATCAAGAAAACTTCACTTTAAACATGTTTACATTTTCGCCCCAAATAGTTTGACCAGACTGATCTTTTTTTTCAACTTCATAATAATTTAATTGCTGATAATTGACTAGGAAAAAAACCCTGATAAAACAGAGAGATAAGGTCCTTTCAGGGAGTTCTAATGAAGAAAAGAATGAGTGATAATGTATTTATTCCATACAATGTCCTCTATAAGAGCAGGGGTTGCAGAGGGATGAGAAATTTTTCTTATGCTGCTGAAAATAATGTAATTTAATGTTCTTTAATTTAGGCAAGAAATTACCACCTTTTATTTGTTTCTTATTTGTGTTGGAAAATTTCAAACCTACGCAAAAGTAAGACTAGTTTAACGATGCCTCCTTCTCTCAGCTTCCACAGTGATCAACATGTCCAATCTTGTTTCCATCTAGTCTTCTTTTCTACTGTGGCTTCTTTTAGCAGACATCACGTCATTTCATCTTTAAATACTTTGGAATCTATCTCTAGAAGATAAAGACTCTTTTTAAAAAAATGACTAAGTACTGTAATAAGATATTTATATTTTCATCATAAAATTAAATTTGCTCAATACTGTCATCAAACTTGGGGAAAGTAATCATACTTGTGTACACCATGTCACGTACACCTATTATGGGCTCTATTCCAGGCAGGATTATAGGTGCATTCTGTCCCTTATCTTGTCATCCCATCATTATTGATTTTCTAGAGGAGGGAACAGTGGGGGGCGGGCGCAGGGGGGTACTGGGAGATGCTAAGAGAGACCTTTTCTGGCAAGTTGAGCCTAACAGACCTGCAGAAGACCAGGATTTATGAGAAAACATCTCTTCTACCACTAGTGCCTGTACTGCTTCTCTGTTGCAAATCATATTTGGGAAGAGGAACATCCAGGTCTTTGCTTGTTGGTCCCAGAAGACTGTTATAAAAGCAAGTAACTCATGGAGAAAACAAATCCTCCTCTGGCCACTCTGACCATGGCTGCTTTGAGCCTTAGTCGCATCAGACACATTCCTTGATGTAACTGCCTTGTTGCTGCAAATGACTTCAGCCATATATATATATGTATACTTTTTTTTTTTTTTTTTTTTTACTATCAGCACATCAAAAGCTACCCTGGTTGACAAAACTTCTCTCAAACTTCCCCTTCAGTCTCCAACGCCATTGCAAAATTTCCAGCTGTAACCATTAGTAATTCACTATAACCAGGCTAAACTGTGGAATCAAATGTGTAATTAAAAGTTATTTTTGTAGGGAAGTGTAGTGATGTTAGCACATAGCTTTCCAGTGATTGATTTTTTTAAATGGGATGGTGGAGAAAGAGAGCAATACAACAAATAGAGCAAATGTTAACAAATGGTGAATACATGTGATGGGTATGTACATGGTAAGAAAAGCGTTCATCCCCATAGAAAGTGTGTGTGTGTGTGTTTCTGTGCATGCATGTGTTGGTGTATGTGGGTAGACGGTGTGCAGGAGGGTGTATGGAGAGGGAGAGAGAGAGAGAGAGTGAGTAATAGTGTAGTGATGTCGCAGTCAAAAAAATTAAAGCTTAGTGAACTACCTTTTTCTTTCCTTTGTCTTCTTTCTAAGCAGGAAGCCAAGTGAGGGGCAAGAGTTTGACTCATAAGTCCTGTGCTCGCTTCGGCAGCACATATACTAAAATTGACTCATAAGTCCTGGATGTAAAGAGTGGCCAGAAAGGAAAGCAACTGGGCTAAAAACCAATTCTGAGTCCTAGTCCAAGAATGAGTTTTTCTCAAGTCAGTGCAGTGGTTCCCAGACTTTCAGATTTCATGGACCAGTAAAATTTCAAAACTTCTTTGGAGACTGTTGTAGAATTGCTAACATCTTACTTTGCCAAGTAAGGATATTTTGGAAAAAAAAAAATCTAACAGTTGCTATTACCATAAAAGGTACCTTTCTAAAAGAAGGTACATTTTAACTGCAAAAAAAGTGAATACATTCCACTTTACTTTAGTAGATGTCCCTACATTGTCCTTATTTTTGTGTTTAATATATTTTCAAATAAGACTTTTAATTACAAGAATACAAAACTAAACAAGTGATTTAAACACTAAGGGCAAGACAGTTCCAGAGTGAAGTCCACTGTGCCACAAGGTCCTGGAGGACTAGGGGCTCCTCTCCTACCTTTCCACTTTGCCTGTCTCTAAGTGTCCATGGCTCCCTTCATCTGTAAGACAGTGACAGCATTTCCAGAATTCCACAATTGAGTATACCTCCAAAAACTGAAAACAGAGACTCCAAGGCTTCCGGTGGCAGGGTTTGGGGAAGGGGAGGCAGGCGTCACTCCAGCTGCGAAGGTGGCAAGAAGCCTCTGATACAGCCCAAGAAACAGGCCCAAGAGCTGGACGAGGAAGATACAGCATTCAAGCAGAAATAGAAGGAGGAGCAAAAGCAACTCTAAAAGCGAAGGTGGAAGGCCATAGGGAAGGCCTCCTGACCACAGGTGGAATTAAGAAATCTGGCAAAAAGAAACCATTCCTGTGCCTGAGGCAATGGTGATCCTTAATTCCATTCCTGTTTAAACATCTGGATTTCCTGTCATAGCATCTGTTGCCACCTATAGCTGAAATGAAGTGTTATCTTAAATCCCATTGTAGATTTAAGAATAAAGTTCTGTTAAAAAAAAAAAAATCAATCCTTACAAAAAAAAGAAGGAAAAAAAAAAAAAAACACAGACTCCAAGGGATATCTGTTACACCTATGTTCATAGCAGCATTATTCACAATAGTCAAAAGGTGAGAGCAACCTGTCTATTGACAGATAAATAAACAAAATGTGGCTTATCTTACAATGGAATATCATTTGGCCTTAAAAAGGAAGGGAATTCTGACATATGCTACAACATGGATGAAACTTGACATTAGGCTACATGAAATAAGCTAGCCAAGCAAGTACTGTATGATTCCACTCATATGAGGTACAGAGTAGTCAAATTCATAGAGACAGAAAGTAGAAGGATGGTTGCCAGGGGCTTGGGGGAGAAGGAGTAAAAAGTTAATTTTAATGGGCACAGAGTTTCAGTTGGAGAGAGTGGAAAAGTTCTGGAGATGGATGATGGTGATGTTTATGCTACTGAAATGTGTACATAAAACTGGTTAAGTTGTAAATTTCATGTTACATATTTTGAACTACAATTTTAAAAAGAAAGAAGACCCACAAGGACTTGCCATCTTCTGAAGCACTGTGCAGATATTGGGAAAAGATCCTGAGCCCACAGGATAAGACTACACTAGCTAGATAAGTGGCTTATGATACAGGGCTATGGTAGAACGTATTGTTCCCAGATGCTCCCCTGTTTCCCCACATTGTCCTTTGCCATGTGACTTAAA
Source organism: Taxidea taxus jeffersonii (assembly GCA_003697995.1). Lineage (NCBI taxonomy): Eukaryota > Metazoa > Chordata > Mammalia > Carnivora > Mustelidae > Taxidea > Taxidea taxus. Next base: position 86,181 of record ML106368.1, read on the forward strand.
GTAGTCCCTGCTATGAAACACTTTATTTCCCTGCCCATTGACTTTGGGCTGCTCATATGACTCACTGTATTTAGGAAATGGAATTTGAACATATGTGATACACTTTATATCCTGGTTTTTGGTGGTTAGCCCTTTCTTTTTTTCCTTTTGCTATGAGATTGTCTTGTCCAGAATAGGCACTGTATGGATGATTTCCATTTTGGATGTTCATTTGTGTGCACTGGAAGGACATATCCCACTAAAAACAACGAAATGTTGACTTGTGAGCACATATTGTGAGTAGCAAGGGAGTGATTCTCTTTCTCTTCATTTTCATGTCTCCATAACCCTCTCCCTCTCTTCCCCAATATGGGGAAATGCTTCCTGAAAATGTTGCCTTAGATAGAATGTTCTTTTCTGCCACATGCTTGGCTTCCCAATCTTGTAGGCCAGGTTCTAGCTGAGGGTGACTATTCTGAGATTGCATTGTGAAATCTTGCCGCCTCCAAATTTATCTAAAGTAATGAAAAGAGCCCATCCTTATGAGCTCATGGGAAAATTCTGGAGCTCTTGCCAGAGCATCAAGAGGAAAAACCATTGCTTCAAACAGATAGGGGTATCCAAACCTGGAGTGGCAGGAACGTTAATCACCATAATCTAATCCCTCAACTTTCTTCCTTAACTCATATAGGTACATCCTCCACTGTTCTTGGTCTTCTTTTCTATTTCAAAATTCAGAATTTTTCTTTTTCTACTTGAGATGTGTAAGTTGCTAAATCTGGGGCAGATCCTTGCTTTCTCGATGTAACTCTACAGGAATTCTCATCTCTTCCCTCAGTGTCTGCCCAAAATAGGTACAGTTACGAGAGCTGCTGCTGCCCACAAAGTACAGGCTACTGTATGTCGGGCTGTGGAACAGACGAGGGAAGAAGAGAGAATTTTTTGCTAAGAAGGCCTGTGGCAGAAGCCTGGGTGCACACACTTGCCAGACAGAAAATAGCCCAAGATGATAATCTCAACTTATTCTTGATTGCTAATTTCTACTTGCTGTACTGAACACAGAGTTAGAAACACTGTGTGCTCGGAGGGTTTGCTGTCTACACTGCCAGTGGCATGCCCTGTGCATGAGATTGGTCAATAAATATTATTTGATGAGTGGGCAGTCTATTTGGAGGGAGGGACAAACTGGCTCTCTGCGTAGTTCAAACACTTAGTGCAAGAGAAGAGAAATGGGATTCTGCCAGAACCTGAGAAGTAGTAATAAAATGATGAATAATCATGCCTATTTATGAGCAGGGAGGTTTTTTTTTTAATACCACAAGGCCCAGTTACTTTTGAACAGAGTTCCCAGACCTGCCCAGTGGCCTCAGGAACCTTGAGGGATAGATTCATCCCCATTTTTGAGGAGGAGAAGTTGAGTTATGAAGGCATTAGTCAGTTTTTCCATGGTCATATGGTACAAATAGTCCCAGAGTTAGGTTTCCTGCCTTCTGGCCAAAGAAGGCACTTTTCAGACCTCTGGCCCCCTTCACAGGACTCTTCTGATACAAGTGTCACCTACCAAACATCCAAAAAAAGGCCCATCATGGCTTTGACTTTGATTCCAAGTTGACCAGCAATTGATAATGTGAAATGGAGACCTTCCCCAAAAGGGGCAGGAGAATAGCAGAGCAAGAATGAGTGCAGCCCAGGTCAGTGTCCTATGCTGGAGAGAAACAGACAGTCACTAGACATCTCTGCTGTCCTTGATGTGTGGCCCTGCACAGGTGACAAACAGGGAAGACTTGCCCCTAGTGATCAGATCGCCATCTGAGGCACTGGATATCACAATTAGCAAATAACAGACTCCACATGTGCCTGGCTCAGCTCAGCTTCATCTCTGAAAATAAGCATATGACTCTAGAAACCCTGTGGGTGCCCACAGGCACTGCTACCTCCATCCAGCTCAGCTGGGCTGTGTAAAGTTGATTATCAGCAAGAGCAAAATCAATACACTTAATTGTCCTGAAAAAGAATGAAATGAAAGCCAACTAGTTTAACCAAAGAAGAAGACACTTGTTTTTTAAATACCAAATTTAAAGACTGATTCACCAAAGAAAACAAAATACAAACCAGAAATTGCCAGTCGGTAGAGATTTGGCATTTAAGTGTAGTGGACCAGCTGTCCAAGATGACAGGATTGTTGTTGATGGGTCCAGGCCTCCAGGGAGATGGACTTTGGATGGTGTTGCCATGGCATGATCACACTTATTTACATCTGTTCCTTGGAATACTAAAACAGCATTGTACTCCGTGCCCTATGCCTCAGAAACCTAGCTGCTGTCCCCTTGTAAGCCCAGACAGCCCTGTCTTTAAAACAAGTCTTAAAGCACAGGTCAGCCAGAGGGCACAAGTGACACTGTGGCAGCAAATGCACTAGATGAGGGGTTAGAAGAGGTTTTTCCTACCTCTGTCTCTAACACTTCTCTGATATCACTGGCTGTGGTTTCCTTAGATAAAGTGGAGCTCATACGTACCTTCTCCGCATGTTGATGTGAGATATGGGATGTTCAAATGACATCCCATAAAATGCAGGGTCTAGGTTGTTAGTGTCCCAGGGTTGTTGCCTTGGCTTCTGGTAAATCTCAAGGTGGTCCTATATCACCATCTCAGGCACATGTAGGGCTTAGCCTGCCACTTCCCTTCAGTTCTTGGGGCGTAAATGTGCTGCTCTTTGGATATTCCTGTGGGTGGATCGTCACTCCTGTTGGATGATTGTCAACTAGAGACTGCAGTGATATTCCAGTGCATGTCCTTGTTCCCTGGAGGGTGTTTGCAAGAATCCAGCATTGGCTCTACTTCAAGCAAAGGTGCTGAAGATCCTGGCAAATCTTAGAATTATCTCCTAAACCTGCTTCCAAGAATCAGTCCTACAGAAGATCATTTGACAAATCCTGAGGCTCAGCACTATTCTCTCTGTATTTAAGGAGGGAACTGAGAAGCCAGGACTGAAAACTGAGAGGCAACACCTGATGAAACACAAAGTTTGAGATGATCGCAGTGAATGTATGACAACAAAGACACACAGAAATCATGACTTGAAGTTAGATTGTGAAGGAATAGATTTGATGTCTTTCAGGGTGTCTGCTCAGCCCCTCTTCTTGAGAAGAGCCTCCTCATCTTATCATGTGAGATACTTGGGTCGTGTGGCCTGGCTTCCTTGGCTGTAGCTGATCAGGTGGGACCTTGGTCTGGATGGACCGGTGGGATTCCCAAGGAATTCGGATTTGGGATTCAAGGATGCAGCTAGTTCCTGGGTGTGGCTGGACCAGAGGGACATGTAAACTTGTCCTCTGTGGAGCAGACATCTTCTCTCATGTGCATGGGGCCACAGAGAAGGCTGATCCAAGCAGGAGAAAAAGCAGACACGCAGAGACAGCCAGAGATGTGAGCCCATTAGGGCCCAAGGGCCCAAGTTGCCTTCGTTCTTGACAGTGCCCCAGGGTTTGATTCTAGTCCCCTGTGAGACGCACTCCTTCCTGCTATTCTGTGAGATGCTCCTGAATCCTTTTTTTTACTTATACTAGATTGAGTTTCTTTTCCCTCCCTCCTTTCCTTTCTTTCTTCCTCTCTCCCTCCCTCCCTCCCTTTCTCTCCTTCTTTCCTTCTTTCTTCCTTTCCCTCTCTGAGTTCATTTCTATTATTTGCAATTCTCATAACCCCAAGGAACTCAAGAGACTTGCAGGTCAAATGAAGGCATGTAGACTTTATTCCTCAAGCAGTGGGAACAGTGCCCCGGCAGTAAACCAGTAGGTCCTCAAACCATCACTTAAAGAAAATGTTGAAATGTAGCTGATACAACATCTTGCTGTTAACAGCCACTCAATAAGTGGTTCTTGGGGACGCCTGGGTGGCTCAGACTGTTAAGCGGCTGCCTTCGGCTCAGGTCATGATCCCAGCGTCCTGAGATCGAGTCCCACATCGGGCTCCTTGCTCAGCGGGGAGCCTGCTCCTCCCTCTGCCTCTGCCTGCCTCTCTGTCTGCCTGTGCTCGCGCTCTCTCTCTCTCTCTATCTAACTAATAAATAAATAAAATCTTAAAAAAAAAAAGTAGTTCTTGAATTACATGAATTAAGACATGTATAAGACTCTATACTCTAGTTCAAAAAAGGAGAGGAAGAGAGGGAGGTAGGTCTCTAATCTTCAAGACAATCAGATGATCTGGTGTTTAGCAAGTGACACCTAGGAACCTCTGTCTCTTTTAGGTAGTCTCTTTTCTGAATATATCTATATACTCTTAGCATCTAGTAGGGTGTATATGGTACAAGAGAGGCGATATTTACGGAGACTTCTTTTACATATGGTAATTCCAGACAGTAGATATGTACTTCAAAATATTTATGGAGGCGCCTGGATGCCTCAGTCAGTTAAACGTCTGCCTTCAGCTCAAGTCATGATCCCAGAGTTCTGGGATGGAGGCCTGAGTCAGTTTCCCAGCTTAAGGGAGAGCCTGCTTCTCCCTCTGCTGCTCCCTCTGCTGCTTGTGCTCTCTCTCTCTCTCTGTCAGATAAATAAATTAAAAAAAAAATACTTATGAGAAAAGATCTTTCCCAGATTCATATCTGTATTAGACAAATACTGGTGGGGGAGGAGGCCTAGATGTTTCCTTTCCAGGGATGCAGTACCTCTCAACACTTCTCTCATTATGTGGTACAGATAGCCCCATTTTTCAAAAGTTTGCCTTATGCCACTTCACTCTTACTGAAGACCTGCATTAGTACCTGTTTTCACTAACTGAAAGAAATCTGAAGAGGATTTTTTGTTTTTACAAAAAAAAAAAAAAAAAAGGTGAAAAGCCAAAATCCCACTCAGCTTTTGTTTTACAGCAAGCCTTCACAGAGGCAGGCCTCCAGGCAGTGAAAGTGGTACCCCCAAGCTTCTTCCTGGGAATGGCACTGTATCAGTGCCTCTGTATCAAGCCACATCTCTCTGAACTTCAGTCTGTGAGTATCTGTGCTTTATCTCCATCTATTTTGTGCACTCGTTAGCAAGATGTGTCTGGAGGTATCCGAAAAGCCTAAGAGGGATTATTTTTGGGTCTGGGAACACTCAAATACTTTTCCATATAAATTAATGGCAATGATTCTTTCACTTTATGTCATTTTGGTTTATGAAGGGTTTCATAGGAACACTACTTTCAGGTAGTGGGGGAGACCCATATTGGAGACTGTGCTAGGGACAAGAGAAGAATGGACAGAGACAAACCAGAGAATGAACACATAAATCACCATAGGAGAGGACTTAATATTAAAGAATGAGGTCTTTAACCAGAGAATATTTGGCTTGGAGGTGAATTCTTTATACCTATCTTTAAATATCTTGAAGATTTTCAGGTTGGAGAAAAAATAAACTTTCATGGGCTATTCTAGAGAAAGAAACTGCAGGGCCACCTTTTTCATCCAAAACAACAATATTGTCCCAATATTATATAGTTGGTAAGTTTTTTCTACCTCTACCGTCAACAGCTACTGTGGTTTGCCTCGAAGCTGGCCAGTCAAGGAATCCATGCCTTGGTTTTTCCCACTATTTGGTATGTGACCCAGGCATTTTCCTTTCCATTGGTACCTTAGTATGTTCAGGCTTTGATTAAAAACATGCTATAGAATGGATGGTTTATAAACGAGAAATTTATTTCTCACAGTTCTGGAGGCTAAAAGTTCAAGATCAAGGTCTTAGCATGTTTAGTTTCTGGTGAGGCCTCTCTTTCTGGTTCATAGCTAGAGCCTTCTCGCCGTATCCTCACATGGTAGATGGGGCAAGGGAGCTTTTATAACAACACTAATCCCATTTATGAGAGTTGCACCCTCATGACCTAAGCACCACCTAAAGGCCTTACCTCCCAAGACCATCCTCTTTGAGGGTGGGAAGATAGGGGGTTACAATTTCAACACATGAATTTAGGGAGCATACAGATACTCAGACCATAGCGATTGGGTTCATGTTGTAAGCAACTGAACAAGTCCTGCCCTGGACCTATAAGAGCTGCCTGGTGAGAAGCAGGCAGTCTCTCAACAGTCAGTTCCTGGCATGGGGCATGTGCACAGAGAGGCAAGAAGCATCTTAGAGGGGATCAAAATGTCTTCTGCACTGTGAACCCTTCAGCTTCTTGATCCTTAAATAATAGTAATATTCTTCCTTCACAAATTATTCACCAGGGAAGAGAAAATAATGCATAATACATGCCACATAAAAAATTAAAAGACAGCAAAATGTTGTAAATAAATTAATACTGTACTCAATTACCACCCAAATGTATCACTCAGCTCATCTTTATTAACCTCTACCTCCCCTTCTAGTATATAAGTTCCTTAAGGACAGGGTCTGTGTCTTTCTGTGTTTTGTTTTGTTTTGTTTCTGTATCCCAGGACCTGACAAACACTTTTTAAAGAACTGAAATTTAGGTGCATCTTTGTTTTTAATAATTTCCAACATCTAAAGGATATGACTTACTTGAATTTAGGGATTTACCTAAGCTGCAAGCGTACTTTATCAGCTTGGGCTGTGGTAACAAAATACCACAGACTAAGTGGCTTAAATAACAGATATGTATTTCTCACAGTTCTAGAGGCTGGGAAGTCCAAGATTAAGTTGTTAGCAGATTTCAGTTCCTGATGAGGGCCCTCTTCTTGGCTTATAGAGGGCTATCTTCTCACTATGTGTTCCTGGGGCATAGAGAGAGCAAGCAAGCTCAAATCTCTCCTCCTCTTCTTATAAGGGCACTAATCCTATTTTAGGGCCCCACCCTCATGACCTCATCTAAAACTAGTCACTTCTCAAGGATCCCCTACCAAATATCACACACTAGGGGTTAGGGCTTCAGCATGTAAATTTTATGGGGACATAATCAGTCCATAATATATAGTTATTAGGAAAAGAAACTCTCCCCAGACTCACCCAGGGTCCACTCTTCCTCTTGGAGGAAGGCTGCAGCCTGGGTAGAGCTCTAATTTCCCACTTCCCTAAAGAGGGCAGCCTGCCATAAGGTGGGTGTTTGAAGCCCAGGATGAGATGGACCTTCCTGGCAGGTTGTCCTGTGAGATTATATTAATGTTATAGTCCTTACCTTAGCCCTGGACTCTACAAGACATGGAAACTTCCCTCCAGAAATCAACCATAGTTAAATTAGCCCCACCAAGCCCCAAACAGAATGCACCGTGACCCTGCAAAAGCTGAATGCCCTCAGGCTGACCCAGCTCAGCAGCAATGTTAAAATGCTTAAGAAGATTTCTTGAGGCGTTGGCAGCCATTATTGCTGTTCTCTGACCCTAACTAGCTTTCCTCAAGGCCTCTCAGATCACCGTGGGGCAAGGGCCTCAAGACCTCACTTCCATAAACAATTGTCAGTCATCACCCAGTGGCATTGGACACCAGAATTACCAAACCTATGGAAGCAGTGGGGACACTGAAGGTTTGTAATCATTTTTACAGGGTAGAGGCCTTTACAGGGTGAGGGGGACCAGACAGAACTGTGATCTCCATTCCTGGGGAGAGAGAAAACTTAAAAATCATTTAATTATGACATTTGGACTTAATAGGAACAAGCTCAAAAGTTTTCCAACACCCTTCCACAAAGCCTCACAGCCTCCAAATGACTTCAGCTGCTCTGAGACAGTCCACTATGTGTCTGGGGCATCAGTTTGATTTACAGAGCATTTCAAAATATTTATATATTTTTTAGGGTTTCCATCACAGCCTCAGCCAGTAACCTGCTGTGTTTGAAAATGTCTGGGCAGTAATTGTCATTGTTTGCAACAGCTATTTTGGACTCCACTGAGCACCGTGGCATTTTGTAGAATCTAGGAATGCAATTACCAAAGTTGTATACATAATCCAAGTGACCTCTTGGCTTCAGAAGCTCAACCCCTAGGAAAAAAAGGATAACAACAGCAAAACGTTTGTTTAATTTTTCTTCTGTAGTTGGTCAGTGGTAGGTGGATTATATTATGGCCAAATTGGCAAAAAGATGATTAGTGTAACAATTCCTTATAAGTACAAAACAATGTTGAATTAAACATACAAGAAAGAATATGACTGGGATGATGGGCTCCTCTGACCCACTTTCCTACCTAAGTGTTTGTGGAGGAAATTGGATACGGAGGGGATGTCTGGGTTTTGTAATGATTCATCCTTCATGATGCAAGAGATTGTTGTTGTTTTGTTTTTTTTTTTACCAATTAGAAGAGGGCACTCTTATGTCATTTAAAAAACAAGTTGCTAGCAGTCAAAAAGTTTATGTAAAGAGAAAAAAATGTATTCAACAAGAAAGAGACCATTTTAGAGTCAGTAAATGAATTTACGAGTTGCCCTGTGTGCCATTAGGGATTTAGGTTTTTTGGATCTTATCAGCTTCTGACAGGCTCAGGTTACTCCCAGATTATTTTCTCCTCTCCTGGTGTGTGTGTGTGTGTCCGTGTGTGTGTGTTTGGCTTTCAGATACTATCTGGAAACTGTGCTTCAAAAGGCCTCCCGCAGTGTGAAGCTGACTTGTCAGACCTAAGAACAGATAAACACAACCTCTTGATTTCCAAGCATATCAGTGGTTTGGGTAGCTCCTGCTAGAAATACAGAATTCCCAAGAAACATCTCTAAATGTCCAGGCTTCCTCTAAGAAAAAAAAGTAATTTCTCTGACGGAACTGCCCGTGATCATTTTGCTAGCCCCTTTCAGGCTTGCACAACAGCTCCCTCCTCCTCTCTGTCCATCAGCATGCCTGGTGCCTGTGGATCTGAACCTTGGTGAGTCTCAAGCCTGGGTCCCAGCTTTTTCTCAGACTTAGTGCTAAGTGGTGGACTGCGCTTCCTGTGCTGTCCATAGCCTCTCCTCTTCTTGACGATTGTCTTTGTTTTCCAGCTTGTTTTTAGTCTGTCAACAGGGCCACTGGAAAACCCAAATGAAACTGGACCTAACCGGATCCTCTAAAGCCTCTGAAGGTCTGAAGCTCCCTGAAGTGACTTAAGACCACAGAAATGGGACCCAGGTGACCTTGGGCCTTCTTAAAGTTTGTGGTCTGTTTTTATTTATTCCACTTCTTTGTTGTTGTTGTGTTAATACATCATTAATTTTTGATGTAGTGTTCCAAGATTCATTGTTTATGCACCACACCCAGTGCTCCATGCAACACATGCCCTCCTTAATGCCCACCACCAGCCTTACCCAACCCCCCACCCTTCCAAAACCCTCGGTTTGTTTCTCAGAGTCTCTCACAGTCTCTCATGGTTCGTCTCCCCCTCCGATTTCTCCCAATTCGCTTTTCCTCTCCTTCTCCATATTTATTCCGCTTCTTTACCAACCCCTTCACTTCACTGCTGTATCCTCATTCCTGTGAGGAGTTATGCTAAGTATGGACAAACACCACCATACCCACCCCGCTCCAAATGTGTATGTTCTGAAGGACTGCTCTAAACCCTAGGCCAGGCTTGCCACACATTCATGAGATTAGCAAACACATCTCACTAGGAGCACACACAGGCTGTCTCTGAAGAAGAGCATTGCCAGCCAGTCTCTGTGGGGAAAGAGCTGCTTCAAGACAGACTAATCATTCCCAGTCGAGCTGGGTGCTGCAGGACGGTGTGTAGACAGCTGTCGGCCATGATTACCGAGAAGTCAGCCTAAGAGGCTAGGGAGGGGTTCTGAGTCCAGACTCAGGCGGTACTCAGATAGTGGTAATAATAACTATATCTGAAGTGTCTGCCACCTAAAGAGGTGACCTCATACACAGTGTCTGGATAAATCATCCAGAAAGCTCCAGCAGGAAGTTGTCCTCAAGGAGGCTCTCCAGTTTTTTCTCTTCAGATTATGCACACGATCAAGATAAAATATCTCAGTGGCTACTGTTTACGTAAATTGTATGGCTCTGAAATGCCAATTTTGTATCCAGACAGGCAAATCTTTCAGCCAAGGGAGTTTTTATAACGTAAGCTTTACTAGGTACTTCCTCCCTCTTTCATGTATACTCAGTTACCCTGGTTTGTCTTTTATTACTGTAAGCATGGCTTTTGACTAAAGGAAATGAAAGCATTGACATTTTTGTTCATTCATTCATCCTTAAAAGGAGACTGATGCTTTTGTGATGTAAAGATGTTCCCTGGAAAGCAATGACAGCCTCTGCTGGAATAGCGGATTTAACAACAAATACATTATTCTTGCAGAATTTTTCCTTGTGCCAGGAAAGCAAAGTGATCTGAGCTTCACCAGGGAAAGCTGTTCCATCCATGAGAATTTGAGGCAGTGGAAAGGGCTCCAGGTTCCTCCGTGTTCATTCCAATGTAGGCTAAAATGCCTCACACTGTGAGCTTGCAAGTTAACTCTTCAATATGTCTTTAACTCTGTTAAAATCTGGATACCAAAGGAATAGGGAGGCCACAAATTTATCATCCATAATTTATGCCTGAGTCTGAATGAAAGATTTGAGAGCAGATTTTGATAGAAGGAAATCACTGAATGTTAGAGTCCAAAGAGTCTCTAGAGAATATCAAACCCAATCTCCCAGTCCTACTTTATACTTTCTAAGTGGTCCTTGAACAATGCCAATCAGTCTATGGCACAGGTCTGTGGGAGGGCTTTTCAATGGAATTCTATCATAAAATGATAATGGTCCTAATTCTGTTGTTTGGAGCAAAATATAAGATACTCCCTTTTTTACCTAAAGCCCTTCAAATACTTGAGAATAATCATCACATTTCTGCTCAGTGTTCTGTTCTCTAGGTTCTGGTCTGTTCCTTCACCCTCTCTTCTTATGGTATGATCTCTAGGGGTGCCTGGGTGGCTCAGTGGGTTAAGCCTCTGTCTTTGGTTCCGGTCATGATCTCAGGGTCCTGGGATGGAGCCCCACATTGGGCCCTCTGCTCAGTGGGGAGCCTGCTTCCCCCACTGTCCCTGCTGCCTCTCTGCAAAAAAAAAAAAAAAAAAAAAAAAAAAAAGAGTATGTCTCTGTCTTTTACATGCATTGTGTAAGCTATGTTCATTGGATTAAATTTGCTAATTATGTGGTTCAAATCTTCTCTGCCCTACTAATTTTTAAGCTGCTTGATCTTAGCAATTTGTAGGTGACAGATTAAAATCTTCCCAATTTAATCATGTACATTTGTCAGGTTTTGCTTATATGCAATGCTGGCAGGTATGTATGTAAGTACAGGATTGTCATATTTTTCCAGAAGATTATTCATAATGTCATTAATTAATTTTTCATATTGGCATTGAATAAATTGTTTATACTATCATTAAGTATGCAGATATTTCATATTGTCCTGAATAAATTGTTCATATTATTAAATAATTATGTCTTTGTATTATCATTATGTAATTTATGTAATATATTTTTTAGTCATGTAATTTTTTTATCTTAAAATCTATTTTTTTCAGATATAATTCTTACTATACCAGCTTTCTTTTATTAAAAATTTCCCTGGTACAATTTTTCCATTTCTTTACTTTCAAACTTCTTGTGTACTTAGGCTTTAAATCATTTCTTAAAACCATAAATAGCTGGATTTTGCTTTTACAATCAAATCTGACCATTGCTGTCTTTTAATAAGTAAATATTTACACATATTAGAATATTTTTGAACTTATTCTTACCACTTAATTTTGTGTCATCCCTTTTCCTACCTTCTTTTGGATTGATCCAGGGTTTGCTTTGTCTTTCTTTGTTTTTAATTTTTATTTCGCTTTCCCTTGCTACTTGTTTGGAAGTTATATTCCTTTTATTATTCTTTAGTAATTGCCTTTGACTTTATAACTTTATAAATTAATTTAATAAATGCTGTCTTTACACAAAGGTCTACTATCTACTTCAATTTTCATTAGGAATCTGTGGATCAATTCTGAGAGCATTAACATCTAACAAGCATGAGAAATTCTTAAAAGTAAATAGTTAATAAAAGAATCTTATCTAATTGCATAGTCTTCATATTAACTCCTTGGTGACAAGGAAAAACTTTTCTCAGCTTTTGGGAGTACTGCCAGTGAACAGACTTTGGTTAATAGACTCTTCTGATACTGCCTTAGCTGCAGAGAGCCACTTGGCTCAAGAGCTTGCCGTTTTAGGGAAGACCTCATCCAATGATTAATGGAGGAGGGTCATGAAGGTCTAGCTATTTCTGCCCATTGTGGGGGACTGACTGACTGTTTTAGCTCCCACTTGACCTCTCCCTCCTCCAAAATCTTACTTCCTTTCCCTCCTTCCACAGGTGTTGATTGTGAGAGCTTTCCCTAAAACATCCTGCATGATGAATTCTGTCTGTCTGTTTCCTGGAGAAACTGGTACCAGGAGTAGCCTGGGAGCACAGAAGGTAAGATCTATTTATTTATTTATTTATTTTAAAAGATTTTATTTATTTATTTGACAGATGGAGATCACAAGTAGGCAGAGAAGCAGGCAGAGAAAGAGGAGGAAGCAGACTTCCCTGCTGAGCAGAGAGCCTGATGTGGGGCTCGATCCCAGGACCCTGGGATCATGACCTGAGCCGAAGGCAGAGGCTTTAACCCACTGAGCCACCCAGGCACCCCGGTAAGATCAGTTTAGAAGCTGGGTCATTTATAGCTTAGTTGCTGGTAGGTGGAGACACATAGCCCATGGTGTTATGTAGAGAGAGATCCAATTGTTACAACCTCCAGTTTTGGTGCATAGGAGAGTAATACCAGTGGAAGGGGATATAAGACCTGGAGCAAAGTATCAGGCTTTTGAGGTAAATGAGGCAAATAGTACCTTTATAGCCAATGAAATTGAGTGGCTATTGCTAAGCTCCATGGACATTTAGGCAAAGATAATAAAAGGGTGATAGCATATAACAGGCAATTGAAAATGTATGTGAAAGCAGAGGACTTCCCTGGTATCACACAAAAAAGGTTCTCAGCTCCTAGAGGATGGCAGAGAAAACTGAGGACCAGGACTTAATCAACAGAGTAGCCAAACTCCAAATAAGGTTAAGCTTCCCACTGTGGCAGGTATGTTATGCCAAGGTCAAAATGGTGGGTTGTGCAAAAATGTGACCCTAAATGAGCTATTCTAAAAAAATTCACTTCCTTTTACATGGGCTACTACACTAATACATTAGGGAAGATAGTGCAGACAGAATTTATATTCCATTTAGCGAGACATATATAAAGTGTATATACAGACATATATTCTTGTGTATTGAGTGGAGAAATACAATGGACGCTACTCATTCAACAGACAGTTAAGTTGCACCGTGCCAGATGTTGTGCTAATTGTGAGAGATATAAAGATTAATCATAGTAGAAGTGAGTAAGAAGAACAGGATGCAAGGACGCCTGGCTTGCTCATTTGGTAGAGCATGCAATTCTTGATCTCGGGGTCATGAGTTCAACCCCCATGTTTAGCACAGAGCCCACTTAAAAACAAAAACAAAACAAAACAAAATAAACCCCCCAAATCAGAACAGAATGTGAAAGTGCCCTTCAGTGGATCTGTTTTCCTCTGGAGTGGGTCCTCAGTGGCATGCCACGAACCTCAGCCTTGTCCATATCTTAATCAATATTGTTATCTGTGATTTTGGTAAATGTATATGGGAGAGCTATGTGTCACATTTGAGAATGACATAAAATTAAGCAAAACAGCAAGAACAAAAGATGTCAGAATCAAGATACAACCAAGACTGGAAGCATGAAGGAGAAATTTAATATGGATAAACATAAATTTTATATTAATAATAAGCACAGGATGGGAGGGGGGAACATGACTTGATACCACTTCATGAGGAAGAAAGGTGGCCTTGAGCTCAAGATCAGAGTGGGCTCTCAGAAGAGAATTATAATTTTAGGGAGTGAACGTGATCCACAGAATACCTGGAATGTTGTCTTCATTTCTAGGCACCACATTTTTATATTTTATTATTTTTTTAAAGATTTATTTATTTGAGAGAGAGAGAGTGTGTGTGCACAACTGCAAGCACGGGAGAGGGCAGAGGGAGAGAGAGAGAGAAACCCAAGTAGACTCCTCACTAAGGGTGGAACCCAGCACAGGGCTGGATCCCAGGAACCTGAGAGACCAGGACCTGAGCCAAAATCAAGAGCCGGCCTCTCAAGGGACTGAGCCCCCAGGTGCCCCTAGGCACCACATTTTTAAAACACCAATCCACTAGAAGGTGTGAGCAGATGGCAGTTAGGACATGAGGGCTCCAGAGATCATACCATAAGCTTTTTTTTTTTTTAAGATTTTATTTATTTATTTGACAGAGAGAGAGAGAGATCACAAGCAGGCAGAGAGAGGGGAGAGGGAAGCAGGCTCCCCGCTGAGCAGAGAGCCCAATGTGGGGCTCCATCCCAGGACCCTGAGATCATGACCCGAGCTGAAGGCAGAGGCTTAAACCACTGAGCCACCCAGGCGCCCTGAGACATACTCTTTTTTGGGCAAAAATGAACTACTTAGAACTGGGCCCTAACATAAATCTTATGCCAAATAATTGACATAACACCCCTCTCATCACAATCTAATAAAATTAGAAATCAATAATAAATTGGAAGCTGATTTTTTTTTAATTTTTAAAATTTTTTCTTAACATATAATGTATTAGCCCCAGGGGTGCTGGTCTATGAATTGTCAGGCTTACACAATTCACAGTACTCATACCCTCCCCAATGTCCATAACCCAACCACCCTCCCCCCGTCCCCCCAGCAACCCTCAGTTTATTTTGTGAAATTAAGAGTCTCTTATGATTTGTCTCCCTCCCAATTCCATCTTGTTTTATTTTTTTCCTTCTCTAACCCCCCAAACCCCTACATTGCCTCTCAAATTCCTCATTTTAGGGAGATCATATGATAATTGTCTTTCTCTGATTGACTTATTTCACTCAGCATCATATCCTCTAGTTCCATCCATGTCATTGCAAATGGCAAGATTTTGTTTCTTTTGATGGCTGCATAGTATTCCATTGTATATATATACCACCTCTTCTTTATCCATTCATCTGTTGATGGACATCTAGGTTCTTTCCATAGTTTGGCTATTGTGGACATTGCTGCTATAAACATTTGGGTGCATGTGCCCCTTCGGATCAACACATTTGTGTCTTTAGGGTAAATACCCAGTAGTGCGATTGCTGGGTTGTAGGGTAGCTCTATTTTCAACTGTTTGATGAACCTCCATCCTGTTTTCCAGAGTAGCTGCACCAGCTTGCATTCCCACCAACAGTGTAGGAGGGTTCCTGAAAGCTGATTTTCTAACATCTAAGAGAAACATTTAACTATGCTCAGTATTATAATTTCATAGATGATTTTATGACTTTCTTGCAAGGTTTTTATAATTTATTTCCCCATCACTAACCAAAGTCTCCTTGGCCAGAATTAAGTCTAGCATAGCAGGTTCCCTGTTGTTTACTCCTTCTTTTAAGAGATAAAATAAGTAAAAATAAATAAATAAAATAATTCAGAAATGGAGATGATAATGTCATGGGAGCAAATTGCAGATGGCCTGGCCAGACTGAGCATGGGAGAAATATTTTATTATTATTTTTTAAGGTTTTATTTATTTATTTATTTAGAGAGATTGAAAATGAGCAGGGAGAGGGGCAGAGGCAGAGGGAGAGAGAAAAGCAGACTCCCCTTTGATCCTGGAATCATGACCTGAGCTGAAGGCAGATGCTTAACCAACTGGGCTATCCAGGCACCCCAGCAATATTTTATTTTTAAGTAATATCTTCTTAATACACATTATTGATCTGATGTAATAACAATGGAATCTCTTAACCATGTAGACATGTGTTAGAAGTAGTATTTGAGGGGCGCCTGGGTGGCTCAGTGGGTTAAAGCCTCTGCCTTCAGCTCAGGTCATGATCCCAGGGTCCTGGGATCGAGCCCCACATCGGGCTCTCTGCTCAGCGGGGAGCCTGGTTCCTCCTCTCTCTCTACCTGCTTCTCTACCTACTTGTGATCTCCGTCTGTCAAATAAATAAAATCTTAAAAAAAAAATAAGTAGTATTTGACTGAAAGCAGAACATGTGATAAAATTTTGTTCTTCCTTATCTACAATTTTATCTCTTTTAAAAAGATTTTATTTATTTATTTGACAGAGAGAGACACAGCAAGAGGGAACACAAGGTGGGGAGTGGAAGGAGAAGCAGGCTTCCAGGCAAGCAGGGACCCCGATGTGGTGCACGATCCCAGCATCTTGAGATCATGATCTGAGTTGAAGGCAGATGCTTAATGATAGAGCCACCCAGGCGCCCCTTATCTCTTAAAAAAAATAGATTATTTATTTGAGAGAGAGAGTACCTGTGCCCAAGTGGGGGTGGGAGTGGGTAGGCACACAGGGAGTGGGTGAAAGAGAGAGAGAATCTCAAGCAGACTTCCTGCTTGGCACAGAGCCTGACAGGGGGACTCAATCTCAGGACCCTGAGATCATGACTTGAGCCAAAATCAAGAGTCAAATGCTTAACCGACTGAGACACCTAGGTGCCCCTGATTTCTTGTGAAGCTCTTAACCTTTCTGTGCTCCAATAGTCTCATCTATAAAATGAAGATAATAATAGTACCAATATCATAGGACTTTGTAAGAATTAAATGAGTGAATACATTCAAAGTGCTGAAGTCAGTATACATAGAATAGCTGTTACTAAATAGACTTGCTCTTGAAATTTAGTTTAGAATTCTCTTGATTTTTTTGATGTATATTTTGCCAAATACATAATTTTTTTCTTAAAATTTTATTTATTTACTTGAGAGAGAGAGAAAGAGCATGAGCAGGGGGAAGGGCAGAGGGAGAAACAAACTCTCTGCTGAAGGGGGATTGTGGGGCTCGACTCCTGGTCGCCCGGATCATGACCTGAACCGAAGGCAGACCCTTAACTGACTGAGCCACCCAGGCACCCTACCAAATACATTCTTGGAGGACTTTTTGTGACATTCTCCCTCCCGTGTTTTCTGGATCACAGTTTAGAAAACTCAACCTCTTCTTGACATCACTGGCAAAGCTGTTTGCTTACTTTGCTTAGTCAGAATCATAAAATGTCAAAGAGTTTTTTTTCAATCTGTGTTTTTAAATCCTTCCATCTCCTACCCAGTATGTCAGTCATTAGAAACACATTTCAGACTTTTTCTGATTATATCTGTTCTTTCCATGTAAATCAGCCGATGTGGATGGACTCAAATACAAGTTACAGAGCTTTTAAATAAGGCTCCTTCCATAATCCTTAGGGCAAAAAGAATCATTAGCCTACTCTGTGTTCCTTCCAGTGCAAAATATTCATATGAATTTCTCTACAATAAAAATGAACAATCCAAAAATAAAATTAAGAAAATAATTCCATTTATAATATTATCAAGTAGTATAAAATATTTAGGAATAGATTTAAATAAGAAGGTGCAAGATTTGCCCACTGAAAACTAGAAAATATTGTTGAAAGAAATTAAAGGAGACCTAAATAAATGGTTTGGAAGATTTAATATTGTTAAGATGGCAGTACTCCCCAGTAGAACTACAGATTCACTGCAATTCATATCAAAGTTTCTTTTGCCTTTTTGCAGACATAATCCTAAAATGTGTGAAGTTACAGGGAACTTCAAATAATCAATTTTGGAAAAAAAAATGAAATTGAAGGACTTACACTTCCCAATTTCAAAACCTACGACAAAGCTATTGTCATCAAAACAGTGCAGTACTGGCATCAGCATAGATGATGTACAGATGAAAAGCACAAAAATTGGATTCCAGCAATAAACTCATATATCTATGGTCAACTGATTTTTGACAAGGGTGGAAAGCCAAGGCAATGAGAAAGTAACCGTGTCTTTGACAAATGGTGGTAAGATAAATGGATAGAAACCATATGTAGAAGAATATAGTTGAAACCTTACCTCACACTGTATACAAAAATTAACTCAAAATGGATCAAAGATCTAACCATACAGATTAAAACTCTTCATGACCTTGGATTTGGCAATAGATGTTTAGGTCTGACACCAAAACCACAAGGAACAAAGAGGAAAATAGATACATTGGACTTCATCAAAATGATAATCTTTTGGGCATCAAAAGACCCTATCAAGAAAGTGAAAAGGTAACCCACAGAATGGAAGAAAATGTTTACAAATCATATAGCTGATGAAAGTCCAGTATCCAGAATATATAAAGAACACTTATAACTCTATAAAAAAAATAGAAATAACACAGTTTAAGAATGGGCAAAGACCTTGAATAGACCTTTCTCCAAAGAAGATATACAAATCATCAATAAAAACACACAAAAAAATGCTCAACATCCTTAGTCATTTAGTCATTAGAGAAACACACAATGATACCATTTCATATCTACTAGGATGACTATAATAATAATTATTTTTCTTTTTTAAGATTTTAATTATTTATTTGACACAGAGAGAGAGAGCATAAGTAGGCAGAACAGCAGACAGAGAGAGAGGGAGAAGCAGGCTCCCCGCTGAGCAGGGAACCTGACGTGAGACTCCATCCCAGGACCCTGGGATCATGACCAGAGCTAAGGCAGATGCCCAACCATCTTAGCCACCCAGGCACCCCTATAATAATAATTTTTAAATAGAGAAATAAGTGTGGTGAAAATGTGGAGAAATTGGAACCCTTATACTCTGCTAGTAGGAATATAAAATGGTGTAGCTGCTGTGAAAACTAGTGCTTCCTCAAAAAGTTAAAAAGAGGGACGCCTGGGTGGCTCAGTTGGTTGGGCAGCTGCCTTCGGCTCAGGTCATGATCCCAGCATCCTGGGATCAAGTCCCACATCGGGCTCCTTGCTCAGCAGGGAGCCTGCTTCTCCCTCTGCCTCTGCCTGCCACTCTGTCTAACTGTGCTCACTCTCTCTGACAAATAAATAAATAAATAATCTTTAAAAAAAGAGTTAAAAAGAATTACTATATGATCCAGCAATTCTACTCGTAGGCATATATAATTCTAAATTTAAAAAGCAATGTTCGAACAAAAACTTCTGCACACATGTTCATAGTAGCATTATTCATAATATCCAAAAGGTGGAAACAACTCAAGTGTCCATCAACAAATGACTGGACAAAATATGGTATATCCATACAATGAAATATTGTTCAGCCACAAAAAGGAATGAAGTGCTGATACAGGCTACAATATGGATGAACCTTGAAAAGATTATATTAAGTGAAAGAAGGTGGCAACAAGTCTATATTTTTTGTTACTCTATTTATATGATATGTCCAGAATAGGCAAATCCTTAGAGACAGTAAACAGATTAATGATTGCCAGGGGCTGGGAGGATGGTACATGAGGAAGTGACTATTAACAGGAACAGAGTTTCTTTTGGGGCTGATGCAAATGTTCTGGACTTAGGTAATGGTGATGATTATACAACACTATAAAAGTACTAAAAGCCACTGACCTGTACAGTTCATTTTTATTTTATTTATTTAAAGATTTTACTTATTTGACACAGAGAGCGAGCACAAACAAGGGGAGCAGCAGAGAGAGAGGGAGAAAAAGGCTCCCTGCTGAGCAGAGAGCCCAGTGTGGGGCGTGATCCCAGGACCCTGGGTTCATGACCTGAGCTGAAGGCAGACACTTAACCTATTGAGCCTCCCAGGTGACCCTGAACTGTACATTTTAAAATGGTGTACAATTTCCCCAAATTAGGGGGGAAAAATCCTAAATGGTAGATTCAAGAAGGAAATTAGAAGTTAAGAATAAAAGATGAGGATGACTTTTTTATTCTCAACATATGTCATGATCCATTGTTAAACTGACCTTGTAAAGTTAATTTGTTGCAAACAGATTGGGGGTATGGAAACTGTGTATTCCAAATCTTCTTTAATAACAATCTTATTTAATTGTGCTATTTTTAAAAAAATTATTTATTATATATAAAAAACAGGCTAGACGAATAAATAAGTACACTTATAATTTAAATAGTGGGTGATTCCCTTTGCTTCAGGCAGGGCTTCATGAGTCTTGGAAAGGAATTTGGGCTTTCAAGTCAGAAGTGTCTTGATAAGTTTCAAGTTCTAGAAAAGTCTAGTAACTGCACTGGGAGAATGACATAGTAGGGATTAAGTCTATTTGCAGAAATCAGTTAGAAACTTTTCAGTGGCTTGGATGAGACTGATGGTGGTATGTATAGAATTAACAGAGAACATGACCAATTTATTAGATTAATCAGAACTCTTTCAGAGACAAATGACCTCAAGGAAACTCTGTTATAAGTGAGGAACTATCGACTCCAGGAACAAAATCATGGAAAGGCAAGGGAACTGCTGGCTCTGTGATGACTGGATGGAGGAAATGGAATGCTGCCATCTCTTTCTATTTTTGTTCTCATTTCTGCTTATCTCTGAAAGTTCACTGTTCCCTCTTTTAGGCTGGGGAGGGTACATGACCTGTTGGTGGCTCTGAATTCATGTCCTTACAGCTTCTGATGAGAGGAGACCTACTATCTTTGATTCGGAATAGATTCAGAATGTAGTGTCCCAGAAAAAGCTGCCATTGGCCAGGTTCAGATCATGTTCTTATACCTGGATTCCTCTCTGTCTCCAGGGGGAGAGGTACTTTGATTGTCTAAGGGACATGATCATGCCAGTGGCCAAGGAGGTTAAGGTCTATTGCCACGTAAGCAGAGGGGAGAGGCAGGCTGTTCTGAACAGACACAAGAGGCACTGCAGAGTTAATGGAATTTGTCCATAGACTGATTATGCAGGAAGGGCAGGAATGAGCCAAGTGTGACACTTTGATTTCCAACATCCTGGGAGGATGTTGGGGCTGTGCTCTTAGATGGGAAAGAGAAGAATAGAAGCAGGTTTGAAGAAGGCAATGAGTTTACATTTGCTACCTGGGAAGTGTTAAAGCGCAATGGGACATCCAATTTGAGATGCCCAATAATGGGCCTGATTTCCTGGAAGAAACAACTGAGCTGGATGGAGGTTTGGGAATCATCAGCATTGAGAGTGTCGGTGAAGCCCCAGGACTGGAGGCCATCTTTCAGAGAGGATGTAGAGTGAGAAAAGAGTGGTCGAAGACAAGCTCTGGAGAGAACCACCATCTGAAGGAAGGACTGAAACGACTAAGGAACAGTAAGGAGCAGGAAACCAGGAGAGAATCCTGTTATGTGTATTCTGGCTCATGGTGGTTGGAAGAGCTTGCAAGGAAGGATGAGAAAGCTGGTGGCAAAACGGAAAAGGAAGCTATAACCTCTCTAACAAGATAGGAACATATCAGCTAACAAAGCAAGTAGTGTGTGATAGGTGCCAAAATGAGCTCTAGGAGGGAGGGAGAGAAGAAGCATTATGGATTGGGGTAGCCAGAGGAAGTGGGATTTAAGTCAAAAATGCCCAAATGGGTAAGACTTGAATAGTTGGAAATAGGAGGAGAAATTCCAAGTTGTAGGATTTTTTGAACAAAGGAGGGACTATAGCAGGAACATTCAGGAGACTTATGTTGAGGTTTGATAAGAGATAATTTTAGGAAACTGAGCTTAGGCCAGATGGAGAGGGCTTTGAATGTCAAGCTAAAATATCTGATAATAAACGAGTTAGTAGAGAGTCTTCAGTGGTTTTAGATAGTCCCTTAAAGAAATTGCCCTGTTGTTGCTATTATTTTGCCCTGTGATGTTTTGTTTTTGTTTTTACCTTTCAAGACATCCCTGCTGGACCAGCCCCTGTTGTATAAACCACATTCTCTCCCATCTCGTTGTATCTCTCTCCTTTGTTTTAGAGAACATTAGGTGTGACTCTGACACTCTTTTAGTGTCAAAGCTGCTCTGGGACTGTTCAGAAGCTTTCTCCAATAGGTAGTTAAGTTTTCTTTTCTTCCATCCTATTAGTTCTAGTTACATCTCTCAGGGACCATGTGAAACAATTCCACGTTTTTCTTGTGTTTATGTTCTGAGGATGCTTATAGACTTTCCACATTCCCTCTGCTTTGAGTTTAGCCAAGGTATACATGTTTAATTCTTTTAATCTCTCCCCCGAAGTCACTCCCTCTGGCCTCTTAATCATCCTAATTGCTCTTCTTTGAATGGCAGCCAACTCAGTATGTGCATCTTCCTTGTGAGGAACATACTATTCCACGTGTGGTCTCACTAGACCCATAAATTACCATCCTCCGATGGCTGGACACGTGGGACTGCCCCCCTCCAGCTCTCCCCCTTCCCACAGTGCAACCTGGCCTTGGTAAATCCCTTATCCAACAGGTTATCCTTCCATTTCTAGGTGGCCTTTTCCAAAGCTTGGAACCTCTGTTCACCACATGCTATCCCCCAAGCTCCTGCCCCAGGAGGTCTCTCACTGGAGAGGGTGGCCCAGGCCCAGGCCCAAGTGTCTGTGGAAAGTTGCAGCTAAGCTTGCACAAGTAAATCTTGGAAAGGGGCAGGCTGTGGAGTGCCCAGAATTAGAGGATGCTGCGGCCTGCCATGAGCTCTCTGGCCTGCAACGCTGTGAACATTTAAGAAGGTGCAACTTGGAGGCTGCTTCCCTGTTTCCAATTATCCTTTTTATCTCTGCTCTGGCCCCTCTCTTTACCTAAGTGTTTTCATAGCTCTCAGCCCTTACTGTTCAGCTTTGGGAGGATAAACGTGAAACCAAACAAATTATAAATATCCTGTTTCAAGATGTGTTATCACCCTGTGACTAGAAACCCCCAGAAGCCCGAGTCTTTTGAAAGCTCTAGTTCCTTTTTTTTTAAGCTTTGAAAGAAAGAAAAAAAATCCTCTGCCACTCTAAGGATGTGGTGGCAGAGGTTAAACTGTCTTTGAGAAAGCCAAATGTTTGGGCTTCAGTGAAGGTTGACATGGAAACCCACCTGAGGCTTCCTCTGGTGTCTCGGGAGGAAATAAAACCTGAGATGGATGTTCCCGTCGCAAGAGGAAGAGCCGCTCAGAGCGGTGGCAGGCAGGCCTGCCCGGTGTGAGGGAGAAACTGCCCGGGGGCGCAGACGAGGGAAGTCGGGGACAGGCATCAAAGGCCAGAAAGGGCACGACTGCGGCGTCTGTGCCGGTGCCCCGGGGACATGCCGGCCGTCCCGGAACTTTCCACGGCCGGGGCTCCAGCGCCGCCGCTACTGGAAAGTTGACGTTTTTATTCGAAGCCCTTTAGCCCAGCAGTTTAATGAAGAGCAGCCGCTGGCCGGGCCGCATTTCGTGGAGCGCGGCGGGGGCGCGCCCAGGGGGCACCTCCCTCGGCCGCCCGGCCCCGCCGACGCCCCGGCCCGCACCAGGCCGCAGGGCGGCGGCGGCCGAGCGGCGGAGGGGCGGGGAGGGGCGGGGAGGGGCGGAGGGGCCGGGCGCCGCCGCTCCCCGCCTGCCAGCCGCGGGCCTCCGCTCCGCCTGGGGCTTGCACACGCGATGCAGCTTTGCCCGCCTCTAAGCCTCGGGCTGTCCGGCCTCGGTCACTACCCACTTGGGCACGGGGAAACTACAGTGAACCGAAGTTTTTGTTACTTGGGGTTGGGGGAGGGGGTGGAGAGAGGGTAGAAGAGAGGAGAGTCTTGAGAGAGAGAAGAAGAGAGGAGGAGGACGAGGAAATCCAGAGAAGGGAGCCTGTAGGAAGAGGAAGGAAGCAGGCAAGAATCTGGTTGCTTGCAGGTTCTGCTTGTGTCTTTCTATCCGGATCTCTCCTCAGAGGTGGGCCAGGCTTGTGGGGGGACTAGCCCTGCACTCCAGAAGGCTCTGACTCTCCGTTTCTACTTTGAGTGCTTGGGCATGCCCTAGAAAAGAAATCTTGAGAATGTCTCTCCGTGGGATTTGGAGGACCTCCATGTTGTACTGTTCCTTCCAAGTCTGGGGTATCCATACAGTCTAGTTGTCCAGTAAAAGAAGGACTCCTCGTTCAATTTGAGTATCAGATAAACAAGGCATAATTTTTACCCTAAGTATGTCCCATTCAATAGTGTTTGTTTGTTTTGCTAAATCTGGTAACTGATTCGGTGTGTATTTAGGATTCCTCTAATTCAATTCCTGTCCAGGCAGCCACTTTTTGAAGTAGGAAAAGGACTCCTGCACACTCTACCAGCCACCAGACCCAATTTCCAGTTCCCCTCTAAATTTGGTACAAGTTCAGCTTTGGACCAAATTGTGAGGTGTGTTCTGGGGCAGTTGGTGGAGAGAGCTGCCATGGGGGCCAGAGATCAAGGGGGCTGTAATTTAGGTTACCTAAGATAGCAGTTGGAATTTCCAGCTTGAGATAACACCGCAACTAAGTGCTGTCTTCTCATTTATTGGAGGCATTTACAAGATGTGCTGTGAACATAAGAGTTAAATAGTAATCGCCTTTTGTAAGCAGCAACTCTTAACTGGAGTTTACATTTGGGATTAATAGTAAACTCCCCAGGCCTTACCGACAAAAGAATGCAGTTGCCCAAATAAACAATATTTTGATCAGGACTGAGCACCAATCCTCAGATCATGGAGCATTTTCCTAGCAAGGAGCATTTCCCAACTCTGAAGTAATTCACAATGTGCTAGAAAAACATTTTTCAAAAATGGATATCTTAGATACCATAAAAGGGAAAACAATTCTCCCTTTTTAAGTAATAAATACCACTTGTAGGAGAATTCCTTCAGTTTGCAGTTCTGAATTATTTCCTGATAATGTGAGGCTTACAGCCTTGAGTGGTGCCTATTGCCTATATAGTAAAGAGGAGTCTGTATAGTAAAGAGTCTAAAGGAACACTACGGGTCTGGGGTTTACTGTCCTCCACATGTTACACATTCTTCTTGATACATAAAACTAAGAATACATGCCACTTATGAGGCTGGTCATTGAGACCCAGAGTGGAAGGCCCCTCAGAGGGTGGAATTCTGTCACAGTTTCCCAGTGGCCATTGTTCCTTCGGCCTCTCTAACCAAAGGTGAGGAATACCTGAGGAATACTTTTTAGTTGCTTTCCATCCCCCTTCCCATTCATTATGTCCCCAACATCACAGGCTGAATTTCAGCGAGATACAGCATCTTGACAAAGACAGTCCTTTGACTAGAATCTGAAAGTGCTGAGAAGCACAGAAAACATGTTGTTCTACTGGGAGGTCTCAAACGGCTCCAGGAGGACTCTCTTGGACAGGCACCGGCCCTGGGTCTACTCCAGAAGTGCTGCTCACTCTGCCCCCTGGTGCATGTGTGTGCGACTCATCCAGTCCGGAATTCCTTCCTCCCCCCTTGCAGGTGGTGTTGTGAGCAGTTTTTGGAAGATCCTGCCTTCCTGGGGCCAGTGAATGTCTCTCACTCTGTGGGTCATGTTCTTAAGGTTGGGGAAACCAAAAACTTGGATTCCTTTCCAGTTTATTCCTTCAACAAATATTTGTTGATTTCCTACTGTGTCCACATCACTTTTCACCAAGCTGTCAAGGGAGTCAGGCCTGGGGATGAATGTGGGGTGCTGAGTCACTGTGGGGAGTGATGTGGGCGAGGGGATAGCAAGGAGAGAGAATGGGCACACTGGAATTTAACAACAGTAAAGCCACTTTATGCCCAATGTCTAGCAGTGTTTCTGGCACAAATCTAATGCTCAGAAAGTATTTGTTGAATCTACTTGACAGTGAAATATTCTGGGTGATTAACTTTTTCTTATTATCCTTAAACTAACTCCTTTTCATTTCATTAAATATCTTATCAATCCTCCTTGGTAACAATGTGTGCCAAAGAAAGATTTTTTTCCTTAGGGGCTTAAAAACTTTGGAGCATATCAGACTCATTTTCTGATCTCAGACTGAGTCTGCCTAGTAATGAGTCCTGTGGCAAGGCATTGTAGGAGAGGAGGTGAGTGTGCACTGACAGAGGGACAGGTCTGGCTTTTTTGAAGAAATCTCTTATGTGAGTTTCTTTGTTGAGATGCTACATCTCACTGAAATTCAGCGTAGGACGTTTGGGGGCAGGATGAGAGGGAGAGGAAAACAATTAAGTAGAAAATGGGTATGGCTTGGGAGCTCTGCTTATAAATGAGCTGTATGTCTCTATCCCACAGCAACGTCCAGGTGGGTAGGTTTGTGTGAGTGAAGTGGATGGGCCTCTTCTCAGCTTTTGGTGAGGTGCAAGAAATATCTGGGAGACCCCCATCAAATACACAAGTCTGGCTGCTCACACTGCGTGAGATTTTATGGATAGGGTAGCCCAGGGGTTGACATGGGAAACAATGCTACTGACTATTAAATATTTTGAAACAATTAGATGTTTATTGGTTCTAGAATGTGAAAACCTTCCACAGTGCTGGATCTGGTGGGAGGCGGACTCCCACCAGAAGACTCCACCTGCTGGGAGCCTATAGAGTTGTTGCAGATTCATAGGTAACACAAAACAATCAAGTGATGTTATGACACAAGGTACATAGAGATGGCAGAGAAAGACATGGGTCTCAGGAGCCAGAAAGAGTTGGAAGGCGAGAAGGGCTGATAGGGATAATAGTAAGGTGCCAGGCACTGTGCTAAACAGACTGAGGAACTGTTTATATGATCTTCACTCTAGCTCTGTGGTGGCTGTGTTCTTGTTGTTCCCATTTTCTACATGAGAAAGCTGAGTCTTATAACATTTAACTTGCCCCAGGTCACTCGGGAAATTAATGGCAAAGCTGATATCAAAACATCTGTATAGAGTGGATGAAACAACAAGAGTGGATGAAAATTGTAGTTTAGTGGTGGTAGGGGGACAGCATTTCCTCTCCCCCCTCTCTCTTTAAAGCACGGTTGATAATTCCTACCTTTCAAGATTATTAGGTGGGATAAATGAGAGTGTTTGTGCACGTCCGAGAGGTCTGGTGCTCAGTGGGAAGTCAGACTGCATTAGGGAATTCCATGGAGCTGAGGACAGACATCCCAGTGAGAAGTGAGGGACATGACTAATGGGAACAATGGGAAAGGGGATCTGGTTTATAGAGGACCTCAAAACCTAAGAGAGAGGACCTGAAAACCAGTTGATGTGTCATTACATACTTCACCGGAAGTAATGGTTCTTTTCTGATTTTGGAAGTAGTATACACTCACAAATAATTTGGGGGGGAAACCTGGGAAAGTAGAGAGATTAAAAAAATTATAATTCCACTACTTGTACATAACCACATATCTTTTTTTATTATCTAACTTTGATCCTAACTTTACGTTATAAAATAAAAAATCATGATCTTAACTTTATGAAATACAGTGCTCATAAATGTATAATAGATGTATCTACTTATAATATTATTTATGATTATACTGGAAATTCTGCTTTTTTCATGCCTTTTTGAAAACATTTTCCTCACCACCAGATAGTATTTTTTTAAAGTATTTAAAGTGAGAGAGAACAATTTCTCTTTTATTGGCTATTTTATTGTTCCCAATTTTTCACTATTAAAAAACAGCACTGAGATGAATATCTTTATTTTCATTTTAAAAAATTATTTCTTGGGGCACCTGGGTGGCTCAGTGGGTTAAGCCTCTGCCTTCGGCTCAGGTCATGATCTCAGGGTCCTGGATCGAGCCCCGCATCGGGCTCTCTGCTCATCGAGGAGCCTGCTTCCTCCTCTCTCTCTGCCTGCCTCTCTGCCCACTTGTGATCTCTGTCAAGTAAATAAATAAAATCTTTAAAATATATATATATTTTTTAAATTAAAAAAATTATTTCTTTAGGCCGAATTCCTAGAAATGGAGATACTAGGTCAAAAAGTTTAAGTGTTTTCAAGACTCTTGATTCATTTACCAGAGGTTTCTAGAAAGGTTAAGTCAATTTCTGTTCCCACCAGTACTGTGTGAGAGTGCCCATTTTAGGAGTCCCTTGCCCACAATAAATCTTCCTTTTTAACTGATAATTTCATAGAAAAACATAGTATCTTGTTTTACTTTCTATTTCTTAGATTATAAGTGAGGTAGAACAGTTTTTCCAGTTTATTGGCCATTTGTATTTCTTCTTTTGTGAATTTTCTCTTTGTGTTCTTGACCATTATTCTAGAACAGCACTGTCAAATAGAGACCTGATATGAGTCATGTACATATGTTTTTCTAAAGTACAAACCTGAATGTGACAGGGAGCAGGAAATAGGAAAGAAGTAACAATGGCTTTGCCTTCTCTCAGGCTTCAGTTTTTCAATTTAAGGTGAAAAAAATACGTCATCTTTTATGGAATTTCTCAATTCAGTTTCAAAGATTTTGTACTTAGTAGAATTTCCTCCCAGATTTTAGAAATAGATAGACTGGATTTTAGTTGGGTTTAGACTTGGGTTTTAGTTTTTCTCCACCCACGGATATATTAGCTCATGGGAAAGGTTCTATTAGAAAGTATTAATCAAACACCACATGTTTTACTCTGGGTGAATAATTTTGACCAGGAGTTGAGATCATGAGAGCCATTTTAGGATGATACCTGACCTGACAGAACCATGTTTTGGAAGAATTTGAGCTTGGAGGTCTGTAGACAAGCTGGGAAGTAGTTGCAACATGCAGGCCTGAGGCACTGAGACTCTTGAAGAGACAGCGACACCAGGAATGGAGCAGGATGTGTCATCCAGAAAACAATTCTTGTGAAAAGAAGCTTTGGGTCTTTGTAAAAAACTAGACATAGCCAAAAGAGAGAGAAAAGCTGGCTTTAAATGTTCTGTGTGGATTTTGGTGGATTTAAAAAAAACAAAAACAAAAACGGTTTGCCTCTGCATAGAAATGGGAGGGTAGGAAATCTCACTTATAGGAAAATGTTATTTTCATTTGGGATATGCCCACTTGGAAGGGTTGTCAGTCTGTGGAAGAAACTGAAGACTGGCTTATTCAACAGCCATTCAATCTCTGTTCCAGCTAGTACTGTATCGTAGGGACTAGAAAGTTAACCAAACAAACTTGTTCTTCTCAATCTCCTCAGCAGGTGAATTATAAGCATGTGACTATAAGCATGGATTCTACCTTAGTTGCACCTTTGAGATTTAATGGCAGAATGGAGCACATGGGCTTGTGGAAGACGTCACAGCTGAGCAAGGATTAGTAATGATGTGGTGAGAATAATGGAGTGATAGAAGACCGGCTTCTCAAAGAGAAGAAAAAAGGTGCCGGTCGAATGTGTGGGAATTGTATTAAGGAGATACTCTGAAAAACATGAAAGGTTTGGTTTTGTGGGGTGGTTGAGGCTGAAGGGCATAAAACTTTATAGGCTATATTGATTCAATGTTATATCTTTCTCCACTGAGAGCCAAAGCATACGTGGCAAGACTAATAGAGTATTTGCTTTAACTTTGTTATGACTTTTTTTTTTAGAGATTTTATTTATTTATTTGACAGACAGAGATCACAAGTAGGCAGAAAGGCAGGCAGAGAGAGAGAGGAGGAAGCAGGCTCCCCACTAAGCAGAGAGCGGGATTCGGGGCTTGATCCCAGGACCCTGAGATCATGACCTGAGCCGAAGACAGAGGCTTTAACCCACTGAGCCACCCAGGTGCCCCTTTAACTTTGTTATGACTTTTAATAGTATGGCTTTGAACAGGTTGCTTACA
Source organism: Taxidea taxus jeffersonii (assembly GCA_003697995.1). Classification (NCBI taxonomy): domain Eukaryota; kingdom Metazoa; phylum Chordata; class Mammalia; order Carnivora; family Mustelidae; genus Taxidea; species Taxidea taxus. The sequence continues at coordinate 115,575 of ML106368.1, forward strand.
GTCTCTAGATTTTCGCTTCCTCTTCTTTTTTTTTTTTTTTATTTTTTATTAACATATAATGTATTATTAGCCCCAGGGGTACAGGTCTGTGAATTGCCAGGTTTACACACTTCACAGCACTCACCATAGCACATACCCTCCCCAATGTCCATAACCAAACTACTCTCTCCCTAACCCCCTGCCCCCAGCAACCTTCAGTTTTTTTTGTGAGATTAAGAGTCTCTTATGGTTTTTCTCCCTCCCAATCCTACCTTGTTTCATTTTTTCCTTCCCTACCCTCCAAACCCCCCACTTTGCCTCTCAACTTCCTCATATCAGAGAGATCATATTGACTTATTTCTGATCTCATTGACTTATTTTGCTCAGCATAATACCCTCTAGTTCCATCCATGTTGTTGCAAATGGCAAGATTTCATTTCTTCTGATGGCTGCATAGTATTCCATTGTATATATATACCACATCTTTTTTTTTTTAAGATTTTATTTATCTATTTGACAGACAGAGACCACAAGCAGGCAGAGAGGTAGGCAGAGGGGGTGGGGGAAGCAGGCTCCCTGCCAAGCAGAGAGCCCAATGCGGGGCTCAATCCCAGGATCCTGGGATCATGACCTGAGCCAAAAGCAGAGACCCAACCCACTGAGCCACCCAGGCGCCCCTATACCACATCTTCTTTATCCACTCATCTGTTGATGGACATCTATTCGCTTCCTCTTCTTACACATCTAAGACCGTTTTTGCCAGAATTGAAGCACCCTCCAAAGTGAATATTTAATAGTAGTTCCCCACCTCTATGAATCAGGCAGTGTGCTAGGTACTTAAGATACAAAGTTTATCATGACAAGGTCTCTGCCCTCAAGAACTCATATATTCTGTTGGGGGAGAACACAGTAGTCAACAGGAATTACAATACAAATCAGAGTGATGATGAAGGTCCACAAAAGCATCTCAGCTTGGGTAGGGCTGGGGAGTTGCAGAGGAAATCAAGGAAGATTCTCAGAGGAGAGTAGATCTGTTGCGGATCACAGGGGTGAGTCTAAGTGTTTAGATAGAGAAAGCAGGGAAGTCATTTCTAGTCAGTTGAGCAGCATGGACAATGGTGTAGATATATGAACACTTTCAGCCAGCCTTGAGGGGAAGGACTAGTAACATGTCTAGGTACTCTGGGACAACTTGTCATGGTGATCTGACCCTTCTGTTGCCACTGAGACTTGCTCTGTCAGTTGACTCCTCCCTTTCAGTAGCTTCAGGATCTCTCTACATAGGCCACTTCTCTTTGGTCAAAACCTATAAACTCAACTCTCCTCAGAGATTTGATAATTTTCCTTGTTTGTCTGTTTCTCCATCTACCGTCCTTTGACTCTCTTTCCTTCCTTTTCACTCTTGGCCTCCCTCTTCTCCCTTCCTAACTCAATCTCAACCTACCTACCTTTCTTTCTTCCTTCCTTCCTACCTTCCTTCCTTCCTTCCTTCCTTCCTTCCTTCCTTCCTTCCTTCTTAAGATTTTATTTATTTATTTGACAGACAGAGATCACAAGTAGGCTGAGAGGCAGGCAGGGTGGGGTGGGGAAGGAGGCTCCCTGCCAAGGAGAGAGCCCAATGCGGGGCTCGATCCCAGGACCCTGGGATCATGACCTGAGCTGAAGGCAGAAGCTTAACCCACTGAGCCACCCAGGCACCCTTCAATCTCAATCTTTCTTACTCAGTCTCCAGTGCCTTAGGTTCCTTGTCCATCCCTCTGTTAAACTATTCTTACTGCAAGTTGCCAGTGGCTAACAGATGGCCAGAATCCATAGCCCCTTTTTCTGTTCCCTTCTTATTTACCTCTGTAATAGTTAGCCCTTTGCCACTTCTTCCCAAATCTTCTATCTCACCATCCTTTCAGAACCTCTTGAGTCTTCTATCACCTTTGCCAGTCCTTTTCTGTGCCCAACCCTGAAGCTTAATGCTCCCTAGCATTCTTTTCTGAGCTCCATTTTTACAACCAACAACTCTCTTAGAATAATGTCTCTTACTCTTGGGGTTTCAGCTTACCTCCCTCCAGTATTCTAGTGATTCTCAAACCCTTATCTGTGGCCTCTGCCTCTTGCGTGGGGTTCCATGTCATGTTTCCCATCTCCTCCTGAGGACTCCATTTTTCTGTCTCTCAGGCATCTCTAAGTGAATATATCTCAAATTAAACTTATTAGCTTTTCCAACAATCCTATTTCCTATACATCCTATATATACTTCCTATATATCCATTCCCATCCCAGTGTCCAAACTTGAAACCTGGGAGTGGTCCTTACTCCCTCCTTCTCTCTCTTCCACATCTAATTTATCAACAAATCCTTTTATTCCTACTTTCTATTTATCTCATGAGTTTGTTCTCTCCTCGTCACTGCCTGAGATCCTAATCACTATTGAACTGATCAGCTTTCTTTTTTGGGGGGTCAGCTTTTTCGTTTGTATCCTTTCTTTTCCCTTCACTCCATTCAAAGCTATCTTCAAGTATCTTTCAGAGTGATCATTCCAAACTACATTCATTCCAACATGAGTGATGTAAATCATTCAACATTCCTGATTGAAAATGTGTTTTCTATTACCTAAAACAGTAGTTCTTATCCTTTTTACATGGAGACTTTTTCATGTCGAAACACCTGGTGTATGCCCACGTTGTTAGCTATACTCTTGGTGCCTGTTGATTGGGAAAGTACATCAACCAAAAGCTACTTCAAATTCAGCAACAAGTTTAAGTTTATTTTGTTATTAACAAATATAGCATTGACATACATTGACCAATAATATATATTCAGAAACATAAGACATATTCCATCTGAAGGCCATGAGTGGTGGATTCTTGGACTCCTTGCAATAACTCCTTCCTACCAGTCAGGACCACTGCCTTAAAGATGACATCCAAATTAATTAATGGCTATAAGGTACTTTAAACTTTTTTTTTTTTTTGAGAGAGAGAGAGAGCATGTAGTTGAGTGTGGCAGGTGGATGGGGCGGTGGGGTGAGGAGAAAGGCAAAGGGAGTGGGAGAGAGAGAATCTTAAGCAGGCTGCATGCCCAGTACAGAGCTCAATGTGGACTTCGATTTTATGTTCCTGAGATTTTGACCTGAGCTGAAATCAAGAGTTGGATGTTCAACCAACTAAACCAACTCAGTGTCCTATAAAGTGATGTTTCCACTCTCATCTCTAGTCACTTTGCTGTCCTTGCCTTCTTCTTATACCACGTTGACCCCACAAGTTGCTCCTTTTCCTCCGGTTCTTCACTCATCACTTTTTCAGGAATGCCCTTCCTTCCTTTCCTCTACCTGCAACATCCGTGCCTTATCCCTCAAGACCTGACAAAAATGTCAGGAGAAACTTATTTAGATTCCTCTTAGAGTTATTTGTTCTTTGATGCAACTCATAACACTTCGTGCATCATCTCTAGCAAAACCCTTATTACATATTATATTGGGATGGTTTTTACATTTATCTCCCTCCCTAGATTCTGGGCTCCCAGGTAGCAGAGTCTGGGTCTTATTCATCTTTGTATCCTGGGCTCCCAGAATAGTGCTTGGCATATGGTAAGTGGTATGGTATATAGTAAATGTTGGTGGATTCATAATAACTATTAGAATGTCTCTGGCAACCTTGGAGCAGCATCCTCAAAGAAAAGCAAAATCCCAGCCCTGAATGCCTAGCTCTTTCCTCGTAACTACCACTCTATGCAGGGACAAATAATGATCAATCTTATACTTATCCATAAACTTGTAGAAAGTTAAAGCTATAAAAAACTGTAGCTGTCATGCAATATGAGTCCTTCACATTACAGACCGGGAAATCGGCGTTGAGACTTTCCTTTTCCAGATTCAGCATCACTCTTTTCAGCTTTCTCCATATTCTGGTCCCTGATTCATTTTCTTTGGATTCCGACTTGTCTACATTCCTCCTAAATTGTTGGAATAAGTCACTCATTTACAGAAGGTATAAAATTTGTTTTAGTCTCTAATATACGAATGCCTGCAATCCATAGATAGTGTATATTTTTAAATGATTTGGACATTTTAATCTTCTTGCTGGCCCCAAGTTCTTCACCAGGCAGTATCTAAGGAGAAACAGCATTGGCAGATGTGAATTCAAGCTTCCTTCACTTCTCTTGCCCAGACTGTGAGGGAAGTGAATGGGCAGCAAAGTGCCAAAGGCAAGCAGTCGGAGGAAGAGCAGCAACTTGGACATCCAACCTCTGGAAAAGTGAAAATCTACTAGGGCCCACTCTCATTTCAGAGATTATAACCTGTCTGGTTCGTATAACCTCTGAGCATTGAACCTCAAATACCAGGTGTCAAACAGGAGATGGGTATTTTTGTGGAAATGTGGATTATTTGGGGGGTGGGGGAATGATTTGTATGGAACCATGAAGTAAGTGACTTGAAGGAGAATGTGGAGAAAATTTGTCTAGGGCAAGAGGCTAAGCCACTAAAGTATCTTCAGGGTGCTGTGTATAACATGGAAAAAATTAGACTTTCTTCTGTTGCATCCAACTGACTACATGGTCACTTTGAGAACAGGAAAGTGGTAGTTATTCTCAAAGAAGTGTGCAGGAGAAAATTTAGCAAGAGGAAGTTATAACCGAGGACTTCTGAAGCATCTGCCCCAGATCTAAAATAGATTACTGCCCTCCCCGTGGAGGAAAAACCTGGGCATCTCACTGAATTTAAATGAGGTATTACTGTTAGCTATTAAAAATGAAAATCCTCCTACATCTAGTTGCCTGGGGTGTGTAAGCATCCTTACCAACCTGTATTCCATCTTTTGACAAGTAAAACTGACCTGAACTCATCTATTTATACAGATTCCTAACTCTAGGGGTAGAAATTGTCAGGCTTCCAAATCCAAGTCTAGGGAGGTTAGAATCCTTGTTGTTTACAAAGCTTGTCCATCAAATAAAGCTGGTGTTAATTAACTCTGGCATCCCTAAGTTCATTTTGCATATTCAAAGGTTGCTATGAAGGCTGGGTCTTAAATAACAAATGCACAGACAGCACCATTAAGCAGAATACAGGCATCACATAGTTTTCCTTGTGTTGCTTCTGTTACCAATCAAGTGTGCAGATGTGAGACTAGAGCATTTCTGACAGTAAGTCCCACAAAAAGATGCTATTCATTGATCTTGGCAGTGGGTAGTACTATTCTAAGAAGGCAGCTGTGCATGGCAGAGCTCACTGTTATAGCTCAAAATCTGTCCTTTCTTAACACTTGCAGGACATTGGGTTACGGCATTCAGAACGAAGTAGAACAGATAGAAGGGTACATTGAAAAACAACAGTTAAAATGCTATGACTTGTAAAATCCCTTATGTGCAGCACAATGTTTTCAGTTATTAAATGAACATAATTAAAGAGCAATTTGCTTGTCATTGTTAGTACTGTTGTATATTCCTACCATATTCGTCAGTTTTAACTTTTTTTTTTTTAAAGATTTTATTTATTTATTTGACAGACAGAGAAAGATATCAAGTAGGCAAAGAGGCAGGCAGAGAGAGAGGAGGAAGCAGGTTCCCTGCTGAGCAGAGAGCCCGACATGGGACTCGATCCCAGGACCCTGAGATCATGACCTGAGCCGAAGGCAGAGGCTTTAACCCACTGAGCCACCCAGGTGCCCTAGTTTTAACTTTTTGTAGACAACTTGCAACTAGAGCAGATCAATAATAGTTCATGGATATATTTAAATCTAAAATAAGAGGTTTACATGATATTTTAGAAATTTTAGTGAGCACGTTCCAAGTTATAGTAACTTCAACAAATACCCTATGTAAATAGAATATTTGGATATAAAGTAACCCACCAATCCAATATATCTGAGAGGTTGGTCTTCTTTTTTTCATGTGATCCTTTTCTGGGCAATAAAATTGCAAGCTCATTTTGAGGCGATTCGGAGGCACACAGGGAAATGCCCATGGATTCAGTTCAGGATTACACTGACCTACAAGAATGGCTTTGTCTGGATTCATGTGACCAAAAACTGCACACAGCCTCTAATGATAGACATACCTTTTTCCTTTTGATTATTGGCAGGATGCCCACTGTAAACTGACAGCAGGCTGGGTGCTGAGCAGAGTTGGAGAGTGAGAAGGAAAAGAGAAGGTAACAGAGCAGTTTTTCCTTTTTCCCCGATGTTACATAATGTGGATTTATTTACTCCATAAGTCGCCAGGCAAATATACGGCTATCGTTATGTACACTGTAATCACCCTTTTTGCCAGTGCTTCTGGAATAAAACACTATTCGCATCCAGAGCCCTAGCTAGACATCACATGTTTTTGTCTTTGCATATATGCTAGAGGCTAATGAGCCTAATTCATTCCGTGGTATTGCGGCAAGTACATTGTTGTATCTGCATTCTTAAGATCTTAAAATAGAGAATTGGGTTTTGAATTGAGAGCCTTTTTCCCCCCTTCCTTTGCAGATTACTCCCTTTTTTCCTATTCTGCTTTAGACCAGACACTCCTAAAAGAGTCTCTACCTTGAACAGACTGGGCATTGTTGGGAATACGTGGGCTGCAGTTCCATAGAAATCCTGTCCATGAGTCAGAAAGCAAACACCAGGCCTGTTGTATTGATTCTATGATGTGGGTTACTAATATAACACCTGACGTGTGTGAGCTGGCCAAGAGCTGCTCCCTCAAGAGTTGCTGGGCAGAAGGCTGGGAGGGTTGCAGCTAATTGGAAGTATAACCCATGACTGTTTGGGGGAGGCGAAGTCGTGCCATTTGAGAGCCAGGCCTTTCCCTTCTGTTTCTCAGTGGGGATGCTATTTTCTTAATAGTGTCCGTGGCTTTATTGCAGTCAGTGGAAGACAAGAGGCCATTTGTTTCCCGTACATCAATCACCATGGACCCGAGATCTCAGCGTATGTTCATCAGAAGGGAGGCTGCACGAGCCCTGCTCCTAAATTCTTGGAGAACACTCAAAGAAGTCAGCTAACTGCAAGAGCCCAATTTATCAGACTCTATGGTGGATAGAGGTGTGAAGAAAAACCCAGATGTCTTCCAATGAGTAAGCAAAATAGATTGTTTGTCTGTCATTGTCTGTGGTATCATGGACCTGCTTTAAGTCCGAAGTCAGCAACCTCCAGCTTCCAGCCTGATTTTTGTACAGCTCACAAACTAAAAATGACTTTTACATTTTTAAAGCATTGTTAAAAACAAAAACAACAACAAACTAAAAGCAGAGAACAGGGGACAGAGACTGCGTGTGGTCCATGAAACCTGAAGTATTTACTATCTGTCCTTCGATGGAAAAAATGTCTAAGCTGTGAAGGCATGATAATGAGAAGTTGTGTATTTCTAGAGGCCTTGTTCCTTCACTCCCCTTCACAGTCCATCTGAGTTGTCAGTTGGCCCAGGGGAGGACTCTGGCTGACTTAAGAGAGTCCTTCTGGACCAGGTGTGGTTTTGAGATTCCTGCCCCACTTTCAGGTGGGACTTACCACACAGTAAGGCCATGCTTGGTGTTCAGGAGGTAATGGGGTGGAGACAAGTTAGATTGAACATGGATTAGAACAGCCCCCTCCAACTACCCAGCCCATGACAGGCCTGCCACAGCAGCCCAGCTTCTCAGCAAGCACACGCATTTATCAGATCTTTTGAGCCATTTGATACTTGGGTGTTTTTCTTCCAATGCCTTTTTTGAAGAGCTGGCCCACCTCCAGTGTTTTGGGAAGATAAGATTCTAAATTAATTCCTAAAGTTTCGGTTAGATAGAGACTGCCTTTCAATCCAGGTTCTTCCTTTGTTCTTTGATCCGAATCCCGGGAGAGTCACGAGTGTCTTTCCTGCTTCAGCTCTGTCTGAATGTTGCCAATGAGGTCTGCTGATGTGCCCCCAGGTTGATTAGCAGGAATGGGGCTGGGGAGGGGAAACATCCGTCCTCGTTCATCTTGCTTTCTCTTTGAGCCAAACACTCTCTTCTTGAAGGACCATGAATCTCAAGGCTAGGTATGCCTCAAATAAACAGACTGACTTAAAAACCTGGGATTCCAAGAAGCTTCCAGATGGACATCCATCCCCATTTCCCTGTGACTCTCATCTCCCCCCTTATCCCTTTTGATGTTGAAGGTCCTGATTCAGGCCTTCATCACCTCTCACTAAGACCAGAGTAGTGACCTCATCACTGGTGACTCAATCCAAGTCCACCTCAGCCTACTCTGCACCCTCCTTCTAGGGAGCTGAACACCTGGCTGTGTTCCCATTGCCTACAGAATAAAAGTTCAATTCTCTCATGGCAGCTTGACATCTGCCTACTTTTCCAGTAATCTGCCTACTTCCTTACCTCATCTCCCATTTGCATCTAATTTTTAAAGATTTTTTTTAAATTAAAAAAAAAATTATTATTTGACAGGCAGAGATCACAAGTAGGCAGAGAGGCAGGCAGAGAGAGAGAGAGGTAGAAGCAGGCTCCCTGCTGAGCAGAGAGCCCGATGTGGGGCTCAATCCCAGGACCCTGAGATCATGACCTGAGCCAAAGGCAGAGGCTTTAACCCACTGAGCCACCCAGGCACCCCTTTTTGTATCTATTTTTTTAAAAGATTTTATTTATTTATTTAACAGATAGAAATCACAAGTAGGCAGAGAGAGAGAGAGCAGAGGAAGCAGGCTCCCTGGCTGAGCAGAGAGCCCGATGTGGGGCTCGATCTCAGGACCCTGAGATCATGACCTGAGCTGAAAGCGAGGCTTTAACCCACTGAGCTACCCAGGAGCCACTGTATCTATTTTTTTAAAACATGGTTACAACTATGTCATTCCTTAGCAGATTGCTTGACACATCTATGCCTTTAATCATGCGGGTGGCACCCACCATCTAAAAATGCCCCCTACCTGCTCTTTTCCTAGTGTGTTTCACTAATACCTAATCATCTTTCAGCTTGGAGGTCAGGGTTCATGTTAAGGAAAATTGCATCTCCCCAAAAGATACTGAAGTCATAACCCCCAGTACCTTTGAATGTGACCTTATTTGGAAATAAGGTTTCTGTAGCCAGTCAAGTTAAGATGGAGTCAGTAGGGCCGGCCCAATTGAAAATGACTGGCACCTTCTAAAAAAGGCAAATTTGGACACAGATAGATTTGCATGGAGAGATGATGATATGAAGACACTGGGAGAATGCCATCTATAAGTCCAGGAATGACAGGCTATCAGAAGCAAGGAGAGAGGCCTAAAACCAATTCTTCTTCACAGCCCTCAGAATGAACTCTTGATCTTGGATTTAGGCTCCACAACTCTGAGAGAATAAATTTCTGTTGGTGAAGCCACACAGTGTGTGGTACTTTGTTAAGGCAGCCCTAGCAAACAAATATGGGTCATTTTTACTGGAGAGCCTTTCTTGGTTCACATACAAGTCAAAATGGACTTTTGTGTGCCCCAGCTTATTCTAGATATATCCCATTATGCCAACAGCCATATACAATAAAGCTGTGCATTCAGTTTATAATGCATATGTGAATCACCTGGTAAAAGGCAGATTCTGATTCCTTAGGCCTGGGTTGGGATCTGAGATGCTAAGTTTCTAGCAAACTCCAAGGTGATACTGATGCTGCTGGTCCACGGGCCATACTCTGAGTGCCAAGGCTTTAGGACACTTGTTAACATGCCTAGTCATGATGTGCCATGCCCGAGGGCAACATCTAGGTCTTTAAATACCTCATACTTGAGGCAGTGCTGGGAATATGACAGGCACATAATAAATGTTGGTTGGATATTTGGTGAACCGTTAATGAATGAATCTATGTTATTAGACTCATTCCTTGGTATCAAAGGATTCATGTTCATTCCCAAGATATGTTGGACATACAATAACTGCTCTGCCAAATGTCTCACACCTTTCCCACCCTTCACCTGTTTTACTTGTTTGAAACTCAGGGAGAAAAGCAACTCTTGGGTGCCTGGATGGCTCAGTTGGTTAAGCAACTACCTTTGGCCCAGGTCATGATCCTAGAGTCCTGGGATTGAGCCCCACATCGGGCTCCCAGCTCCACGGGAAGTTTGCTTCTCCCTCTGACATTCTCCCCTCTCATGCTCTCTCTCTCTCAAATAAATAAATAAAAATCTTTAAAAAAAAAATAAGCAGCTCCTATCACACACAAGGAAAAACATTCTTGAAGTCCACAGTGATGGTAGGGGAGGTATATTGCTCATTCTTCAACTATATTTAAGTCAGCTCTTTGACACTATCTGGCAAGAGTCACCCCTTTCCTCCATCTATCCTCCACTTCTACTCTTTGTGAACTTCCCAGAAGCTAACCACTGAGAACTGGAGGACAGGCAAGCAATATACATAACTGAGCTCCTGGTAGGAATTGGCTCTGTGCACTTGAAAGAGCTCACTGGGGTAGGTGTTATTATGCCTATTTGCAATTAGAAGATTGAGGCTTGAAAAAGTAGTTTATCCAAACTATCCACCTAGTGGGGGACGGAAGCAGGAGTCAAGCAGATTTAGCTTCACGATCTGTTGTCTTTTCCATTGCACTGTGAAAGAGAGAGCCAGTGCTCTAACCCATCATGCTGAAGCTATCTCTTCGTCCTTCTCTCCTCCCAGCAGAAAATGGACAGTAGTAGCTCTTACTTTTCAGCTAAGAGGTGAGTACTCAGCTGCTTTCTAGGCTCTTCCTATTCTGGTAGTCACAGAGTGGTCTTGGTTTTCTGGCATCTTCAAGAAACAGGATATTTAGGGGCACCTGGGTGGTTCAGTTGGTTGAGCATCTGCCTTTGGTACAGGTCATGATCTCAGGGTTCTGGGATTGAACCCTGCATAGGGCTTTCCACTCAGTGGTGAGTCTGCTTCTCCCTCTGCTTCTGTGTTCCCTCTCCCTTGGTGATTGCTTTCGCTCTCCTTAAAATAAATAAAATCTTTAAAAAGCAACAACAACAAAGAAACAGGATGTTTCTTCCTGTAAGTGATTCCTTTCAATTAAAAAAATTGTTTTAACAATTTGGGATAGAATAATTCTGATATACGGTATACTAGCTTTGCCTTCTTCAATAAGCTCTGAATGCCTCAGGGCCATTGTGAAGGATTGTCATTCTTCACACTGTGCTGAAATTTATTCATATTTTCAGATACTTCTGAAAATAGTGAACTGTTTGCCCCTACAGTAGGTGGTGTCAGACTCAATATATTTTTTTAAAGATTTTATTTTTAAGTAATCTCTACACCCAATATGGGGCTCAAACTCACAAACCCAAGATCAAGAGCCATATACTCTATCAACTGAGCCAGACAGGTGCAGAGACTCAATCCTTTTTTTGGACAGTAGTTCTTTTGTAGTTTTTTTTTCTAAAGATTATCAGTTATTCTCTGTTGTTGCTGTCAGTGAATCTGCTTCTACTGTCTTGTTTCTCATTGGTTAATTCAATTCTCAAGGATGAGAAGAATTGATTGGAAGCCTGTTAGAAATATATGCAAAATAAAAGTGAATAGGACATGAACCAAACATCTAAGACGTTTCCTTATGAACTAGTTTAAGAGAGTCATTGCCTTTAAAATAAATGTTTTTATTCTCCCAGAAGTTTCAGTGAATTTTTTGGTCCTGAGCATTATATTTTCAAGTTAAGATCTTTTCTAAAGTAGTATCTATTAAGGTGCATTGGTGCTATACAATATATTAGCTTTAGACTCCTTCCTGCCCATAAAACAGCTAATAACAGTAAATACTCGCTAATCTGGAACAATGCAAAGGAGAAGACATTCTGAAGTAATTTTTTAAGACCTCTTTTAAAGTAGTTTAAAAAAATCATGTGGGTCTCTTGCTTTCTGAATCAAAAAGTGACTCACATTAGCTGCTAAGAAAATGCTGGATGTATTCTGTTGAGTAGACAACAGTATTCATTTGGCTTTACACAGTATGTCCAAACACTTTATTGTCTTCAGTAATTTAAACCTAATGTTGTAATCTTTCAGTGTATTATCCCCTGTAAAATCATTTCTAAATAGTAAAAAAATAAACTCTAGTGTCAACCAGGTGGATTATTGCAAATTCCTCATTAATAGGGTCTCACTTTACTATATATGTTTCTTTCTTTCTTTCTTTCTTTCTTTCTTTCTTTCTTTCTTTCTTTCTTT